>JAHWFO010002124.1:1730712-1744691 GCA_023313115.1 Rhysida immarginata
AAGATAACGTCCTGGCTACGGCCCTGCACTTGTTTCATTCTTCTATCGATCTCCGTTTCCGAGATATTTACTCTTAAAATCAGGAAGTTCTTTGTGGGACACTCTCCATTTAACCTTTCGGTACTTCAATTTTTTTCATTTTAAACTACACAATTCCTTTTGAACTATGCTTTGCCTTAGACTTCCTTAGCAACCACATGTAATCTAACAAAGATTTCCCTAGTAAACAAATGCATTCCTTTTTATTCTCGAATTCCTTAAGATCCAATCGGTTGCCTGATCTGTATTTCTAATTTTGATTAGCTGCGTGAAGTCTTGCGCCGTCGGTAGTGATGACGTTAACGAACTCGCTCTTGTAATTTAGTCGCCAGAAACAGTCAATAAGCGGCGCTACTTATCCTGTCGTCAGTTCCTGAGGAAAGCAATTCTCTTGGCGTAATGTTTCTTGCCATATTGGTGATAAATGGATATTGTAGCCAAGCAATACTATTTTTAAGTTCCTTCAAATATAATTCGTTCCTCTGCTAATAATTTCATTGCTAATCAAGGCAATTTTACATTACTGTAATGCAACTTTTTATTTTAATTTTGTAAATGCTTCACATATTAAACCTTTTCGTTTTATCCTGCTTACTTCTGCACGGATTATTTATTTTCCACTGCGTATCTCCAAAATAAACATGACAGTAGTTTTCATGATTAAAACAGACCCCCCCCCCTCCCGCTCTGATTTTTTGAGAATGGTATGTGATAGAGAATTTTTATTTTCACATCTTTATTCTCCATATCCATAGCAACCAAAATCACATAATTTCATTCCAAAGACAGAGGAAAAGATTAAATTTGTTGTATAGTGCAATAGACTCTATAAAAATAGTTAGCATTGTCCCTTAACATTCACACGAAAAACGAATTTTACTGAACCAATGAAGATATAAGATCCATATAAATGAATATTCCATAAGCTGTCTAAGAAGCAAAGCATAAAAAGTTCTGATATCCTTTAATGCAATATCTATCTAACTATTTCTCTAAAATTCTGTTAAAGTGGGTCTCCTGCCTAAAAGAACCTTAACAAAATGTCACGATTCTCTCTTGGCTTTTCACTAACTTTCTAGAATGTGATTCAGCACTTTAAATAATTTGGATACGTTAAAATATCCAAATTCTTTGTTCCACTATCCATCACCCTCATGTTATTTATAAATATTGTAGATATCTTCAAACAGAGACAACAATGCCAACAATTTTAATGGAGCAAATCAGCCAGATCAAGGCATGTTATCTTGTCTCATCCTCTATTTCTAGACAGAGTAAGTCCAAATGACTATACAAAAAGAAAACAGAGCCCACCAAGGCTGTACTCAATAAATCGTCAAAATAAATGATAGATTAATCCTTCCAAGTTTTATTCAGCATAGGAAAAAGCCGCCAAATGCGAATTGTTCACAAAGGGCAGTAATGCCCAAAATGCCGGCAACAGACAAAGAAAAAGCATATTATCTGTTGAAATTTGCAAAAACCTGTTATAAAAATTTGTTTGGAATTTGCAAAAAAACAAAACAAAAACGGCGTCTATAATCACTGTCCATAATCGACTTTCCAAGACGAAGTTTCGAAAGGAAACCTGATATGAGCACTTATGCAAAGAAAAAGTACTGGCTGACTATCGGTTTCCGCAGAAACTGCTGAAAACATCAGGAACATTCCTGCATCTCCCCCCCCCCCTACCTTAGCCGGCCAGATGGCCGAGAGGGCTAGGGCGTAGGCTTTCTAGTTCTTGAATCCGCCTGGTCGTGGGTTCGAATCCCGCCGTGGGTATGGATATTTGTGTTTGTCCCGGGCTGCGTACAGTTATAACTTGTGTAAAAGGCGCAAAATGACCTTAGTAGTCGACGCCAAAAATTCTAATAAACCAATAACAATAATAAATCCCCTCTCCCCCCTAAATTTTCACACGCACGTCTAATGCTAACTCCATGAACACTTACAAGGATGTTAGATAGGCTATGCTGGGGCTAATAGGGCAGCAATAATTATTGTGGCTGCTGTAAAATAAGCTTGGGTGTCTACATCAATATTTACTTCAAAATATGTTGAGCTCACAAAGAAAGCCTAAAATACCAATTGCGGCTATTGCGTAGATAATCCCAAGGATGTTCCCCTTTTTCTGACTGCTGACTAATAATGAGATATCATCCCAAACCCCAGTAGAATTAAACTATATATTCAGGGTAACCAAAAAAATTAAAAAAAAGTGTTGGTATAGAATTGGATCACCTCCTCCTGAGGAATTAGCTTGGTGTGCCATTCATCCTTACGTTCACCAAGCCTTTATAACATGTGATTTTTTATGAGAATATGTGAAAGATTGATTTTTGTCCCCTCTATTGGCTTAGAAGATTTAGGGCAGCGTATACACGGTAGCCGCGTTACGTCGGACATGCTGTGATAGTATGGGCCGAGCTAAATCATCGCCTTGACGTTTGCCGCCTTGTCACAAGGAGCGCTCATACGTGACCACCGAGAGAGGTCACGGCTCATATCGAACATCTGTGAAGGTTAGTACAAATTTGGAGGGCGTGTATTTTGGCCATATACTTGGTGAGGTGGTTTTTATCCCCTACCAATCATTTTGATTCATCTTTTATGTTGAAAATTATATTTTTTTAAATTAAAAAGAAGATGAACTTTTAAGTGAAACTTTAATCAATAAAATCAATATATGAATATAATAGGCGACGGCCGATTCGGTTTTTCACCGTTATCAAGCCGTCTTCATAGATGAATTGAATATTTAAACGATGGAATTTAATGACAAACTAGGCGTGATTTAAATGAACAATGGGTTAAAGAATAAGTGTCACGAAAAAACCCACAAGATTTTACATTGTGAACTATACAATTTTTCAGGACAATTTAAAGATTATTATTCCAGATTAAGGAATAAAATAAAAATCTTGCAACATTCCAATAAGGAGCTTTAACTGTGACACAGAAATACAATTGAAGGGCTCGATGCAATAAGGACCTAACCAGCACGAAGAAGTTTTTGAGAAAAGTGATGTTATATTGTTTAAAAATCTGTAAATCTGTATGGTTTAAATTTTGCTTTACTGTGATTGCAGTTTACTTGTGCAGTTGTTACTGAAACATATTGTAAATGGATTTCACAAGCAGTAATTATTACATTAGTAAGAACTTCTTCCTGGGGGTTAGGGTCCTTATTGCCCCGACCCCTTCAATTATTAATGCATTATGAGCAATTGAGCAATCGTGCCTCGATTGTGCTCACTTCAACAATATCCTGATATTCATTGTTGACGATCACTGTTAGAGCACGTGCAATTGATTTGAAGGGGTCCACGAAAAAGCCTGAAAAGTCGATACAGCCGAGCTAAGACCTTGATCTTCATGTTGTCGAAAACAGAATTTGAAAAAGTTAATCCGTTTTCAAGTTACCGTGGAAGCCAGATAAACGTGCAGAACAAGCGTGCATTCTTATAAGCAGCAAACTTAAAATTAAATTTTTTTATTTTAATGCAAAATTTAAATTTAAAATCAAGTCTATTTCAAAAGAGGTTTTGGGCGTTTAAAAAGTTTTGATTTTTTGACTTGGAAAATTTCAATATTTTCTACGAGGGAAATTTTAAGAGAGTCTTTTTCAATTTTGAGGATCCAAGAGTAAAATCAACATATCCTCGAGTCAACACAGATTTTTACCAATGGAATACACAATGCAGATCTTGCTGACATTCATTAGGAATTCCATCCAACATTATGTTCAACTGTGTTTTGAGGTTTATGGAAGATCATTAACTTAGCAGTACTGTCGTCTAGAGCCAACAGCTCGACATTATCATTGACAGGAGTTTAGTTCTCTTCAGCGAAAACGTCGGCAGTCCGCATTACAGATATTCTAATAAAGAAGTTCATTATTTTTAATGGAAAAAATTGTCATTTAATAGATTTCAAAATCAGTTTATACCTGAATTTTCAATAGAATTGTCGTGATTGCATCTGCACACAACAACTATTTTAGCAAACGATTCGCGCTTTCCACGTAAACAAGTTCGGTGCATGTACGAAGTGTGCTAGAAAAGTAATGAGACTGATTCTTTTTAAACATTAATTTTATTATTTTTACAAATCAAGGTTAGCCCTTCAAAATAGTTCCCTTGGGTAGCAACACACCGATAGAGACTGTTTATTCCATTCTTCTTAGCAGTCCTAAAAGGCTTCTGCTGGAATGCATTTCAAGCCGTCGGTTACGCTCTTCTTGATATTATTCAAAGTACCAAAAAGGTGTCCTTTCAAATGGATTTTCAGCTGATGGAATAAAGAAAAGTCAAACGGACTGAGATCCGGCGTATGGGCGTACTGGGGAATCACAGGAATGCTTTCTTTCGCCAAAAATTCGATGATGGAGTTTGCCGCATGACATAAGGCGTTGTCGTGGTGCACCATCCAAGTGCGTGCAATGCCTGGTGCAGTGGTTAAAATCTGATGGACGGTAAACCGGTTCAGATTTAACTCAGTACTGATTATTCTCAGCAGCAATCGACGTCTGACGTCACAAGACGTCCGTTTTTGAGATTGAAGGTCTTCTCGCACGAGGTTTATTTATTTATTTATTTATTTAATGTACAACTGAGTTCCTACTCGGGATCTGTATAGCCAAAGGCCAACATATTGAGTCCCCGGAAGGAAAGAACCAAATAGAACTTTGATAGAGCAATAAACAATATATAAAAAAATAAATTAGAAAATAAAAGAATTTAACAAAGTGTTAATTAAATTAATATTGTTAAGAAATGGGTTAGTAATAGAATTATTAGTTAAAAAAAGGCGGTACTCGGAGAAGAATGAGAGCTTCCGGTAGAAGACACCACCATCTAAGTCCCGCATAGGAAATACATCGACACTGATAGTTGTTCTTAATTAAAGGGAATCGAATAGAATTAGCCGAGCGAGTAACATAATGATGAATATCATGTTGATACTGAAACGTGAGGGCGGAAGTTAAGTATAGTCAACCATTGAAAACTTTGTAGATAAAAAGGCCTTGTGCCACCTAACAACCCTTGTGCTCTGGATAGGGAATGTTCTCCGTGAGCCCTTTGTAACGTTTCATAAGCCACAGTAGAGGATTCTGCAAGCTTTACACAAAATTTGATAGCACAACGTTTATTTTCATAACGCACCTCACAAACACTACTTCACTTCAGACACTCCTCTCATTGGGGGAGTTGCACAATGGCTTCTGACGTCACTTGTGAATAATCCGCGCGCTGAGATTTCTGGGAGGAGAAGTTGAAATGCTGGAAACCTGTTTTTATCTGGTTGCTATAATAACACAGCGAAGCATAAAAGCAATCACTTTTCACGTTATTATTATTAAAAAAAATGCCTCAATAACATGGTTTCAAACTTTTCAGCTCTTTTCTGGTTACAATTCTACTTTCTCATTCATATAATTAGCAAAAATTTTTAATAAATATTACAAGAAATACCGAAATACCGCTTTACTTTTGGAAAAGCTTATAGTTAGACTCACTTAAAGGTTAGTTGGTTGGTTTATTAGAAATTTTGGTGTCGGCAACTAAGGTCATTTTGCGCCTTTTACACAACGCATGAACTTTGCACAGTTGGAGAGTGACTTGTCAGTGTAATTTTTATATGCATGAATATATTCCAGTAAATGATGCAAATGAAATGACATTATATTGAAATTATTGCATTAATATTTTTACTCGCAATTAAAAAAAAACGTTGTTTTTCTTTCTTTTCGCTTTTTATTTCTGTTTATATAAAACCATATGTGCTGCGTGTGTGTGCTAAATTAACAAGAAAAAAAAAGTCTAAAAAGCTTTCTGGGATCATGCCTGGAACAGTGCTTTCGTCTTTCATCGCGTTTTAAATCTCAGATTAAAAAGAATAAATGAGAACTTCTGCCCTTACTCGTTGTTCCGATCAATGAGTCGATTACTCGGGAACTAGTAAAGTGAGGAACCTGAAATTCCGAGGGAGTAGAGGTAACGGTAGTTCCTACATGCCTTCAAAATTTGATAGAATTTGGCTGGGTATTTTCCCAGTTAAATGCTGAACGATGCGTCACTCCATGCTGCTAATAAACGTCGAGGCGTCGACTGTATCATTTCCAATCCCATAATCCCTCACTTCATATCCACAAATGACGTCAGAAGCCATTGTGCAACTCCCCCAATGGGCAACTCCCTTGAAATTAAAGTGTTGCAGTGAAGCCCGATGTTTGCAACAAAGGAGAAATACGAAAATTGGCAAAAGGGATTTAAATAGTATAAAAAACGGCCATAATTGATATTCAGGATACTTGCATAATTAGATTATAATTATTAATGAAAATAGGAAAAAAAAATTTCACAGCCTGGACTCGAACCAGGAACCTTCAGCTAATCGCGCTGACGTTCTAACCTGAGACACTGTGGAGATGGAAGCATTGCGTTAATCAGCCAAAAGGACATGTAGATAGCCACAGTGGCTCTTTTGGTTAGGATTTCAGCGCGATTAGTGTTGCTGGTTCGAATCCAGGCTGTGGCATTTTCTTTCCTGTTTTCATCAATAATTTAAACATCTGAGGTAGGGCGTGTAATAAATCCTCATCGAACATTCATGAGTTATTTATTCTTTGATACACTGGATGCGGGGGCAGCTAAAAATCAAATTGTATTTTACATTTTTTGTAACATAAACTTACATTGTTAGAATTGAATGTAGGTTCATCTAACAGTCTTTTCTCCACATTTTCTTCACTCTTCGCTAAAAACAATTCCAGTTTTCGCTCATCTGTTTTGAAAAATCATACCAGTAAATCTTAACGAAATGTTTTAAATACGCATCGATAGTTATACTTAAAGATGAAAAAGACAATTGAACCGAAGATATTTTTTTCTTTTTGCTACCGACAATAATTGTAGCTCGATAACGACTTGGGAAAGCGTGACGATTCAAAACGAAATGAAAGCCAAAAGCAATCAAAATGAAAAGTAACTAACAATTTTTAACAAGTCTTTGAACTGCAGAAACGCTTTATTGACATATTTCTGTTTTGTATATGCAATTTAAAATTTATTTTAGATAGTAATTATATATAAGAGGATTTATTATTATTTTTTTTGATGACCGCCCTCAAAATTGGCGTTCATTAAGTATTGTTTTTCATTAAAGAGTTTATTTCCCCCAAATCTCCTTACCTTCCTCCCCCTCGAAAAGAGTACGATCCGTTGGACTAGACTTTCGATCTGTTTTCCCCGAGAGCATATCGACCGGCGGAGAAACGAGGCTCCGACTCGGAGCGCGCCCTATTTTTTCCACCATTAATTACCAACTGAGACAACCGCCACCCTACCATCCCTTCACTCTAGCTTCAAAGGTAAAGCTTCCGGTTGTGCGCATGAATGGCGTTGCAAGTATGAATGAGGCGGAGTGAGGACAACGCCTGCGCACTCACCGACTGGAATGCCATTGGTCGACTTACGATGAATAAATCATGGCTGCTGCGCTTTGTGAACGAATCGACATGGTTGCTATTTTTAAAACATTTGTTGCTCTGCCAAAATGTTCGTGGATTTTTTTTTTTTCCCCTTTTCCTTTCCATTCTCTACGCCCGCTCATTGACGATAGTCGCAAGGAATTTTGGGAAGGAGAAGGAAGTCGATGTGGAAGGAGAGAAATGTAGCGCTAAGAATTTCTTGCACAAAATTAATTTCACCTTTGGTGGTGATGCAAAAATAACTATAGATAGTCCCGAATAAATTTGCAAGAGAAAATATTTTCGGAATAAATGTTTATTAATAGCAGGGCCGTCTTTAGCTAAATGGGGGCCCAAGGCACTTTTGGATATGGGAGCCCTCTAACGTTAAGTTATTTTGTAACAACTTCGGGTTATCAACAGGAATAAACTATAATGTTTTTTTATTATTTTTATACAAAGCAAAGTTCTGGTCATGCTTATAATTTTAATATTTGAAAAATTGAAAGCAATCTTCTTCTATTCTATCTATATATATAAAGAAGGATGTTTGTGGGTGGGTCTGTCTGTACGTTTTTTATACAAATCTACAGTTTTATTCCGTTCTTGATAAAATTTCGCATACATGACCTTCAAAGCATGAGGAAGGTCACTGTCTACCTCAGATTTCGGAAAAATAATAAATATCGATAAAAAATCGATATTCATGGTTATGGCAAGGCATATTAATGAGAAATATCTCATGACCAACAATGCAAGGCAAAGTTTGTGCAACAATAGGCCCATTGTGTTCGCATCAACAATGGTTTCAACGCGCAATCCACCAATAATAATGAGCACAGAATGATGATGTAATGTTAAAGCAATCTTTCCAAGAATTATAACAATGAACATAAAATGATGATGTAATATGGATAAGTTTCAATTTGTAACAATGCATAGAATTCCTGTTATTCAGGCTTTTCTTAGAAAAGAGAGTTCTTAGTACTTAACAATTTCTTGAAAATCTTTAAAAATGATGAGTAACTGGAGATAATGGAGAGTTAGCAGACTATTGAGAAAGAGTGGAAAGACGACAGAGAAAGCACTCCTTTAGCTCCGTGATGTATTGAGCAAATGGGAAGCAAGTAAATAGAAGAATCGGCGACCGCTAGACTGCACAAAGTGATGAATGGCCAAGTTTTGCTTCAACACATCGAGAGAAGAGTGGAAATTGCAACAACACTAAGTATACATCTGAGGTAAGATTACGTGAGTAAGAAATTATTTAGACTAGCAATGGCATCCTTGGAGAGGTCCAGCACCATTGTGAGCCTTTAAAAAGATTTTTTTCGAATTTTCATTAAGAATTTTTACTGTATTAATTCTAAGCATTTTCATGTGTTTATTTTTAAGATATTGCAAAATTTAATTTAATTTTTTGAGATTGTTCTGTTTACATCCATGTGTAATTATCCCGGGCAACGCCGGGTACCTTTGCTAGTTATTAATAAAGTTAAACGGATACAAGAGAATCTATTTCTTTGAGCACATCACTCTCTATTAGATATCAGCGATAAACTGCTCAATCGTTCTTGAAGCACTGCACTTATCAGCAATGCACTTTTTATTCTTTTCCATTTTGAAAAGGAACGTCCTCCGCTGCAGTTTATCATCATCATCATCATCATCATCATCATGCATAAGAAGATTCTCAATGCTATTTCGATATTCGAAAAAGTGACTTTGGTTTTGTCGACTCTTATAAGATGATATACGTAGTTCTGAACAACTAATAGCTCCTTCATTTTCCCTAATTTATATACTTTTTAAATATTCTGTTAAATGAAGACACTTTTCTCTTCATCTTTAGTTCTTCTACGTGGTAGATTTTAGCAAATTCTTTATAGCTATGTCTCAGCACTTCTGAATTGATAGTTTTTCAGCGAGGTATCTATTATAGAAAGAAAAATGTCTACTTAAAATTTTTCTTTGCCGTTTAGTTGGACAGATGGCGCAGAGCCATAAAAAATCTCTTAAGTGAGCTTCTGAATCTTATTCTTTCAGATTGATTCTTGTAGTCAGCTTCTGGAAATTTTTCTTTAGCAGACGATTCGAATTTATCTAAATTATCCCCGAGAGTATTATTGAAGTTACCAAGCGAAATAAACAATTTCTTATTTCTCCTAGAAATAAACTTAAATTTCCTAGACGTACGATAACATACGTCTACATAAAACATATTTGATGCATTGCCATAGTTTTATCCTCTACATTCCTTTATGACGATATTATAATTTAGAAATGTCAGAATCTATCTACTAAATATTTATATTTGTGCTCTTTAAGAGGTATAAACTTCAAAAATCTTTCGATAGGAACACAGTCTTTCACGTATCGAAGTATAAAAGTCAACTCGTCAATATGAGATAGGTCGGGCGGATCGTAGTATCAAGCAAATCTTAGCGCTGATTCCTCGAGGGAATATTGCGCTTAACCCAGGACAAACACAAGGACAAAGAGAAGGAAAATCAATTTTCTTATGACTGTGGATATTACTTACAGTAAAGAAGATGATGATACACAGCCACTTCCCACAATATTATTTATTCAATCATGTATACGTATTTCGACTGATCTGCAGTCTTCGTCAGCATGTAATACACAGTGAACAGACAGGGGAGAAAGGCCAAAAAAAACTGACGTTTCATTGATGCATATCGGGACGTAGTTTGACTTTCTGTATACGTCAGTAGTTAAATCCTCACCTTCTTTTTGTACCACTATGTCAAGGAATGGTAGATTTCCTTCTCTTTCCATCTCCATCGTGAAGCCAATGGATGGGGCCAAGCTGTTAATCTCAGTAAGGAAGTTATGAATGTTTTAGTTGGTGCTGTCCTTTTTCCCTTGTCTGTTCGCTGTGTATTATCTTATCTTGTACAGAGGGTAGATTATCGCAGAACGATAATCTGTGGCACTTACTCCTTCGAGGGAGTTTTGCGCCATCCCAGTAACTAACGGCTGCTATAGTAGCAGCCGGGACCGACGGCATAACGTGCCCTCTGAAGCACGAGGGGTTCATGATGGAAGAGCTGCTGGCGGACGAACAAACCAGTGGCTATCACCAGCTGCTGGACATCCAGCACTGGTCACTCAGCAAATAGGTCAGACTAAAGTCCCCCAACAGCTGTGCCCCAAATAGCCATCCCACCCAGCAGTGGTCCTCAAGCCACTGGCTGTCACCCAGCCAGCAGCTGGCCGCGCCTGAAGTTGCTTAACTCCATCGATCAGCGAGCCGACCGACGAGACAACCAGGCCACGGCCACCCGCTCGCTGTGTATTATATGAGGACGAAGACTGTAGAGCAGTCGAAATACATATACATGAGTGAATAAATAATAATGTGGGAAGTGGTTGTATTTCATCATCTTCTTTACTAAAAGAACAAAGACAAACATCCATACCCTGGCGGGATTCGAACTCGCGACTCTCCGGTTGCGAGAGCGATAAGACCTGCAACGCTCAGGCGTACTATCAACGCTAATCGAAAAATGTTTTGCTGATTTAACTTCAGTTGTAATTTTCATTAGGATCTGTTTTCCAATTAACTCATTACAGATAATATTTGCTGATAAATAAGAAAAGTATCCTTCTTCGGGATTTCCATAATTTTATAAATGATCTGCGAGAAATGGGCCAAATTCGCTTAATAACTCCATACATCCCAAATAATGTCCGTTGTTGGAAGAACCAAGGGTTTCGTTTTCATCACAAGACGGAAGCCCTCTCGATGTCAAACATTTTACAACTGCGACAATACTTTTTAGTATATTTTTAAGTAGTCCACTTCTCTTTTATATTCATATAGCATCTCATTGTCTACTCTACCAACAGTTTTACTTCGTGCTCCAAACTGATGTGATCAATATGTTTCCGATCCAATTGAAGAACAGAATTTCCGCAATGTAAGAGATTCTTCTTCCCTTTTATTATTTCACATTGGTCCTCTTTCTTGTCCTATCCAGCACGTCTTCTATATCATTTATTATTATTATTTATTATTTATTTAGAAGCACTCCCTGGGAGTATTACATCATAAATTCACTGAGTTTAGAACAACAATCAGGTTTACAATGGTTATATCAAGAAAGTTGAAAGTTTTTTCGGTTTTTTTAAAATATATGATTTTAAGGCATTATTAAAATGTGTGCAATTATGAATACATTTATAAAGAGAACAAACAAAGATGTGACTTCGCACATAATATGGCAAGTCATTCCAAAATTTAAAAGTGTTATAAGGATACATTCTGCGTTTGAAATTAGATAGTATGGGAGTGGCAAATTTAAATCGTTGAGGTTGACGAATATCTATAGAGCTATTAAAACACTGTATGATAAAATGATTAGGGTCTTCGTGATTACGTAAAGAGTTGGCCAACGATTTCAATCTACAATAAATAACGAAGGCCTCAAAGGGCAACAGACCAATTTTGTAACAGTGTTCTGAAATTGACTGATAACGATTAAGCCTGAAGGCTACTCGAATGCATTGATTCACTGTAGTTTTTAACATCTTTAGTCGATAGGTATATGCACATGACCATAAGCAGATGCCATATTCAATGGTAGCATATATCTGTGCCCGTATTAAAATGGCTAGCTCTTTAGAATTTAAAAGTTTACTTAGACGATAAAACAAATAGCATTTTTTTGTAATTCTTCGAATTAAGTTTTGAATATGATTTTGAAAGGTCAACTGTGTGTCAAAGTCTATTCCTAAAACACTGATAGATTCATTGGTGGTTGGGGTAATAGGATGAAGAAATATTATGATGTTTGTTTTTTGTGTATTTAATATCATGGCGCGTTCACGATACCAGGATTCTACGCTATTTAAATCTTCTTGTAATAATATCTTCTCTTGTTCAATATCGTCGTAGTTGCATTGAGAGAACAAAAAGTTATCATCAACGTATGATAATACGTTACAGTGTAGAGGTAGTTCAAAAAGGGATCGTGAGAAAACAGAGTAAAATATGTTGGAAAAACCAGAACCTTGGACGACACCATTTCGGGATTATCTTTATCAACTATACTGAAGTAGCGATTCTGAAAGTATGAAGCACACAGAGATAATGCTGAACTACGGACTCCTATATTATTCAAATCGTGTAAGAGTTGACGACGTGGAACGGTATCAAATGCTTTAGATACGTCTGTTTTTGCAAAGATTTCCAGGCTTCCTACTGTTTCCTTCTGTTCCCCTAGCAATACTTTCTTTCTCTCCCCTATGTTGTCTCTAAATAAGTCGTCTTCTAATACCTCATATTATCACTTCCAGGATAATTTTCTATTATCCTCTTTGCTTTTACAAAGGATAGCCTCTATCCAAAACGTCAGCTTTTTTCAGGGTCTCACCACTTTCTTCTGCACAAATAAAAGAAGAAAGTTAACGTGTGTGAATTGTATAATATTTTTGTTTTATAATATTATTTTTGATTTTTTTTTATTATTTTGTTTCGGTTTCTATCGTTTCTTTGGCATTCCCTTGCCAAACATCCATACCGCAGCAGGTTTCGTACTGGAGACAATGAACCCTGCGTCCAACGCCCTCAGCCACCGATCGGCAACCATGATAAGAGTCATTTCCCGTGTCTTGGTGTTTTTCATTCAGTTCCAAGAAAGCACCTACGCTGTTGCTGGTGAAAAGCGCCTCGTGCACCAGCTGTGAGTTCATAGGCATTATTATGGAAATTTCATGAAGGCTGACTCACAAATTACTGATTCGCCCGTAATCTGACGGAAAAACCTGTAGGTGACGTCAGGAACGCAGGAAAAAATTTTCACACGCGCTCATATAGCAAACAAGAAAGAAATGAGAAGGCACGGGAAGAAGAAGAAGAGTAGTAAACACTAGGAAACACATCAAAATTCTGTAAAAGTGGAGAACCATAATTTAAGTTACGTATTTTACGCTAAACCTCGATTTATTAACATTATTTATGAGATTATTGATGAAAATAGGCTTTGGAATTTTCTTTCTTATTTTCATCAATAATTTAAATATCTGAAGTATAGCTTGGAATAAACCCGTATCGAACATTCATGCGTCATTATTAAGTAGCGGAAGAATGGAGCTACTAATTGTTTTCACAATGTCTGTCCGTCCCCTTCATAATTTCCGCATTTTTTGAGATAGAAGGTTGAAATTCAGAATGTAGCTAACTATGGGCATGTGCATCTTCACTATTTAGTTTGGGTTTGATTGGCCCACTGGTGTCGGAGTTTCGGGGGCAGAAATTAGAGTGGACCAAATGGTCTACGCATATTTATGCATATAAAGGAGTGAAATTCGATATGCAGATTCCTCTAAGCAAGATCAACATTACTTTAAAGTTTGGGCCAAATTGTCCCAATAGGGTCGGAATTGTGGGGGTGGCAGTCACTTGGTCTTTAGAACTATGGCAACATGTGGCATGTCATATATC
>JAHWFO010002124.1:1760427-1858759 GCA_023313115.1 Rhysida immarginata
TTTTAGTTATCTGAGGGAAGCTGCCGCAATTGTTTGGATGATCGTAAGCAGACATTGTTGGGGCAGCTTTTCTCAGATAACTAAAAAAAAAATGTTTCCAACAATCAGGAAAATATCACCTACGTACTACAAAACATAAAAATTCCTATACAGTAACTTGACTTATTTTTATTTAAAAATTCCACACACATTATCGATATTCGCAACCAAACCCACCACAAAACTCTTACACAACTACCGCAACACAATCGCTGCAAAACTCATTTATTCAACAAATACACTTAAAACACAGAAATTTGCATAAACGACACCAACCAACTATAAAATGGAAAAAAACAAAACAAAACGAACTCAAAACACACACTGACACCAGTCACAACATAAATGCCAAAATAAAGAATTTTTTTTTATTTATTGATTTGTAATTTTGCAAGCAACGGGCTATGACAGCCTAATAACAGCTTACAAGAATAAAAATTATAAATAGTAGAATATAAAAAAGAATAAATAAAATATTATTAACTAGAAACAAGGAAAATGGTCATAAGATAAATGTAACATTTCAAAATGATTTTTAACATAGTGATTATAATTTTAAAAAATATAAATCAATAAAAATTGTAAATTATACAGTAATACAAAGAATAAACGTAAAAATATTAATCATCGATTCTCTGAAGAATTGTGTATGAAAAATTGGCAAGAAGCCGCATCGTAACACAACATTGCAATCCATTTTACTATTTGCTATTAGCGCATTCAGCCTCTCTCTCCCAGGAGAACTTACAAATTCGCCGCTATGAGCGCTGAAACTAGAAAAACGGTGCTGCCATCTGAGAGGCGTACGAGGCCTATAGTCCAAGTCGGCACGGAGCAATAAATAATTCCAAATTTTCTTAGAAATTCAGTTGTTTTTTTTTGATGAAACTCCATAGGAGACGGACATAAATGATAAGGAAACAAACAAAAAAAAAATAAGTATTGTTAAATACTGTCTTATTTTTGACGTTAGCCAAGGAGACACTTTACTGTAATTTTAGTTCATTTTTTTTTCTTTTTTAGAGGCCATTTGCTCGGTTTTAAGCATCCACATCGCTTAGTATCCTTTTTGTCCATGGCGCTAGTGTTCTATCAGTTCTCATTAAAAGCATTAGATATCACGTATCCTGCAGCCCTGAGACACTCTAGCAGAATAAAAAAATTAAAATAATATAATCTACCCAAATAAAACACAAGTGAGAGTAAAAAATATTTTATATCGAAATAAGCACAATAAATTTAGAATGATATGTGAACTCTGACAATCAGTCATTCCTTCCTTGAAGAAGAGATAGAGAATTTATGGTACGTTGACTGGTGTCCTGTCGGTCTGGTCCGTGCCAGCATTGTTCCAGAAAGCAGAATCAATATGTCACATTATCGGTCGTGGACAGTTTTACAGTTCAAACAAGAGCTTATTAAACGTGGAGGAAGCACACCAGGAAAAAAATGACTTGATTTAAAGGTAAACTACTTTGTTAGCAGGGCTGTTGGGAGCAGGACTATGGCTGCCATCCCAACATTGCGTACTGTACGGAGGTTCATCGAGCAACGTGTTGAAGACATCACCAGAAGTATTAACAGTGCCATAGAAGCTAGTAACTATCCATCAGAGAATAAACCTCCTCATCGAATCCAACTCACTACTGGAATCCAACGTCTAATTGCTGAAAGAAACAGGACCCGTAGACTATGGCAACGCTATCGTGAACCTTGGCTCAAAACCAAGTACAACAGGCTAGTGCGAAGAGTTCAAGAGGAGATAAAAGAGCTTCGCGACGCTAGATGGAACGACAAACTCAAAAACAATTCCATTTGGAGTATGGTCAGAGCTATACGCTTCCTCCACTCCGTACACCGCAAGGTGACTATGTGCAAACTGATCAGGACAAGTCATTGTAGATTCACTAGAAATGCAATTTGTTACTCCTATCATCAACAATCCCGAAGATGGTCTTGCGAAGAAGGCCAAATCATGCCACAGCGTGTGGAAGATGGCCTTGTCAACTTTGATGAAGTCCCACAGCATTTAACGAAGAACAAAATCGAGGCCGGAGAGATCGCCACCATCATAAGTAAACTGAAAAAGAAGAAGGCTCCAGGAAGAGACAAGGTGAGCAGTAACGCCCTTATGAATCTCCCAAAGAACTTTATTGACTATCTCACCAATATCATTAGCGACTGCTGGAAATTTTCTTACTTCCCTGCATCTTGGAAACAATCTATTGTTTTGTGTATCCCCGAGCAGGGGCAAAACCCAGCAATTCCCTCGAGCTACCGACCTATTAGTCTGCTCCCCTCAATGTCCAAAGTTTTGGAGAAAACGATCCTCGTCAGATTCCAAGACCACTGTCTTGCCAATGATCTACTTCGGAAAGATCAGTTTGGCTTTCGTGCCGCCCACTCTTGTCAGATGCAGATATGGAGGCTCGTAGAAGACCTGAGCACCCCCTTGAACCTTTCCAGGTATTGCGGAGTGGTATTCCTCGATGTCAGTAAAGCTTTTGACCAAGTGTGGCATGGGGGCCTTGTCTACAAGATGATTAGAGACGGGTTCCCTCCCGATTTGATTTTGATGGTGAAATCCTTTCTCACCGACAGGTCCTACCAAGCTAAAGTTGGTGAAAATCTATCCACGCCCCGTGTTGTAAAGGCCGGTGTCCCTCAAGGTTCTGTCCTCGGGCCTGTGCTATTTAATGATTTTGTGCATGATTTCCCGAAACCCAAAAATTGTAATCTATATTTCTATGCTGACGATACTGCCATTATGACATGGTACACGAGCCGGCTCACGTTATGACTCGTCTACAGCACGCCTTGAAGATGTTTGAAGACTGGTTTAACTGCTGGAAGCTGAACCTTAATGTCGGAAAGTGCAAGGCTATGTACTTCAACAGAAAGTTCAAGCGTCATCCAGATTCTCTTGTTCTTTTCAATAAGAAACTGGACTGGGTAGACGACTACAAATATCTTGGCGTTATCATTGGCTCAAGACTCTCGTGGAATCGTCACGTGACCTGGGCTCTGAACAAAGCGAAGAGGGCTAAGTACAGTCTCATAGCTCTCCTGGGCCGGAACAGCACCCTCAGCATCGACAATAAGTTACTTGTGTACAAGTCGATTATTCGGACCATACTCCTCTATGGCATGCCTGCGTGGGCGACTATCTGTAGAAGCAGATGGAGCGAGCTACAGTCATTCCAGAATGTTACCCTGAGGACCATTGCCCAGCTTGACAGAAGGACTGTGAAAAACCAATCCATCTATTCAGATTTAAACATGGTCCACATCGGAAAGTTTATACAAGACCTCCTTTTGATTATGGTGCAGGGCGGACGAAAACAGTGTCCCTCCTGGTGGACAATATGTTCCCTAAAAAGGTCTATATTCACTCTTTTCATAAGCACGGATAATCAACAGTAAACTATGTTTAATTTTTTAGTAAGGATTGCCCATTTCAAAAAATGCTTCGATAGCACTTGCTATATGAAGCGATCAATGTTATTCCTTAATTGAATGTATTTTTTGTATTATATTTCAAAATAATTAAAAGTTTACATTTTAATCTGTCGTTTCACTTGTTTCATTATTAAGTAAACTAATTAAATATAGCCACAGCTTCAAATTAATGTATGAGAAAATGAGAATGTAAGGATGATGATCTGACGAAATAAATTGTGTGCTAAGCAGATTGAGTAATGAAATAAATGTGACTGAGTGATGAAACTATTTTTTCAGCCGACTGAGTGATGAAACTATTCCGAGACGAAGTGAATGTGACGAGCTGATTGTGTCGAGTGGACTAAAGGACAAAACGATTTTAGGACGAAGTGAATGCGACCATCTGAATGGGACGACATGAATGTGACCTCTTGGGGACTTTCATATACTACGTGGTCACTTTTTTTACCTTTTTTATCCGAAGTAAAAAAGATATTAAAATGGAGAATATTGAATGATTTTAAATGAATTTGACCACATGGTCATCACTTGACCCCCGTCCCTCCCCTTTGTGGTCATAGGTGATCAAAACCTGAACTGCCGCCCCCCCCCCCCCCAAAAAAAAAAGAAATGACGAAACAATTAGAAACTGTTTAGGGGTTTAGAAAACACAGCTTTGCTATAACTTGTAACATGGGTATATTCTGGCCTAGGGGGGTATAGTTTAGACTAGCCCACTTTAAACCTGGAGATATAAATTAGCCTAGGCCCGACTATACCCCTGAAAATTATTCTGGACTAGCCCAAATTATACCCGGGTATATTCTGGGTGGGGGTTAATCTGGGCTGCTACATCGGCACATTAACAAGACAGAAAGAACATCAGCTGTGCATCCACAATTTTCTCTGGCTGTTGCACTTGGCAAACTGACAAGTCCGCAAAGGACCCGTATTCGGCTCATGAACTTAATTTCTTTTTTAAAAGTCGACGTTCGACGTTGTGTGAGGATTCAAACAAAACAAAAATACAAAAAAAAAACCTAGGTAGATGTACCAGTAATTGACAGTTTAAGACATTACTGTGAAACGAAATTGTGTACATAAATCAAATTGCATTTTGAAATTTTTCTATTTATATCATTAAATTGCAAATATAGTGCAGAATGTGCCAATTTCTATACAATTATTATATCTTTAAAACCTATTAAGTAATTAAATTTTTTCCTAACTAGTGCATGAATCACCAGTAGTTGACAGTTAATGCACCAGAAGTTGACATGCAGTTTCACCAGTAATTGACAATATTTTAATTACCCATTTTTATTAAATATTTAAAAAAAAAAAATTGATAACGTTCAAAAGTAGCTGAAGAAGTCAAGCATTTTTAAGAATGTCTAAAGTATTTAACATTAACTAAAATTATGCTTTTTAAAACTCAATTTGTTCATATAGACCAGTTATCTTTTTCCCTTTGGAAATCTATCTATATATATAAAGAAGGATGTTTGTGGGTCTGTGCGTCTGTGGGTCTGTGGGTGGGTCTGTGTGTACGTTTTTTATACAAATCTACAGTTTTATTCCGATCTTGATGAAATTTCGCATACATGACCTTCAAAGCATGAGGAAGGTCACTGTCTACTTCAGATTTCGAAAAAATAATAATTATCGATAAAAAATCGATATTCATGGTTATGGCAGGGCATATTAATGAGAAATATCGCATGACCAACAATGCAAGACAAAGTTTTTGCAACAATGGTATCAACACGCAATTCACAAACACACTGCACGGACCAACAATATATATCTCATGACCAACAATGCAAATAAAAGTTTGTGCAACAATAGGTATCAACAATGGTTTCAACACGCAATTCACCAATAACAATGAGCTCAAAATGATGATGCAATGATAAAGCAATCCTTTCCAAGAATTATAACAATGAACATAAAATGATGATGCAATATGGATAAGTTTCAATTTGTAACAATGCATAGAATTCCTGTTATTCAGGTTTTTCTTAGAAAAGAGAGTTCTTAGTACTTAACAATTTCTTGAAAATCTTTAAAAATGATCAGTAGCTGGAGATAATGAAGAGTTAGCAGACTATTGAGAAAGAGTGGAAAGACGACAGAGAAAGCAAACCTTTAGCTCCGTGCTGTATTGAGCAAATGGGAAGCAAGTAAATAGAAGAATTGGCGACCGCTAGACTACCCAAAGTGATGAAAGGCCAAATTTTGCTTCAACACAGCGAGAGAAGAGTGGAAATTGCAACAACATCAAGTGTAGATCTGAAGTAAGATTATCTGAGTAAGAAATTATTGGAGCAGTCCATCCATTTTGAGCCTTTAAAAAGATTTTTTTCGAATTTTCATTAAGAATTTTTACTGTATTAATTCTAAGCATTTTCATGTGTTTATTTTTAAGATATTGCAAAATTTATTTTAATTTTTGAGATTGTTCTGTTTACATCCCAAGTGTAATAATCCCGGGCAACGCCGGGTACTTCTTCTAGTAATAAATAAAATCAGTCCACTCTCATGTAGAGTGCAAGAACCATAGAAAATGAAGGTGTTTTCCAGTAGTGCAATATCATCAGATATTGGCCAACAAATTGTTCGTAGAAAAACTTGATATTTGACGATTGTTCTTCTACTTGCAAAATTCATCTAATTCATCCTATGCTATTTCTAATCATAATAAACAGAATACCAGTAGTAGTTTTCTTCTTGGAAGGTAATTTGTCCTGGGCTATCTGTTGATCGTCTGTGACAAGATTCAGGACCAACAAAAAGAATCGGCGAATAGGGCCTAGTAGATTTATGTCAAAGTGGCTGATCTAGAAATTGACAATCAAATTCCTATAATTGACGCATCTAGATCAATTACTGGAAATTAAGAAGTTACACTTAAAAACAACATGTTTCCTTTATTATTACCCTACATTCTATATCACATTAGTATATTTTTGTTCGTATTTTTTTTCAAACACAGAAATTATCAATAATTGAGAGGTTATGTCAATTACCAGTGACACTGCATATCTGGGTTCTAGTAATCGACGGTGGATTAAAACAGTTAACAAATTGGTCATCAGAAATTCTGTTACTATTAGAAGTAATGTCCACTGATCACACAAAAAGGTTCATGTAAAATTAGTAACAAATATTGCATAACATTCATGAAATAAATTCAAGTAATCAAACCCTCGCGTAGTGGTTCATTGCAAGGTTTTTTCGGCTCCGTAAGGCATTGAACAATCAAAATATGTGACTGCGGCCATAATAGGGAGTAAAGTTCCTAGTTTGTTGTTTTTCTGGGAAGCCTAATACATTGTTTAATAAGAGGTGGCCACACCAGTCCCTTTTCTTTCCTTGTTTCTTTATTAAAAACCTTTAAATAGTAAATTGTCAATTACTGGTGCACTATCAACTACTGGTACATCTACCCTAACCTTTGAATGTTTCGCACGAATTTTAAATGAAAACAAGACTTCCTGTTATATTTTAGACAAATACGACGATAAAGATCAAAGATATTATAACCTAAAAACGTCAAATTTGAATTCAAAAATGTCAATGGACATGTCCTGTGTCGATCAGCACGGAAGCGTTTAATTAGCGCTGAGATGCCGACGTGATTGTAAAATGGCTGGCTGCATTTGAGGCATATATACATCTAGCCTATTCGCTCCTGGCTGCATTTGAGGTTAACACTTCTGCTGGACTCAAGAAACCTAAGACCCAGATCGGCGAAGTCTGAAACGTTTTATCAAGGAAATCGTAACGGCAGTGTCTGTTGATGAGGTGTGCACACCGTTGCATTACCCTATATTTAGGACATACAAAAAACCATTTCTCAGCAACACAACGTACAGTCACAAACAACGAACACCAACACAATCTCCAGACCTGTTTTCCAATTGAGAATCTGTGGGACATGATTAGACGTCTCCTTTATACTCTCTAGATGCAGATGAACTCTGGGATTTGGTGAACTCTCCATGGACATAGGTAGGAAGGAGGTTCAGGAGTTCAATTCCAATTAGTGTCAGCATCTTTGTATAGCAACATAATTTTTGACTCTGTACTCTCCCCATTGAAGAACACCCCGGGACAATATTGGAGCAGTCATTGAATCAATGCCGTGCCGCGTAAACGAATTTATCATTCAACATGTTGGACCTATTGCTCAACTCCAACCCTGTAATTCTTCAGTCAATGGGCATGTGTAATTGTTTGAAATTTATTCAGAGTGTGCTTCTTTATCTGTGTGCCAAGTTGTATCGATTTTCATGTTACATTTCTCTGTGGAACAGTGTGCATTCTTGTTATTGAGCTTCTTCTTCTTCTTCATCTTCAGCTTTTCCTACTTCTACGTGGGGTCGCTGCTTTTGATGAGCTTTCTCCATTTCTCTATGTACTCTGTCCACTCCCTTCTGAGTCCCTTTGATTTCAGATCTTCGTGCCACTTTCTCTCCTTCCCTCCACTTTCATGTTCATAGCTCTTTTGCCAGTGTATCCTCGTCTCTTCTCATTACACGGCCAAACCATCTCAGTCTATTTTCTTGGATTTTCTTTTCAATATCTGTAACCTTCACTGTCCCTCGGATGCGCTCATTTCTAATCCTGTCTAATCGTGTCATTCCGCACATCCATCTCAACATTCTCATTTCTGCCACCTTCATCCTTTGTATATTGGACTTTTTTAGAGAGAGTGTTTCCATTCCATAGAGCATTGCAGGTCTCAACACCGTCCTGTAAACTTTGCCCTTCAGACGCACAGGGATCTTCTTATCGCAGAGGACTCCAGAGACTTCTTTCCAATTTTTCCAACCTGTCTATATTCTGCTAGTCACTTCCCTACCCGTCTCACTCCATTCATCAACTGTCGAACCAAGGTATCTGAAGTGGTCAGTTTTCCTGATTGCTGTCTCCATCAGTTTCAGCTCCTCGCTTTTCTGGGCCTCTATGTTGCAGGCCATATATTCTGTCTTGCTTCTGCTGATTTTCAGTCCCCTGTCTTCCAGAGCTTTCCTCCAATCCTCTAGCTTTTCTCCGACCTTTGCTCTAGATCTTGCACATAAAACTATATCATCCGCATAGAGCATGTTCCAAGGCGCTTCTTCCCTGACTTTCTCTGATATGACATCTATCACTATTTTGAACAAGGAAAGACTCAGTGCTGAGCCCTGGTGGAGACCCACTCTCACTTCAAAGCTACTCGTTTCTCCCAGGCAGGTTCGCACTTTCGTCTTGGCTTTTCTATACATTTCTTGAATTAACCTGACATATTTCTCTAGTGCGCTTCTAACTCTGAGGCTCCTCCAAACTTCTTGCCTTGGCACTCTGTCATATACCTTTTCCATGTCAATAAAGACCAGGTGGAGTTCTTGTTGTTTCTCTCTGAACTTCTGCATCATTTGTCTCAAGCTAAAGATTGCATCAATGGTTGACTTTCCTGGCATGAAACCAAACTGTTGACTCCCAATATTAACTTCAGCTGTCAGTCTTTTGTCCAGAATCCTCTCCCAGATCTTCAAGGTGTGTGACATTAGCTTAATTCCTCTGTAGTTGTCACACATTTGGATGTCTCCTTTACCTTTGTAGATTGGGACAAGAATACTTTCTCTCCATTCGTCTGGTATCTCCTCCTCTCTGTAGATCTTCACCAAGAGATCCTATAACAGGTCCAGCCCTTCCTCTCCAAGGGCCTTCCAGGGTTCAGCCGGAAGTCCATCCGGTCCAACTGCTTTCCTTCTCTTCATCTACTTTAGTGCTACCTTAACCTCACTTCTTGTGATGTCTGTTGTCAGTCCCTCATTTGGTATTCCATCTTTATGGTGTTTTCGTTCATTCTCTATGTTTAGTAGTTCCTCAAAGTACCCCTTCCATCTGTCCTGTATCGCCCCAGTGTTCCTAAGGATTTCTCCATTGGCCTTCTTGATCTGCTTGATGTGTGTGATATCTTTTGCTGTCCGACTTCTGTGTTTGGCAATGCTATATATTTTCTTCTGCCCTTCCGGTGTTTCTAAGTCATCGTACATCTCTTGACATGCTTTGGCTTTCGCTTGTGCCACTTTCTTCTTTGCCTCCTTATTCTTGATCTTAAAGACTTCTAGGTCTGTTGGGGCATGTGTTAAGTCCCACCTCTTTTTAGCCTTTTTCTTCTCCTGTACTGCTGCCTGCACCTCCTGGTTCCACCACCAACTCTCCTTGTTTTCCCAGAATTTTCCCGTTGTTTACCCCAAAATTTTCCTGCCAGCACACCTGATGGCCTCTGCATTCCTATTCCACCACTCTTGAACATCCTCAAAATCCCTGGAAACCCTCTGAAGGACTGCTTCCTTAAATCTGTGCCTTAAAACAATGTCCTTTAGTTTGAACCACTTGATCCTCTTCATCTTAGCCTTAGTCTTCACTTTCTCCCTGATTGCATGTATCGAAAGTTGGAGGTCCATGAGCAATGGGCGGTGTTGCGCTGCCACGTGGTCACTAGGGATGACTTTGCAGTTCTTCACTTCCTTCAGATATTTTCTCCTGTACATAAAGTAGTCAATTTGAGTACTATTTCCACCACTTTTGAAGGTGATCAAGTGCTCTTCTTTTTTGTTGAAGCAAGTGTTGGCCAGGGCTAAGTCGAAAGCCCCAGCGAAATCTATGATTTGTTCACCTTCTTGGTTCAAGTCTCCAAAACCATGCCCTCCATGGATTCATTCTATGCCTCTGTTATTGGTTCCAACGTGTCCATTAAAGCCCCCTCCGATGATCACTTTATCTTTCTCTTCCAATTGTCTTAGCTCTTCATCTATGGTTTTCCAGAAAGCATCCTTCATCCCCATACTTGTACCAATCTGTGGGGCATAAGCGCTTACTATATGGATTGTTTCCCCTATATCCAGCTTCATCCTCAAAATCCTGTCACTTCTACGGCTTACTTCTATTACGTTTTCCTTCATCTTTCGTGAGATGATGATCCCTACTCCATTTCTGCCCTCTTTGCTTGCACTGCTGTAGAAAATCTTGTACCCTTCTGCTAGTTCTCTTGCCTTGTCTCCCTTCCATCTTGTTTCTTGTACACACATGACATCAATCTTTCTTCTTTCCATCATGTCCACAATTTCCTTTCCTCTTCCTGTCATGGTGCCCACATTGAGTGATGCAATCCTGAGTAGTAAAGGTCTTCGAGCTAGCTTCTTTAGTCGCACCCACTCTTGATGCGATAACCCTAGCATATTTTTCACAGTTCTCGGGCACCTAAGGAACTGCGCGTCGCCTACAGCGGGGAACGCCCTAGCATTTTCTGACTCATGGATACCATTCATCATAAAGGCTTGGCAGGGTGTTTTACAGCCGGATGCCCTTCCTGACGCTAACCCTCCTCCTTTATCCAGGCTTGGGACTGGCCAGTCCGCCATACGGTGTCCTGAGCGGAGTTGTATTCTTGTTATTGAGCTGATACGCCTTAATTCACTTAATGAAAATTGCCTTTCTTCTCAACAGTTTTATACCCTTATACGCTAATATTTTAAGTATTCATGCCACCAATTGAAATGAAAAGTAAGTAATTACTGGTACTCTGGTTGAACCAGATTGGTTCATTTGCCTTTTGTTTTACATTTGCTGAGAAATGTGTGACGACATAAGAACCGATGGCCTTTTAAGGAACAGTTTGTGTAGTAAAAGTGAAATTGCACGTGACAAGGTTTGATTAATGTGACCAAAAGAAAAAGATTTGTCGCACCTACAAGTTCAGCTCTACCTATAGGATCTCTAAGGTGTTGAATAATTTTCGACTGGGACGATATTGCCAAAAAATTTAAAGTACTTTATTCAATAATTTCCCAGCTTGTTAGCTGCATCTAATGGATAAGGTTCGAAGACTTCATCATCGTTCCACGTGCAACTTCGCTAACCAAAAAAAAAAAAAAAGAAAAAGCTAAAGGTTTAATAAACGTCCGGGCCTCACAAATTATTTACAACCCCAGCCAATGCTTTTCTGACGGGGAAAGAGCGGCACAGGGTCAACATGTGGGCGCGTGTTGGTGCCTCGTCACCAAGACGACCAGACGTTTCCGGCGGTTGGGGCGCTTGTGTGTTTAATGGTTTTTCTGCGCGTGGCAGCATCAGCATCGTAACCGGAAGGGGGAATGGAAACTTGGTGTAGAAAAGCAATGAAAAATAATATGAAGACTGAGCAGAGTACTTTGCGATCTGTTATCTTCTCATTGTCAGGGGGAGGGAGTGAAACGCGCTGTTAAGGAGAGCGGTTATTATCTTAACATTTATTTTTTGGAGTTAGATCGTTTGATGTTGGATTGAAACTTTTATCTCGAAGAGATGATAATAGTGTGATTTTTTTTTTTAATTTTCTTTACGAAATAAGACTTCTTAGGAAAAAACTTCTTCTTGACATTTTTTTAAGCTGCAATCAACAATTTTTGTACACTTGACTTTTTTTTTTAGAAGTCAGCCGTGATTAAACTGCCAACAACTAAGCACAGATTTGGTACGTGGTTTTCCATCGATGCTAATAAAAATTAGATGTCTGTCTTTACTACTAAGGAATAGCTGAAGAATAGCTTAAGAGTGTTTTCATCAATATCTCTACTATTTTTAGTGTTGATTCTTTAGTCTTATTCTAATGATTAGTTAATAATAAACTTTAATTTTTTTAATTTTTAAGCCAGACAAAGAGGAGTTTATCTCATGGAATAATTTCTGCTTATGCATTTTTATTTATTTATTTATTTATTTATTTATTTATTTATTTATTTAGATGGCACAGCAAGCTAAGCATCTGTCGACTCCGGCTGTAAATCATCATAATAGTGGTTTCCTTTTTTAATCTCGACCTCGAGCTTTTGGCAACACCTGGTTTTCTTAACTCTGAAATTATTTATGATCAAACTATTTCCATACAGCATTCAGCTTAGGAAACAAATTCTGCAATACAACTCCTTTATATCTACACTGAACCCTGTGCATTCTTTAGTTATTCTTTGGTCTGCTTTATTTGGCCTGATCAATAAAAGAAAAAAATATCCCATCTTCTTATCAGTACGTTGTTTCATCCATCTCCACATAATCTTGACTGAATTTATGTTAATATGAGAGAAAGATTTTGTCAACAACTATTATATTATTAATCACGGACTTTAAAACGCAAAATATTTAAGTTAGGATTTTAGAACTTTAAAACCCAAGAGAGAGAGAAAACTTTTGTCAACAACTCTTATACTGTATTATGAATGAATAACCCTGAAAGGAAAGGCGATACAATTTAATAAATTTTGATGATCGAGAATATTATATAAACACACTACCTATGGCTGAATTAAAAAAAATGATTAAAAAATAACTGGATTAGCAATGGCCCGTTTAGAGGATCGAATTTGTGAAAAAATTTAAAAAATATATAAAACGCTTTTTTAAGCACACACTTAATTTTAAAAAGTGCACAAAAAAGTAATAAATAACTTTTGGTGCCTTTCATTTAAATTCAAAAAATTAAAAAAAAAGTACGTAAAAGTGTGGCGGCGCGTTTAATATTAAATAGAAAAGTGACCGTAAATTCCTCTGATGTTATTGTGAATGTCTAGGTCAAGTCTTGCAATCAACATTACACCAACCTCTAGACAAGCTAGAGCTGAAACTTGATATACATACAGGGTCGTGACACGTTAATATGACCACCTCTCCTCGAACATGTTGGAACGTCCCATGGTATGCAGATGAAAAATCATTGCATATCATTAAAAGCTGACAACAGCAGACGTGTAGTAGCATCCGTTAACGCAGCAATTGTCGCCGTCATGGGCAGAGCAAGTAACCTGTCGGACCTCCAAAAGGGGATGATCATTGGCTTTCGGGCCAAGGGGGGGCAGCATTTCAGAAACGGCCACCTTTGTGAACTGCTCTAGGGCTGCCGTTGTGAAGGTGTACCGCGACTGGACGAACCAGACAGTTTCGAGCAACCGAAGAGGTAACTGTGGGGCCCCACGGGCCATCGGTTACCCAAGACCAATCGGCGTGCCACTGTTGAGCAACTGACACAACAAATGAACAGTGGGGCCACTAGGCGTGTCAGCATCTGAGAACAGGCATCCCGACACCATCGTTAGCAGACGACAGGCTGGTGGGGGAGGTGTGACTGTTTGGGGGATGTTTTCATGGTATGGTCTAAGTCCGGTGATACCGCTGGAGGGTACACTGAATGCTGTTCATTACCTGACGATCGTCGCAGACCAGGTACACCCCTTCATGTCGACAGTGTTTCCTCAGGGTGATGGCACCTTTCAACAGGACAATGCTCCCTGCGATACTACCAAAATTGTCCACGACTGGTTCAAAATAAAATATTAGGTGAATTATTGTTAAGGCAGGTCATTGTTGCCATACACAAAATTTTCTTTAATTATTTAATTAAATGTAAACCCTTACAAAAAATGAAAAATCAGTGCCTTGCAGTACACCAGCTTTTACATCACGTGGTGAGGAACCTTCGTCACCAACTTTAGTTTGGTAACACAACGTCAAGCGAACTGTTAACATCCGATATGAGTCCTCTGAAGAGTTCTCAGGCATCGCATGTAGATATCATAGTCTAAGAAAGTAGATTAGATAATGTAAATTACTGTTTCTTAGGAGCGTATTTACTCGCGAGGTACTGATCGGAATTCAAAAATAAAAACATTGCAAAGTGTTCTCATCGACTTTCAAAAGACACCTTTCGTTGTCATTTTTAGGATTTGGCCAAATTTAACTGAATGCTGAAATCCCATAATTTGAAATTTGAAATTTTGAGAAAATTTATTTGTTTTACTGTGAACGAGTTATTTTTTAAGTTAGAAATCAACAAATCCAATGTTGCCACCTGGGTGATGTAAAAATCATGGGCAAAAAAAAAAAAAAAAAAAAAAACTCGCCTTACTTTCGATTTTTTTTATTTGCCATTGTACCGAGTTGCATTCAAAACCGTTTATTCTTAATTAATTATAATATTAGAGATTATAGAAATCTGAACAGTTAACGGTCTCCTTAACTTTGACAGGCAATATATTTTATTTTGTTGAAAATTTCGAACACCGAACCCTGGACAGGTGGCAACACTGAACAAATCTTATGACGATTGATGTATGTAATAAATATACGTTGTAAGTGCATCAAAATGAGGCCCAATTTGGTTTAAAATGTTTAAAATAACAAGATAACTTATTTCTTGAGTCTGAAATCAACTAACCTTCTATGACAGATTTATTAAGATAAAGTAAGCCATTCATAATCGGTAGATTGGCCACCAGATGGCGCCATATGTGGCGAGAGATTCGGTGGAATCCTTTTCTTTGCATGTGTGGTCGACAAACCTCCAGAGGGATTTCTAAATCCCTAGTAAAGGGAATCGGTCTGGCGTGAGCTTCAAGTGGCAGCTGACGGCTGAAGCCTCAGAGCCTCCTTGTAATCCTGGCCGACAAAGGATAACGTTGTTTAAAAAAAAATAATAAATAAAAGAGAGAAAATAAAATCTTGTAAACATTCCAAGAAGAAGCTTTAGCTGTGAAGCAGCAGAGGCGGCGCAAAGCGGTAAGCAAAGTAAGCGTCGCATGGGGGCGCATTATAAGATGGAAGAGCGCATATGTTAAATGTTTGCATAGGGGCGCCGAAGAAGCTAGCGCCGCCCCTGTGAAGCAGAAATACATTTATTAATTTACTAGCAGAATCCGTGCGATAAGATTTTCGCACAGAAAAGTCATAATATTAATGACTGATTATTTTTCATCAGAGTCCTCTTTTGCACATTTTTCCTTTTACTGTTTAGCGATCTTTAACCATAATGGTCAGTTTGTTGGTCAATTCGTAATTCAATCCCTCAAGAATTGAGTCCAAATTAATTTTAATTTAAAAATATTTGATTATTCTAAATTAACACGCTGCCTGTGCTTCTCAAAATATAATTTAAATATTTGGTTACGTCAATAAGGAGTGTAATCGTTTGTTCAAACTACTTCGTTATCCGATAAAAAAATTTGCAATAATTAAAATTCTTCTGACCATCCTGAGTTTAACAATAATAGTTTCGTAACATTCAAAACCATTACTTTTTTTTCAAATTGTTTACAACCGCCAATCTCAAAAATGGACTTGATAATAATGCTTCCTGATTGGATAGATAAATTGCGTTAACACCTACGCAAAAACTTGAAATTTCATTACATGGAGTAATAGACCATTTCTCCATGTTTCAATATACAGGGAGAGTTAAAAGTCTGTTAGCCCCCATACAATTTCAAAACGAGTGGAGATATAACGAATCTCTTGCAGGCTACATATAGGAAGTTAGGTAAGGCTACAGTGGTGGTGTCAAGTTCGACCTTTGACCTTGAATTTTGCACCTTGCAATTTGTAACTCTGTAACCGTTTCAGGTAGAGAAAAATTTTCAATTGTACAGTTGTACAGCTCAAAACGCTGATTTTAACAAAAAAATAAAAAAGATTAAAGATAAGTACACTACAGCCCTGAGAGCGTTAAGGCGCAGGTCTTGCAACATATCATAAATGTGTATGTGTGGTGTTGACTATGTTAATCAGGTGTTATAGAACCTCAGTCATTAACTTGTTGATCTTAATGGCGACATTTTTATTTCTGTTCATACCTCGGTTATCGTTCAAATTCAGACTCGCGTTCATCTGAACTTTTTTGCTTAGAATCACCCCTAAAAGTTTGTACGTTGAGTTTTGAATCATTATATTGTATGATAGGATAGCCACAATTATATTATTAATTTTTGGCGCAAATTAGAGAAATCCTGAAAATTCACATCGCCAATATGCGTATCACGAAGAGAAATTACTGCTCTGCAATTGAATGCAGTAATAATCGTGGGAATAGTGAAAAAATATAATTTTATAGATTTCCCATGGATGAGAGCAGGTGATACAACATTAATTCATGTCAAAAGTTACGTAGAGTTTATGTGATGCTATAGTGTACGAGCTTTACAGATTTAATATTAAACATTAAAAAATATTATCAATAAAAGATATGTTTTATTACAAGAATTATGTGTTTTGTATATTTCACTACATACAAAACCCTCTTCCTTACTTTTTCTTAGTCCTTAACCGATTCGTTTCCAATCCTTTCCGTAACATTGATGCGATCGTTCGTCGCCTTGCTCTTCACTGTTAGTACAGCCCTGCCGCTACTGGCGCTGCGAGCGCTGCATGGTTTCCGTGCCTCACACGATTGCATAGGAAATGACGCGAGTGTCGCTTCTGTGTTTCCTTATTCTGTGCCCATACTCCTCGACTGGCTAGAACGGGGTGAAACAGTTAACGCTGAACGGTACTGCAACACGTTGCTGAAGCCGAAACAGGACATTGAATACAAGCGCAGAGAGAAGCTCTCGAAATGGATAGTGCTGCTCCAGGACAATGCTAAGTCACTTATGGCCAAGAAGACCCTCCACCTGCTGGAAACATTTCTATGAGAAGTCCTCAAACATCCTCCGTACAGCCACGACATCTCCCCATGTGGCTCCCATATTTTTGGCTCCTTAAAAACTGACAGGTCATCAGTTCACCTGCGACAAGGAAGTGCAGAACATCGTGGAAATAGTATCCGTATGCAACCCAGGAGTTTCAACACTGAAGCCATCATTCACTTCTTACGCTCTAAGATCAGTGCATCATTATCAAAGGTAATTAACTTCTAATATTTATTCTATGTTTATCTAAAACCGTAATGAATTCTAGTAAAATATTTACGTTAATCATTTTCCATGAAAAACAGATACTTTTCTTTTAGAATTATTTTTTAATGTTTATTAACTTGACGAAAGGCCAGACAAATTGCAGAGAGTTTTCCCAACAAGAGTTACACTCCACCAAAACCAGGTTCTAAAATTATTCAATAAATGGACGGAAAACTTGCTAATTCCATTAATTTTTTCGATGTCTTCCAATTGCAGAGGTTAAGTATTCCTGAGTTTTTGAAAAGCTGGTAGGGGAAGAAGTAATGTAACTTCATCCTCTCCAGGGGTTAATTGCCTATCAGCGAAACCCATAAAAAAACAAACAACAACAACAACAACAAAAAAAACTTTCATCAAAGTTTATTGTCACTTATACAGGGGTTATTCTGAAAAAGTGTGCATAACTGTAAGCAATGAGAGAGGTGACCAGAATGAACATTTTCTTTTAATCCAATGTGGGTCCGAATTTGAACGCTAACTGAGATATGAACAGAAATAAAAATGCCGTCACCAAGATCAACAAGTTAATAACTCAGGTTCTGCAACGCCTAGAATAATTAATTTTGGAGGAATAATAGGGTACATACAACTCTGTATGCCGTTAAAATTTGATCTTATTCCAACAAGTAGTTCCCGAGTTATGCATTCAAAATCGTAACACGTGCTGGTTAGTACTCGCATGTGAGCACTGTTACGATGTTGAATGCATAACTCGGAAACTACTTGTTGGAATACGATCAAATTTTAACGGTATACAGAGTTTTATGTACCCTATTATTCCTCCTAAATTCATTATTCTAGGCGTTGCAGAACCTGAGTAATTAACGTGTTGATTTTGAAGGCGGCATTTTTATTTCTGTTCATATCTCAGCGTTCAAATGAGGACCCACATTATATTAAAAGAAAATGTTCATTCTGATCACCTCTGTCATTGCTTACAGTTATACACACTTTTTCAGAAACAGCCTGTATATGCGGTACAGTAAAACCCCGTTACAACGTACCTCACTTTAACGTGCATTTCAGAATAACGTACAAATTTCAAATCCCCGTCCCAAACGTAGGTATTTTAATGCTAAAAAGTTTCAGAATAACGTACCTCACTTTAACGTACATTTCAGAATAACGTACCAATTTTACATCCCCTTCAGTACAACGTACATCGTTCACATGTCTTGCACTGATTGGTCAATGCAGCCCATGCGAAAGCTGCAACTGGGCCAATGGGCTAATTAAGCTGAGTTCACATTTCATTGGTTGGTCAGTAACCCGGAAATCTCTGCATGCTACTCAATCTAGCATGTTCGATTGTCGATTGTCGCATGCGATCGGGATAGGTACGGGAATGTAACCGGGAAGGTTCAGGGAATTTTTCATTTCAACATTTCACTACATATTGTATATCCTATAGTGTATTTGTATTGAATAAAATAAAATGCATTCATGTATTCTTATGTTTTTCTATGAATATATGCATTTTTCACAAGCCCCCTTCCCCCCCCCCAGTTTCAGTATAACGTACACCTCAGAATAACGTACAAATTTCCAGGTCCCTTGAAGTACGTTGTAACGAGGTTTTACTGTATATGGCTTCGACGGACTTTGCTTTATCTATTGTTTAGAGTGTTTGTAATGCTGATGGAAGTGAAGACAAAGATTTCCTTTTTGCCAAGGATTTATGCACGCATAACTCGTATAAATAAGTACAAAATTAATTTTAAAACTCTAAAAATGATGTATTAGTAAATCCTTTTACTTGGGGGTTGATGCGTTCTTTACGACGATAAAGACCATGTCAAGGTCAATGGAAGTAAGGTCTCGTAATTCTTGAGCCAAAATTCACCGCTATTGCGCAGGTGACGTCACCGGCACCAAGATCGCTCCCCAGTAGCACGCTTCTACATGATATTTGCCGCGCACAAGCATAAAAATTAATTCTACGATGCCTATCTACGATACAAATCAGCTAAAGATCAACCATGAGATCTTTTATATTATAGAACAAACATTATTTTGTTTATTCGTAAAAAACATTTTGAACAAATAAACTCTTTTTCACACTAATTCCCGACGTCAGCTCAGTGGTTTTATAATTTCTTAACATATGTATATCCGAAAAGGCAAATATTGGAGAAAACATAAAAAAGGAGGATTAGATTATTTGAATGGCTTCAAAGCACAAAAATTTCGAAAAACAATATTTTGAGTTATGTGTGTTTACTAAGGAGTTATAAGCTAAAGACGGTGCAGAATTTTATTGGTATCACAGCTATCAAGAGGGTATTTAAGCTATCTTTCTAATAATTTACTAAAAACTCCTGAAGTACTGAATGACATTTTTGAAATTTCTATGGTTCTAGTTTAAGAATAGAACAAAAAATAATCAACGTTTTTCAGCTAGCTGAAAAAGCATTAGACCAAAAAGATTACATGTTAACACTTGAAATTAGACATAAATTTGTTAAGTCGAGAACTTAAACTAGATTAAGAGATATGAACCGCATTCTTCTTCATGAATGGAAATAAAAAAAACCTTTTAAAAATTATAAACTTTTGTTTATTTCATTGATTAAATAAAAAAAAATATTGTGTATGCAGATTTTTATAGCAATTTATTACAATTTATCATGTGTGTTTTTCTTGCTCTTACAATTTCTTTTCCCATTAGATTCTTCAATTACAATGTTTTTAAATGCAGGTAATGCTGCGCTCGGTATCCGTAGTGAATCCCACCCTGCGCACTGCGAGACCTTTCTTCCACTGACCTTGGACCATGTCAGTACACAGTGATGAGTTAAGTCGTTATTCTTCATTCACAAATATAGCTGTGATTGCCTTAGTGCTGCGATTATAAGAAGACACATGCCAATCACTACCAACGCCATGGATACTGAGCAATTCAGCATTAGCCTCATTCCAAGGTCACCTATATCTTATAGGACAGTCTCACAAAAAATTTTATTTTTTTAAATATTCATGTCTATTGAATACCCAATACATTTTTTAATGTTCATTCACAGTAATTTTTCTCTCGTAGAGCTTTGTAAAACCGTTCGTTGAAACATGGAGACTTAACACTTTTAACACAGATATAAAACAAAGGCTGTGGAAAGGAGGCCATAGTTAAAGATCATGACTGCATTGGACATCTGACTACGTTTGAGCATCAGTAGGTGTTGAGTGGCCACGTGTCTTCCTGTGATCGGCCTGATTTCTTTTTACACACTTTTATTTAACTTCACTTATCTTCACTTTTGTAATCAGTATTTCGCTCACTTCCTGACTACCTCCAACTCTGCAATTTGCCTCAACGTCGTCTTCACCACGACAATGCATGCTTCAACCGTTAGTTTCAATAGCCATTCATTTATTCGTAAGTTGTTTATAATTTAAGTTTCATATGTATACAGTGCAATTATGACCTAATGACTACTTTTACTGCTGTTAATTGTTATCGTTGTTAATTGATGTATGTAATTGTTGCTAATTTGATCATCAATGCTGGTGAAATTGTTGATGTGGTTCTTTGTAAGAGAGGGTTGTTAAGCCAGCATAACCAGGGTTCGGGACTGTTAGAAATTGGGATGGTGTCAGGGGGCCCGGCTGTCAAAGTTCGAATCATGGCCCATTAGAATTTTGCTTCTGAGCGTAATGCATTGTAAACGCTTACTCGAAATACAGACGTAGCCGACTAAAAAGACAAGCCCTGGTGTAGGAAGGTATGTTGCCGTTCCAGAGGAGTTAGATGCACAAAATTGGTCACATATGTACAGCTGGAATTTTTTTTTTGTAAATTTCATGCGGATTCCAAAAACGGTTAGAACTGACTTTCATGTAATTTACTTCCCAGATGTTCTTCATGTAATTAAAATCCTTGGGCAGGGGTTGAGCCATTTCTACAGAGTTCCAAGGTTTTTTCGCTTTATAGTTATCATATGAAGGCATGTTTAAAAAAAATAAACTAAAATGAATAAAACAAAACAAAAAACTGTTTACCTTAGAAATTGTACCAATGTCACAAGATTTGGGAGGCGTTATTTTAAAAACCTGCCAAATCCCAGTTCCTGTGAGAGGAGGCAGGCAAAGAAAAGAGAGAGAGCGAAAGCAGACGACGGAAGAGAAGCGAAGTCCAAAGGATGGAGCGCTAAGTAATAAGAAAGGAAGACAGAAAATATGACTCAGTAAAATATGTGGTGAGATTGGCGAGATGATGGTGGTTAGAGGAGAGATGAGGAAAGAGCCAATAGGAAAGAGAGAGAGTGTGAGGAGAGACGTGGAAAGGAGAAGAGAGAGAGAAGGGGAGAACAAGTTAAGATTTGGATGAGGAAGGACGAAAGAACGGAGCGGTCGTGTCGAGGCTATCTTCCCAGGGACCCGGAGCCAAGAGGTGCTTCCAGGCGGGCGCGCGAGCAGCAGGTTAGGCTTTATCATTCTTACCGTAATAGAGAAGCCGCGAGTAAACCTCGCTGCCACGTGTTCCGCGGGAAACAAGAAGCGTTAACCTCCCGGGAACCACAAGGGGAAGGTGAGCGAAGGGCACGAGAAATTAATCATGGAAGCTCGAATTCGAAGGGCGATAATACGTCGTTAGGTGGGACTGCCAAATGTCCTACGCCCTCAACTAGTAAGGCGTCCGGAAATAACGTTATTACGGAGCAGAAACTAGGGGTGCCAGAGATCGGGCAGGAGCACGATAATTCGACGTTAGGCCTAGACGACAAAGCTTCTACACTCTCATTGGTTGAAAATGACGGATCTTTAAAGAATAGACAGCAATCGCCCGTGGCCGAGCGCTGTTTTCAAGGAGAGACCAAAGAAGTCGACGAAGGCGTAAGCCAAGGAGACAGAACGTTAAGCAAGGGCGAATTGCTTTTCGTATCGGGTTGGAGCAAGAAAAATTTCTGAGTAAAAGAGGTAGCAGCGTATGCGCGCATATCACCGGTGAAAATTGCGTAGCGCGTTGCGAAGCTCTTAATTTATTTTCTTACAGTGAGTTGTTCACTTTTAGAGCGAAATTAGAATTTTCCTGTTTGTGTAGTTTTACATATTGCTTAATTATCTGTTGTATGATATGCGTATTGCAACTTATTAATTCTTGCATTTATTTAACTACCCTGATATAAATTCCCACTGCGTCGCTCGTTCCAGACGACCAGTTCAATATCCGGGTTCCAGTAATCCTCCCGACAAAAGGGTCACACGACGGGGTCACCGTTGTATAGTGAAGAACAGGAGAAGGCCGCAGAAGTAGAGGATAATTTTGCGCAAGATTCGTGTGCAACAAGCTATACGTCTGATACAGAAAGTAATCGACGTTATAGCGAATACTGTAATATATTTTGCAAAGCAATTAATAGACTGAAGTATCTTGCTTTGATTGAATTTAATGTTAAATTGAAGACATTATTTGATGGACCAGGACGGTTGCTGAGCAGCCGTTTCCATGAGTTAATAATTGTTATTGTCTTTTATTAAAATAGAATTTCATTCTGAGTGGAACCTAGGACAAGCTAGAATAATATGTCCAGGATTTGTATGCTAATTACAATATACTTTAATTTTCCGATTTACTTTAATTTTCTGACTGGCTAGTTTTGGCGCCAGGTTTGTGTCGAATTACAATTGTTGTAGTTTTCAATATAGTCACTGCCTATAATTTAAGCTGGAAGTTCTGTTTAAAGTTTAATATTCTTTTTAAATCTAGGCAATTATTGCAATCCTTTTGTACGCGAGAAAGCGTCTAATGATTATTTACGCATTTTCATTTGAAATATTTTGAACTTTTAAGAATATCAATAAAACTAATTTTCAATTAGCTTACTTTGCTACATTTTTCAAATCCCACACTTTTCCCCACTGATAGTTACGTTACAACCAAAAAGTAAAAAAAAAAAAAAAAAAAAATTTAAAAGTAAAAGTGTGGCGGCGCGTTTTATATTAAATTTTAAAAATAAAATAATACATAATAAAATAAACGCACCCCCACACTTTTACCTATTTTTAATTGTTATTTTTTACTTTTTAGTGCACTTTCTAGGGTAAACGTATGTGCTTAAAAAGTTTTTTTTTTAGGTTTTATTTTATTCTTTATACTTTTCGTTATCAGTGATTTTTACCTTGACCATAAAACTAAGACGTATCTCTTCCTGCGACATTGACAAACTTGTGCTAATGATGTTGATGATACCGAGTGCTCGAGTATGGGGGCGAAGTGGGCATTCTCTGATGGGTATAACCTATTACGACGGATTATAAAATATACAAAAAAGACAAGAATATACAAAAAAGAATATAGTCTTGGGCCCGTAATATTCAAGAGGGTCCGGCGGTGAATTTATCTAAGATTTTTGTATGTCAGATTTATTTCTAAACGCATCAAAATAAGGTCCGAGTGATGAAATTATCTAAGATTTGTTTCGAGCCCGATCGAAGGTTAATCTATCGCTGGGTACAAGAAGCTTATATTCACTCTACCACTGGAAGAGGTCCCTGTTTTTTGGAACAGCCGTACCTTCTAAGAACCTTAGTACTTCAATAGTACCTTTTGATTGCATAATAATCGCCAGCGAATGCACGGTGCTCTATTGTATGAGGCATATTCAATAAGTTTCAGGCTGCAGGCTTGGACAGACAATTAATGTTCAGGATCTTAGAGAATTTAATGGAGGACACACGTAAATATGTGGTGAAGATGTTGTGTACGTGCATGTGCCGCTAGAGATTGTAGGTGTCGCTCCTGGGGGTGTGATGAGAAGTTACTCAAGGAAACACACAGTCCAATATCGCCGCAGAGGTTAATGTGTGTGTCGGAACTGTTCACATCATAATCACGGAAACATTACAGAACCGCAAAGTGTGTGAGAAATGGATGCTCCATCATTTGGAACCACCAACCAAGCCTTCCGCATGGCCATGTCATTGGACTTTTTGGCGTGCTATCATGATAATGAGGATTTCTTGTCAAGAACTGTCACGAGGAACGAGAGCTGGTGCCGCCGTTATGAACCTAAATCCAAGTGCCAAAGTCTCCAATGGAAACACCCAGGAACACCCCAATCCAAAAAATCAAAGCCAATCCGCAGTAGTTGGACGCAGATTTCATACGGTCGTGCAAGAGGCGGTTCGGAATTGGTTCAAACAACGACCCAAGAGCTTCTATGAGAAGGGTATTTCGCGCCTGGTTTCACAGTGGAATACTTGCTTGAACAACCACGGTCAGCTTTTTTGAAATAAATTAATTTGTTTAGTACCCATTGCGTTCGGCCTGTTACTTATTGAATACACCTCATAGATTATACTATTTACAGGGTAAATCTAAAATAGAGGACAAACTGCGGGGGTCTGGTTACTCATACCACAAAACATGTTCATGTTAACAGATGACTGGAAGTGCTTGGTGAGTTATTTCGCTACAAAGACGCGAAGTCGGACTACAAAGGAAATAATGGAATTGAACAGTATCGGTAGTATGTAGTTTGTACAATACCACAATGTAGTAACTTACTCTGACTTCACAAATCAGAGTTAGTGTTCGAAATGTCCTCCCCCTGCGTCGATGCGCTCATGGACACGACGGACCATGAACTCTCGTACCCTTTCATAGACCCCATGACGGTTGCAAATGATTTTACAGGCGTCTACGATACATTGTTGTAGTATCTCGACATTTGCATTGGCCTTTACACACACAAGGCCTATCGCAGTAATGTTAGTGTTAAAAAAAAATGCCAACCGACACAGAGGCTAAAAATCATTTTGGATAAGAATCAGAATTTGCCTCCATCCGCGCTTTTTTTTTATTTGGCTAAAGCAAGAAATCCATTTACTTTTGTTTTTGTTTTTTTAATAAGAAACTACAAAATAAAACAAACTCAAAAATTACTTTATATCCATTTATTGCATCCCATTAAATAATAACATTTGTATTTGGGGTTCAAAAGAAATAAGAAAATCATTTTTTATGTGTGTAAAGTAATAACTTAGTCCAATATAAAATGTCCATTGTAATGGACACCATGCACAGCAGGAACTCTATTGCTCTCTACAGGGAAGACACTAAGGATCAAAATGGCTGCCTGCAACAATGAATTGTCCATACTTTCTTTATACAGTGCTTTAGAAATCAATAATTTAATGCTCCCTCTTTTGAAAAAACATGAACTAAGTGATTACGGTCATTGGTTTTAACATAATAATTTTTTTAAAAACGTCCATTATGGTGGACAGTATGCAATAAAGGGATATTATGTTTAAAAGTAAGAAAAAAATTATAGAAATCGAATTCTATTTTGAGGAAATTTAACATTAATTAACTAACGAGCGAATTCCTTGTCGAATTCTTCTTCTTCAACCATAAGGCTTATGTAAACAATGTTTCATAGACATTTCGCGAGTGCCCGCTGAGCTTTATTATTATTGGTATAAACGATAAAAGATGAATGGCTCTTTTCAGCATTTCTTCAGTCATTTGCAGGAACGTGGTACCTCTCCTAATATCCTTCCTCCTTTTCGAATGGAATAGACTAGGTCTCCATCGCCAGCGTTCCAACGCCTCTTTACATCTTCGAGTCGTCTGTGTACAGTCGATGGAAACGACCGGACATTCATTTTCACCTTTCCAATAAAATCTTGTAAACATTCCAAGGAGGGGCTTTAGCTGTGAAGCAGAAATACATTTATACATTTATTAACAAGAAATTAATCCCGCCCTGTATAGGCATCTGACCCTGCGTTCATCTATTTTATACCCCTTTTTCTGCATTTTTACTCCCCCCCCCCCTCCCCCAACACCGAAATTAAAAAAAATAATTGATTTTCTCGAATGTAGTATCTAAAAAATGTAAAAGAGCTTTATCTTCTTTCCTTTCTCATCATTTCCGATCAAATAACATATCACATTCCATATGTTGCCATAGTTCAAAAGACCGAGTGACTGCCACCCTCGCAACTCCTGCTCCACTGGAACAATTTGACCTAAATTTCATAGTAACCAGGATACTGAATTTCACTCCTTTACGTACCTAAATATGACACAGATCTTTTGTCCCATCTGACTCCCAACCCCGTAATTCCGACCGCAGTAAATTGGTGAATCAAAACCATACTATATAGTGAAGGTGGACATGCCCATAGTAAGCTACATTCCGAATTTCAACTTCTACCTCAAAAACTGTAGAAATTATGAAGGGGACAGACGGAGATTATAAAACCAATAAGTAACTCCATTCTTTCGCTACTTTAGGTGCATTCGGCATCGAGCAGAAAGTACAGGGTTATGACGTAGGCCTGTTTAGTCTGTGCAAAAAATTGACGTCCTTTTTTCCGCAGATTTTTCACTCATGACGAATGCAAATCCTGCATGGTCGAATTTTACGGAGGAAAAAAGGTTTTAAATGCCATGAAACGCAAGAATGCCCCACACAGTGCGAGTTAAACTGATTTACACATTGTTGGCCGTGTCGTCGTTGTGTTCGTGAGTGACTGCAGAGTCCGCACGAAGCTTTTCCCTGTGCGTTTTGTGCACGTAGAACGTGCAGAGTCTGCAATGAACACAATGCAGATTCGGTGACGAACAGCACCGCCAGGACTCCAGTGCTGCGAAGATCAGCCTGATTCAGTATTGGAATTGTGTCACAAATCCAACCAACGGAGAAACGTTGAAACAGACATCACCGTGTTAAAATAATTCAGTCTCTCAGGGACTAATACCAAACAAGCCCAGAAATTAAATTAAGTTTCTAAAAATAAATGTTTCCATTTTAAACCCAATATTAGGGTGAAAGTCCCCAATACCCAATTAGTCAACCAATCAAAGAAATTTAATCATTTCTGTAATAAGGGGAAAATACCTCTATTCATGCTATACCATAAACGATTTGAACTGTAACAATATGTAATAACTTTTGGTCATAATAACATCATGTATCGTTTTCAACATATTACAAATAATACTGTAAAGTGGCAAGCTCAGTGTAAGTACACCTCACAAAATATACAAATTGAGTGATTGTATAAATATCTTGAAGCTGTGAAACCGTAACAAAAATTGGGAAACCCTGTGATCTGACTGACTTCCAACGTGGCATGGTGCTAGGTGCAAGACGGACTGGAATGAGCATATTTCAGAAATGGATGGAGACTCTCCTGAATTTTTCACGTACCACGGTTTCAAGGGTTTATCGAGAGTGGGCCAAAGAAAAAATACCCCAAAAAAAAACCTTTAGTCTTCGTGACTCCTGTGGACGGAAAAAAACCCTTGTTGACGAAAGAGGAGAATGTCAGAATATCAAGACTTGTAGTGCGTAAACAGAAACACAACAATCGAATAAATCACTGCTCATTACAACTCATATAGCCAGAAACAATATCAGAACGGACAACTAGTCCCACCCTGGCTCGACTGGGTTACCAAAGCCGAAGACCATCTCGGTTAATGTTGTCAGAGAAGAACAAAGAAGATCGCCTCCTGTGGGCACAGAAGTACAAGAATTGTACCATTGAGGATTGGAAAAAAGGTTGCTTGGTCAGACGAATTGCCGGTTCCTGCTACATTATGTTGATGGACTGCGAAATCAACATGAAACCAAGGACCACTAATGTCTAGTGCAGACTTAGCAAGATGATGAAGGGGGAATAATGGTGTAGGGAATGTTTTCTTGGCATGACTCGGGTCCTCTAATATTTGTAGATGGTCGTTTAAACGCCAAAGCATACACAAACATTGTTGCAGATCAAGTTCACCCCTTTATGCTCACAGTTGGCTCCTTCCATCACAAGATGACTCCTTCCAGCACCAGCACACAAAACCAAAATCACTATGGATTGATTCGAGGGACATGACAGCGAGTTCTCCTTGATGCAGTGGCCGACTCAGTCCCAGATCTCAACCCCATTGAATATCTTTGGGATGAGCTGGAAAGGACCGTCCCATGGGCCAACATTCCTGTTGAACGTTTTCAGTATCTCGTTGAATCCATGATTAAACGAATAGAGGCGGTTTTCAGGGCTAATGGTGGTTCAACACCGTACTAGACATGTGTACCTAATTAAGTGTAAACTCTGCAAAATCCAAAAAAATTTATCTGATCTATTCTTTTATTGCAGAAATAGTTCATACGAGGTACTGGCATCGACAGAACAAAAGATGGCTTCTAGCATAAAGAAATGACTTGCCGAAACAAAATCACCGATCACTGTTCAGGGGAGATACATTTTAACTTACGGGAAACAACCGCCAGATAAAAGGTCCATTAATACCTGGATAAAAACCTTTTTGGAGACCGGGTCGATAATAAAAAGACGTGATTTTTTCTATCACATTATCTGATGCGCTGGGCTGCCCACTGCTTTTCCTTTTCACTACCGATCCGGGTTTTCATCCAGTCATAAATAGACCTATTGATCTGGAAAATGTTTACGGTAATTTAACCTGCATCTCCTCCTCCGCGCAGTGGTTGGTGATTTGTTGCGGCAAGCCATACTACACTTTGCGCTTTCTCAATGTTAGATGCCATCTTTTGTTCTGTCGATGCCACTGCCTTTTATGAGAAGTTTCTGCAATAAACGAGTGCACCAGATAAAACTTTGGAGTGTCTTTGTAATAAGCTGAAAATGATACATGATTTATGTTATTACGTCCAAAAAGTTATTCAATATTGTTAATGGTACAAATATTTTATGGACTCCCTGTATAGTGCAGCAGATAATACAGCTTATTGGAAGGAATATTAGATCTCTTGTAAGAATCAATAGATTTAGAAACCTTTAGAAACTGGACACACTATTTTCTACCTCAACAGTCTGAAAATAAACACTCGCAAACAAATGAGCCTGAGGCTTTGAAACTGAAACAAGCACTTACTCTTTTCCAATTTCTGCTCTCTCCCTAGCTCTCTTACTTATTTAATGGAACCCTGGAACCATTTTCTATTCTTTGTACTCTATTCAATACCTTTTTCTGACAACTCTTTTTTTTCCCGTCGTTGTAAAGAAAACCTTTGCCTTTTATAGCCCCTAACGCGACCTTTTAATTCAAAAGGAGTGTGTCTTCTCTAGATCCACCCCCTCCCCTTCATGTTGACAATACTTTTATCGAAGGAGCCTCTAACAAGACGATACAAAAGCACTAGATTAATGGTCGTGTGATGTTAACGGATTTATTTTATCGATTACGTAAATGCATTATAAGACATGGCCGTGACGAGCTCGCTTTGTTAGTTCCTCTCCTTCGTTTAATCTGTTGTAAAACTGAAGGCAATTATTACACTAGAGAAAAATCTTAAAGATGACAACTCTTCATAGTAAAAGCGGTCGTGTTTGCCTTTATAAAAAGAACCGTTCTGGCAGATGACTTACGAATTAAGATCATGCCATTAATTACAGACTTTTCACTCCGTTCATAAATCTTGGGAAGAGCATACAATGACAACAGCCTGTTATCATTTCACGTTCACGTTAGGATTAAAACAAGAGCGACGATGAAACGGCGTGTTAAGCTTCATCGACACCAATTCCAAGAAGGGGTGACCTAAGATTTCTTTCAGGCTTAAACAAGTTTTTAAAAATGTCACCCTCAAATTAAGGGCGGGCAGATGACGATAAAACCACATGAATAGTATTAAATAATATCACCAGTGAAGAAGAAAAAAAAATTACGTTAGGCTTACTTACGTCGACGATAATAATTGGCAAGAAATAAGGTTCCATTTTCATGCATAAAATGACAGAAAACATCATGCAAGGGAGAACACTAAACATAAATAAAAGAAAAAAAAAATTGCAACGCATCTGTGAATGGAGAGAAAATTGCATTAGATCCATAATCAAAGTCTCATCTACAACGGCAAAATCCTATAAATTTCATTTTTCTTCGGTGGGAGCGGCAGGCTATGCTCTGATTTTATTCATTTTCACGGGGATTTCCTCCGAAGCAAGTTTTTTTTTCCCTTTTTGTAACGCAAAACAAAATAGGCGAAGAACGATTGTTAATGGAGCAGGAAAAATTCTCCATTTTCTTCCGGCTCGTATGATGATGCGCTCTTCCGGAATGATTAAGCTGTTGGAAGACGTCCTCGTTTGCAAAACAACGTTAGGTACCGAAAAAAAGAATAAAATAAAAAAATAAAAAATAAAAAAGGACTGTGTAGTAAATGGATGCAAAGCTTGCTGTACGAAAATAGAAATGGAAACGGTGGCGCTACTGTGCTGCACTTTGAATTTATCTCCTTTAAATCATCAAAATCATTCTCGGTAATTGTAATATGCATCGCCGTCTAAGCGTAATGAAGAAAGATGAAATAAAAATTGGAAAAAAGATGAAGCAGTTCTACCCAATTACGTTTTTGCAAGATTTCATCGGATAACTACTATAGCGAATGCTTGTTGTAAAGTTCGGGTCAAAAAGGTTTAATCAACCAATTTTAGAATTATCTTCTAACTCGACGGCGACGAACCATAAAAGAATTGCGAATAAAAAAATTAACCGAAGGAAAATTTAAAAGAACGCTGTTCTATATATTCAAATGCAGTTATGTCAAGCATATTCAGCACATGCATCCTACTGTGACAAACCCCCTCCCTCTTAATACGGGTTTACCACCCCAGCATAAACAAAAACGTGAGAGGCGGGCTTATCTAGGTTCTGGAGTGTCTAGAGGTGCAGTGTTGGCAAATAATAAGCACAGAATACATCAAAAAACAACCTTTTTAATACTCAAGACACACATGATCCAACACCAAAATGAGAAGCTCCTCAAAAACCATTAATACTCATTAACATATATATTTACATGATTCAGTACACACTTAGACACCAACTAATCAGGTTATTACCGTCAAATACTGAATCAAATAAAGAAGGAGGAGACTGGGCTATTGCTAGCTTGAGCAGCCTGCTTTACTTAATGGACACAGTGACAAACTTTTTGGACAAATGGTGACACCCCTTCAGAAGCCGGTAAATGTGGTCCCTTTAAGTCATGAGGGGGAACCACTGTAACCCTCTGGGTGACACACATTGACCACGGTTCGTAACTAACACACCCTTGGGTATCCTGCACCACAGGGTGGTCTATAAAGCCCAATAGCCCTTAACCGTCTCACTCGTAGCAACTCGAGACACTGAGTATCACCTTCTTTATAAGAAGCACCAAACTAACCTTACTATACTCTTAATCTACTTTAAATAAGTAACTACAGTGATTCTTCTCTCGATAAAGACATCTACAACAAGAGTATATGTAAATATGACAACTTAAAGATGCCAGTTTTGGTGTTTAAAGCGACACAGTTCCACAGGCCCAATTTCGGCGAGAAACGAGTTCTCAGTTTCAAACTCACTGCACTGTTCATGAATTGTTGACTGATGATGCTCCTCAAGCCGCGTCAAAATGATCATGACAACAGTACTCACCCCGCAACGTCTTCAGAGTCTTTAACTTATTACCGCTCATCCAGAAAGACGGCGGCCAAGCCGCAGCAGCGTTCGAATTTCACGTCACGCCCGACGTACGCTAAGACGAATCCACGCTAATGGAACTAAAATAAAAAAACAAACAACTCCAAACAGTGCTCCATTTCGGCACTTCTAAGCACTCAGCTTAACTCAACCGCACCTAAAGAAACATCTCTGCTGGAAAACAAAACAGAATACTAACAGTACAGTTCCATATTTCTACCACAACAACTCTCACTGGATGTCAACACTGCCTTAACAACAAAACAATGTCACCCCAGCATACGCGATCTCTGTTGCAACTAACAACACCTTGCAACAGCGATCGTTTATTTTACAACAAAGGCAACAACACAAAAAAAAAACAAAAGTGCCATTTAAAAACAAATATTAACATTTTCAAAATATTTTCCCCAACACACAATTAACTCATAAAAATTTCACCATATACTGAAAAGCACTATTTAAACATAATAATACAATAAAAAAAAAATTAATCCTCTGTCGAGCCGTATGCGCCAAACTGACATGGAATGTCACACTACTAACGTTCTTTCTGCAAGATACAAATGCCGTAAAGTATGAATAGTTGATCTTTGGTTAGAAGGGTAGGTTTGTATTCGTTCCGAAGAAAGATACTGCTATAGTGAAAAGGTTAAATCGATGCAAAGGTAGATGGATTTTAAAGTAAGGGGTCTTCAATCTTTTCAAAAAGATTTGGCAAGACTCACACAACTCAACGACTGTGCCACCAAAATCTCACCCTAAGGAACAATCAGGATGGTAGCCCCTGTACAGAAAATCAAGCAGATAGTTAATGCTGAGAATCTCCAAATTAGAGACCAATTGGCGCAAGTTAGGAATAAATCGCCAAGATTATTCACAAGATTTTGCACAATTAATGAAGGTCCATAAGCTAAAAATTCGCAACCTAATCAAAGCATGTAACCTAGAGGAAAACGAACTGTAGATATCTCTACAATGAACCCTTAACTGGGGTGAAATGGAAATTCGTGTTCGCTCTCGATGAGGCCTAGCTCTACTTAAGTGACTACGACGAAAAAGAGCTAGACTACTATCTTTTATCGTCCACATTTGGTATCGAGAATGCAAAGAGAATTTCTCGTAGACTTTCATGGTTGTTGCTAGAGGTATGAACTCTGGAAAGCTGAAGGTAAGAAAAGCTAAGAAATAACGGCGCTTTTCCTTAAACTCTTTTGCGATGAAACAGCTATCTTATCAGATACATATTCATGTATGTTTCTGCCAAATCTCCCGATCATCCTCATGGATTACTGTGTGTTTGATATGCCCAAAAGAGGTCTTGGAAATCATCGATGTGGTATACGGAAAGCGTGCTGGAAAACAGTAAGCTGTTATGGAAACACCAATGCAGGGCAATACAGTCGAGCCTCACTAATCCGAAAATCCGGTTAATCCGAACGCTTTCGAAGAAATAATAGTAAGCATAAATAAAAACCAAATTGTATTTTTTTTATTTTTGCATCGTAAAATGGAAGGTTGGATTGTTGGAACTACGTCACTTCCGTAACGCGAAAAACGTTTCATGCTAGCATTTCACTCCCCAAGTCGTTGGCGCCGCTTAAGAAGTTTCACTTCAATAAATAAATAAAATACGTAGAAATAAAATTTTACCAATTGGTTTTGCTATTCCTTGTCCAGTGTAAAATAATAATTAATATATGAATGATGATAATCTATACATATAAAGAGCAATGTAAGTATGTTTGTCCGGTTTTAAAAGGCTACTTAGAAGTAAGCTATAAAGTTAAAATTTAACACATAGCCGTGTAATACTACCACAATGATGGAAAAAATCTAAAACTGGAGATAAGTCTCTTAAAAAACGTAGCAATTAATAATCTTTATATCTATATATATGAAATAGACTTGGTTTATATTTGTTTCCTTGCATGTGTGAACAATCAGCCCGTGGTATTTGCGTCAACAATCGGCTGGATAAACAATGGTTGATGAAATTAATACATGCCGCAGCCGACGAAAAAGACACGCCCTGGCACTGAAAAGTCACCTGACCATCTTTGTCCAAGCAACAATGTAATATTCATTGTTTCCATGTTGGATTTTAGCAATCAGCATTTTCTCGTTTGTTAGAAATAATGAAGTTTACATTGTTGCTTCGACTAAGAAGAAGAGGTGACTTTTCTGTGCCCAGAGCAGATCTGTCTAGGTGGTGTTGTCCAGGGCCTGTCTTGTTCGTCAGGTACGATGCTTGCCTTAATGATTCACGTTTTAAGGGGGATAGTTATAAAAAGTAATAAATAAATAAAATAAAAAATCATTATTATTTCTTTTTTTTATTAAAATCTTTGGAGAGATGTAAGAAATTATTCTAAAACAAATAAGAGAATACAACTTCTAGGCGCGCAGCTGCTCAAGCTTTTCCTCATGAGCTAATAACTGGAGAAAATTTATTTTTCATGTGGTTTTTGCAATTTATTAAATTCCTCTAGAGAAGTTTTAAATGTAGTAACTTTCTTTAGATAAGTTATAGATAATGTTTACCTAAACGTGTTAGAAAATTCAAAAGATCTCAACTGATTGTGTATGACGCCAATATTTGCTGCTAAAACTGATACTATCAGGACATAATTCCACGCTCTGTGACTGAATACCACTCTATAGAAACGGTTACATGTTGATGAGAGATGCTGACGAGGCTGTAAACAGAGTTCCATAACTCTCTCAATCTATTAAGTGTTTTTTAATATAGACAGAAATAAATCAATAATACTCATAGCCTTCTTTGATATTTTGATGCAATGTCGAATTTTCCTGGTGAACCCAATTGGACACAAAATTCCAGTGCGAGCATTTAAAAGAATTCTTTTCGTTTTTCCAAAGTGAATATATACTTTATTCAAATTCTGTGTTAAGGATATTTTCGTATTTTGCCTTTTTCAGTTTTTGCCAATAGTACTTGTTCTTTTCCCTCTTCTTATTGTACTACTCCATGAATAAACATCGTAATTTTTACTCTCGTACAATTCGTGTTTTGCTGTCGTTTCTTTCACCAAATACAACTCTTGAGCTCATGAATCGCAAGTATAAACTTCCTTAAATTTGTCATCATAAATTAACATAAACATTTTGGTCCTTGGAGCCGGATTATATTTGTAACTATCGAAGTTATTTCTCTCGAGTGCTTTGCTTTCATGAGCTCAGTTGATGACTGCTCCTGGTTCTTCGAACTGTTGAATGTGTGTTTTTACTGAGAAGACATCGTGATGTTTCTTTCTTCCACTTCTGATGATTTTGACTTATTTCTCGCCGCTCCATGCTGTCATTTGCTCAACACTGATTCGATTCCCACCACCACTAGTGTTTTCCCGCTACTCCGCCATCTTGTTTCTACGCATTCTCCTCTTGCTTTGATTTGCTGGCTCCGTCAAAATACTATGAATCCTAAAAGAAAACGTACCACCATCATAGCTAAGCTGACTCGTTTAGAATCCTATGTACAAGAACTTTCATCTGCAAATCCTTCTGCGCCATTGAATGCCTTAGACACTATTCATTTACGCAAATGGCTGCTCAACGTGGAACCATTACTCGCTTCGTTTGAGGAAAATCAGCAAGAGATTGACGCAGATGAAACAAACGAAAACGACAATGAATCCAGAGAGTTTGAAGCTAAGTACTCTAACATAATTGCTATTGCCCAACTTCCCCCCACCCCAGTTCTGTAAGTTCGCATGGCAGCTCACGCCACTCTCATTCGTCATCTAATTTGATTAAGTTGCCTACCATTAAACTACCAGAATTTAGTGGAAAGTTTGAAGACTGGTTGAACTTTAAAGACTTATTTACGAGTCTCATTCATGAAAATTATACATGAATTATATACAAAAATTTCATTATTTGCGCGCCTCGCTGACTGGCAAAGCGGCAGAGGTTGTTAAGAATCTCACCTTCACTGGTGACAACTACATTATTGCTTGGGACAGTTTTCATGATCGCTGCAATCAAAAAGTACTAATTTATAAGCTTATGAAGGCCATCTTCGATCTAGAGCCCAATTTCCAAAGAATCCTCTTCAGGACTATGCACCTTGATTGACTCTGCCAAGAAAAATCTTCGATCTCTGGATTCTTTGATCAATAAAGAGCATCAGAGAGATACATTCCTTGTCTATCTTATCAACTCCAAATTAGATAACTCCACTGTGAAAGAATTTGAAAACAAGACTGCTACTTCTGATCCAACTTCTTTCGATGATCTCATTAAATTTCTAGAAAACAAGGCCTCTTTATTGGAAACTCTAGAACAAAGACATGCTAAACCCACAAATGAGTGATCTGCCACTTCAAGAAGTTTCGTCTCGACGTCATCCTCTTGTCCGGTCTGCAATAAAGATCATAACTTATACTCTTGTTCCACTTTCAAATCTATGCCAGTCAAAGAACGTTTTGCTAAAGTAAAGAATTTAATGTGCTGCATAAATTGCCTTTCTAAGGGTCACTTCGCCATGAACTGTAGCTCCAAGCACAGCTGCAATAAGTGCAAAGCTAGACATCACACTCTTCTACATCTTGATCCCATAACCACCCCTGAGAAGTCAGTTGTTGAAAATGATAGTCATCCTTTCAGCGTTGTCCTCTTCCGAACAATGTGCTATTCTCTCCACTGCTGTTGTGAATGTCGTTGATCATCAAGGTCAAGTTCATCAGGCAAGAGTTCTACTTGATTGTGGTTATCTGGTACAGAGGGTAGATTATCTGGTACAGATGGTAGATTATCTTCGAAGGGGTTTTGCGCCATCCCTATATCTTAACGACTGCTGTATGGTGGTCGCAGCAGCTGGGACCGACGGTATTACGTGCCCTCCGAAGCACAGGGGGAGATGGAAATTTCCAGGTGGTCACCCAACCTGTGATTAGCCGCGCTCAAGGTTGCTTAACTCCACCATTGCATTAAGCAAGGCGAGACAACTGGGCTACGGCTGCCCCCTTACTTGATTGTGGTAGCACTTCATCGTTTGTAACTTCTTTATGTAAGAAGCTCAAGCTGCCTCAAACTCCAGTCAACATCCAAGTTCAGGGCATCACCAATTCTACTACCAGTGTCCATTGTCGTTGTGAAATTCTTTTGCATTCTTGAGTATCCAATTATCGCCTGAAATCCCAATGTTTGGTCGTTCCTCAGATTACTGGCCATCTGCCCAACACACCAATTGATCTTTCCAGCATAAACATTCCCCACGGCCTGAAGATGGCTGATCCTCACTTCAATGTCCCTGGAGAAATCGACATTCTTCTTGGAGTAAATTCATTCTGGCAAATTGTTCTCACTTGGCGCATTCCACTTGGACCCAGAATGCCTATTCTGCAAGCTTCTCATTTTGGATGGATTGTAGCTGGCTCGTTTCCTTGCGCTACTCCCCAAGACATTCATTGTAACTTTAGTCGTAGTTCTGTTCGCATTCAAGAGCAATTGGAAAATTTCTGGAAAATGGAAGAACTCGATACCCCTAAGCTCCGCACCTTGGAAGAAGACGAGTGTGAATCTCACTTCAAGAGCCACACCAAGCGTGATTCTAGTGGTCGATTTATTGTCAGTATTCCTCTTAATAAAGCTCCAGAAGTATTAGGTGACTCATACGAAATAGCTGAAAAATCTCTTCTAAATCTCGAAAGAAAATTTGCTTCCAATACTGTCTTGCATCAGCGTTATGCACAGTTCATGCAAGAATATGAAGACTTGGGCCACATGTCCCGTTTGCGATCCTGCACCTTCTAAGGTTTCCTGCTTTTTACCTCATCATGGCGTTCTCAAAGAAGATAGCCCAACCACAAAGCTTCGTGTCGTTTTCAATGGATATGCTCCTAATACATCAGGTGAATCGTTTAACTCCTTATAATTGGTCAGCCCTACCATTCAACAGGATCTGTTCAGTGTCTTAATCCGATTTCGCAAACATGTCTACGCCTTCTCAGCTGATATAGAACAGATGTATCACCAAGTTTTGGTTGAAGAGTCTCAAAGACCCTTGCAGCGCATCTTATGGAGACCTGATCCAAATGACGGTATCAAAGCCTATAATCTGAACACTATTACTTATGGTACTGCTTCTGCTAGCTTCTTCGCAATTGGATGTTTGTACGAATTGGATATTGAATGCGCACAATCCCTTCCTGAGGTCTCTCGAATTATACAAGAAGACTTCTACCTTGACGATTTGCTGAGTGGAGCGAACGACGTTTCCACAACATATCTCAGATTTTTGACCCTCTCGGCTTGCTAAGCCCTTGCACGATTAAGGCTAAGATGATGTTGCAAGCGCTTTGGTTAAAGAAACTTTCATGGGACGATAATATTCCTCGCTCCTTGTCCACTCAATGATTGAACCTGAAAGGTGATCTTCCTGCTCTAAACGAAGTTGCCTTCCCATATGCAACGATCCGAAAAGTATACAGCTTCATGCCTTCTCTGACGCGTCCATCAAGGCCTATGGCGCCTGCATCTATGTACGCTCTGTTGATCAAAACGGTGCTATTTTCTTAAATTTATTGTGTTCGATAACCAAAGTGGCTCCTCTCGAGTCTATATCCATTCCCAAACTAGAAATTTGTGGTGCTCTCACTCTCGCCCGCTTAGTCCAGCAGGTTACTTCTGCGCTCCAAATAACATTTGATCAGTGCTTCTTCTGGACTGACTCCACTATTGTACTTGGTTGGTTGAAAATCCAAATCGTTTACATACGTTTGTCGCCAATCGTATATCCGGGTTCTCTCCTACTGCGCTGAAGGATTCCGCCTTGTGGTTTCATGGACCAAGAATCTTCCTGGCCGACTCTCCAAACGCCTTCCATACCACATGATCTTCCGGAAGTAAAAAGGTTAGATGTAATATCTGCCACTGCTGGATGTTCTTCATTTCCGTTTTTAAGATTCTCTGATTTTGATCATCTAAATCGCATCGTTGCCTTTATATTGCGTTTCAAGAACAATTGTCTATGTCCTAAGGATACCCGAATGTATGGTCCTCTTACACCTTCGGAAATTGAGCGTGCTTTTCTGACTCTTGTTAGACTTTCTCAAAACCACTCGTTCCCTGATGAGATTAAAATTTGTCAATCCCACGATCCTCGATCACGTTCGAAGCTACCCTCCTTGTCCTTGTTCTTAGACTGTGACGGCCTACTACGGGTTGGAGGTAGATTGTTTAATTCTGATTATTCGTTTGATAAGAAATTTCCCCTCCTCATCTCTGGGAAACATCCGCTAGCTAGGCTGTTAGTCACCTCAGAACACTTTCGTCTTCTGCATGCTGGTCCTCAACTACCTCTTTCATCGCTGCAGTCCCAACTTGAAATTAGACTCCCATGTGCTCATCAAGGACGATCTCCAACCGCCTATCCATTGAAAGCTCGGCCGTATCACCCAGCTTCATCCTCACCTCTACCGGACTTTTGAAAAGATCTTTCTCCAAGATTTGTCCATTACCGAACGATTGTTAATGTTTTTTTAATTGTTTGTTTTATTGCCTTTTTGACACGTTTTGACAGTCAAGCCTTTCAAGGCGGGGGCTAATATGTTAAGGATATTTTCGTATTTTGCCTTTTTCAGTTTTTGCCACTAGGTGGCGTTACTTGTTCTTTTCCCTCTTCTCATTGCACTACTCCATGAATAAACATCGTAATTTTTGCTCTCGTACAATTCGTGTTTTGCCGTCGTTTCTTTCGCCAAATACAACTCTTGAGCTCATGAATCGCAAGCATAAACTTCCTTAAATTTGTCATCATAAATTAACATAAACCTTCTGATATTGCAAATTTTCACCAAACAAACAGCCCGAGCAACGCCGGGCAAAGCAGCTAGTGAATGATAAGTGATAAATGAAAATAAACGTTTTCGGATTACTGCCTGAATCCATTTTCAAATTTATTATGGAACTAGCAATATTACCCGGCTTCGCTCGGGTGGAAAAGATGCATTGAATAATTTTTTTAACGATTGTTTGTTATGTTATAAATTGAACTATGATTAAGAAAGTATGAACGAAATGCAAGAAAATGAGAAACAGTCTAGAAAGCCTTCTCCGAACCTTTCATAATCATTTTAAGCCAAAAATGATAATTTATGAATAATGAACAAAAGAAAATTGAATTATATGTACAAAAGTAAATAATGAAATAAAAAATGATAAGATAAATGAATCAGCTACACAGGCAAGCTGGGCATTGTTTGTCAAGTAGTTGTGCATTCAAGTCCATTTCGGTAAACAACATTGTATGTCTCCCCCTGTGGTGCAAAAACATGTAGATTACGGCAGCTGGACCATGAGAGACAAGATTAGGAGGCAAGTTCTTGAGAGTTTTTTGCTTTTATTACGCTTGACGACTTTGGAGATTTCTTTGAACCAGGGTAGGAACGCAATGAGTGAGCTCGTAAGCAATACAACCATCGTTAACTAGTCGAGAGTTTGAGAGACTGTCCAGGTTGGCCTCACTAAGCGTGCTAAATTGTTTTTCCAGGGAGTTGGTGATCACTGGTTACAACGTTACCATTGGTAGTAAGCAGTGGCAGCAAGTTGACGGGTCTGTTTTCCTTTTAAGTCTCTCACAGTACCCCAGAGCGAGTTGTCCTAGACTAACAAGGACTTCAATTTTTCGCTTCACCTTTGGTTTCGTAGGGCTTTAACCTCTTCCTGGACCTTGCGATAAAGGCCTATTGTACTTCGTCTTAAATAAGGGTAGTCGCTTGTGCTGTCGTAACCTTCTGAAAGAATTCCTTTCAAAAATAAGATGCCTGATGTAAGATAGTCAGGACGCTTTCGATTATAAAGGAGGCACTGGAAGTGGTAGCATCATTGACAACACGAGTGATAGCACTAACATTAATGTTGAAATCTTCCTTATCGATAACCTCCTTGTATGGAATGCTATTTCCCTAAAGAGTTTCAGTCCTGCTTGGAGAAAATCCCAATGTTCATATCGATGTTTAAGCCATCAAATATAAGCATACTGGACGATGGTCAGAAGATAGGTCGTCTACATAAATATATTATAGGGCTTGAAGAAACCTTTAAGAAGAGCAATGTCCAGTACATCATTAATAAGCGAGTGGCTACAAAAATACGTATCATCAAGAGGACCAGCAAAGAAGGTATCAATCTTGTTCAATATATATCCATGTAGGATATTGTCGTTTTGGTTGGAGCATTTAGAATTCCATGCAGGGTACTTGGCATTCAAGTCACTCGCCATAATAACTGGAATGGGCTCAGACAGCAGCTCGTCAAGTCGCACGGATCAAGCATGTATATCGCACGAATTATATAAGGAGGTGAACTTACTTTCGCCTGCGTGAGCGTCATTTATAATCATGGAAACGGCTTCCATTCCTACATAGATCGGAATGATAGTCTCAGAATGGTCAATCCCGTCCTTGACAATGATCGTTGCGCCACCAAACGCTTAGCTAGCATTATTACCCAGAGGCCGACGCTTAGGATCGACATGATAAACAGGCAAATTGAAAACTTGAATTGATTTCAAGAGCGTCTCGCACATTCAACTTAATAAGGAAATTGTAAAATTCAATAATTGTTCTTAATGGGTCTTTGTCCATGGTCACTTCATAATTTCGTGGAACGAAAACTGTGGCACACTTTGCCATTTTCCTTGAAGAGGTTTAACAAATTTACAGACTCCCATAAATGCTGCGCAATTGATTGTGATCCACGACGCCTGTATAATCAGAGCTGAATGCGACCAAAGAGTAGGTTTTGCCCTCTACCACTTTGGTGCTTTTGTGCCCTCTACTTGGTGTAACTAGATGTAGGCTGACCATCACAACGGATATATTTAGAGGGGTTTTTACCCTGAATGTTTTTATAATCGCTTGACTGATCGTCAGCAGCGCACTTATTACATAGAGGCGACTCGGTGCAACCTTAGGAGACGTGACCAAATCGTAAGCAGTTGTAACACTGCAAGGGCCTTTTATTACCTCTAAAAAATTCTACAATAATAGCGTATTTGAGCAATTTTTCGGATTTAAGTTGATGATGTTGAATTTTTAGCACATCGTTGGTTTTCACTCCAAACACCAGAATTTTATGAGTTTCCTTATCTTGACACTTAATCTTAATGATGTCTTTACGACCTGTGTGGGCGGTGATTTTATCTAAAGACACGCACTTTGTGATCTCCAGAATTTCCTTGATTGGTTTGCCATGGTGACGAATGATGATCGGAAGAATATAAATAGCTCCCTTTTCATGGGTGACATTGCTTTGGGAATTACTAAGCTTAGTTTTGTTACCACGAAGGGCTACAGAAATACTGTTGTTGACATTACAGTGGATTGAAAATGATCGATCCTAACAACTTTTTTGTTCTTTTTATGCCAATCACCTCCATCAATATCAATAGAATCGTTATCGTACCTCCTCTTTATGCTAGATCTTAAAGAGGAGTTATCGTCATTGACCACTTCCAGGCCAGTGGGGACCTTCTTTACTATTAAGTAGGGGATCAAGGTCAGCCACTATCATGGGCGAATCGGATGTAATGGGAGAGCCCATTATTTACTTGATATAACGTAGAAATGTGACTTATGGCATCCACTGTAAGGAATGCAATTTCTTACAATTATATACGTTCATGTAGACAAACTTCATTCAATAACGTAGTCTTTTCCCCCAAAATAGATAAATACACGCGTGAAAATTGTATGTAACATACAGTAGTTTTAAGCTTATATCATAACGCAACACTATTGGGATTTTCAGCGAATTGGGATAACATACAGGATTATTCAAAATGAATGAGGCAAAAAGAAAACGTAGCGGTGACAAGTAGTATAATCAAGATATTTAAAGAAGACTGATATTAAATGAAGGGTAAACTCTCCAAGCTTCATTTGGCAACGCTGAAAAAAACCGCCAGTTCGGAAACGCTCACTAGAGGCGCTGTGTAAAATATAAACAAAAATTCAACATGTCAAGACACGATTTGTACGAGTCACTTATCGCACTGCTGCTGCATAGATTTTTTTTTTCGTAAAGGACACGGACTATAGCGACGCATGTGAACAAGTATCGTCGAGAAGGTTTGCGAATTTTCGTACGAAAATCAAAAAAAGACGAAAACGAAATAATTTAAGTGGCAATTTCGTATTTGCTCATGATTATATTTTGTTTTCGTCAAACAAGTTGCGCTCTGCACACGAAACCGACTTTTCATTTTTACGAAACGAAAATTTGTTTCCCTTGAATTGTCCTTTCCCGGCGCAATATGATTGGTTGCATGATGACGTCAAAAAAACGTCACGTTTCACAAATGGAGGCGCGAGATAGGATCAGATAGGATATTCACGTCTCTCTTCAAGCTGCCCAGCTGGCGAAGTGGCTAACACGCTGACTTCTGAGTCGCTGGGTCGTGGGTTCGAGTCCTATCGCGGGCACGGTTCTTTGTGTTTGTCCTCTTTCAATGATAATATTCTGTATAAATCTTACCATTTTGTATCTCGTGTACATACCCAAATAATAAATAAAAAGCATGCAATTTATATGTCATTTCCTTATAAAAACAAACCAATTTTAACATGCAATAAAATAAGCTACCTCCGACTTCAATCAACGGAGAAAGGGCTTTAAGAAGAAGAAAGACGCATCCCTTCAACTAGGTTTGTGCATCACATAACATTTATTATTGTCAAACAAATAATGGTTGTTAATTGTTGTGTACCACAATGCAATAGTTTGCGTGGTCGAAAATATGTCAGCTTTCATTATTTACCAGCAAAGAAATCACTTAGAGAAGCCTGGCGACACAAGTTGAGAATTGGAAAGAAATTAACAAGCAACATGAGAGTCTGCTCAAAGCATTTGATTTCCGAAGTTTTTCTACATCTTGAAGGCAATTTCAATTATTTTCAGTAAGGTCTTCAATACGTTTATTTCAATAAGTATTGTAAAGTTATAGTTCCAAACGATCATGACAGAAATTAAATTTTATTGAATTTTTGGTAAAGTAATATGCATGGAATTAATTAAATAATCTAGATAAATGTGATTATAATGTTCAGATGTAACATTTAGTGTTGCTGTTAAATTACTAACTATTTGAGTTAACTAAATTACTAGCCTAACTAATAGTTTGAGCTGTTAATAAAATATTGTGAATAAAACTGCCACAAAAGAATCTGAAGCCTTGTTCTTTACACCTTCTACTATGTATGCTGTTACTTTCTAAAAACTCAAAAGCATTTTCCAATTTGAAATTTTGTAACTTTTCTAAACAATTTGTAAAATACATGGTTGTAGCACATAGCATGATCCTACCTATGTCCGTCATTTTCAGAGGAAATCTGATAACAGATGGCTCCTGATGCTGATGGGAGGAGTTAGCTGGGAAAGGACAATTCGGCCCTGTTCAACATGAAAATTCCGTTACGAAAGTGGATAGACGAAAACGAAAAATCAATGTTAAACATTTTTAAAGGTCGTATTTATTTTACGTTTTCGTAGGTTTCTGATTTCGTACGAATATTCGCAAAGAACACTTGGCAGCAAAGACAGTATCAACAGCTAAAGCCAAGGCCTGGGAGAAGTTCGGGGAGAAATTGGAGGCAGACTATGGTTCGGCAAACAAGGTGTTCTGGCAGACCGTGCGCCGCCTCCGTGGAAAGAAGTCTCTTTCATCACAAACTATTAAGAGTTCAGATGGGAGGCTTCTGAAAACGGAGGAGAGCGTATTGCATAGGTGGAAGGAATACTTTGCATCTCTTCTTAATCCGGTGAAATCAACAACTGAGGCACATGAGGTGCACCTTGAAGCGGAGAATAGTCACGGCAGTATTACTGAAACAGAAGTCAGATGGGCAATTAAGTCCCTGAGGACTGGCAAAGCTGCAGGTGATGATGAAATCCGGTCCGAGATGTTAAAGGCCTTAAATCAGGATGGTATCCTGTGGCTGACTCGAATGTGTCAGGTTCCTTGGATATCTGGACAGGCCCCTGGGCAATGGCAGACAGGAATTGTGATCCCTATCTTCAAAAAGGGAGATCAGAGAGATTGCAACAACTATCGAGGTATCTCTTTGCTCAGCATTCCTGGGAAAGTGTATGCTAAGTGTCTGGAGAAGAGAAATCGGGAAATAGTCGACTCCAAACTGTCGGGGGAGTAGTGTGGTTTCCGACCTGGCCAAAGCACGACGGATCACATCTTTACTTTTAGGCAAATCTTTGAGAAATCCTGGGAGTATGCAAAAGAGGTCTACGCTTGCTTTGTGGACCTCGAAAAAGCATATGACAGAGTTCCTCGGGAGAAGCTCTGGCAAGTGTTGCAAGAGTATGGAGTGGATGGGCAATTACTGGTTGCTATCATGTCTCTGTACGAGATGTGTGTCCGGATAAATGGCATTAAGTCAAGACCGTTCACCGTGGGTGTTCGACTCCGCCAAGGGACTGGATAGACAGGGGCAGCCGAGGCGATGAGCGTATTTGTGTGGGCGACTGCCTGGTGGAGAGGTTGCTCTTTGCTGACGACTTTGTCCTCCTTGGGTCTTCTCGCACGAACCTTCAGCATGCACTAGACTGGTTTCCAGCCAAATGTGAAGAAGCTGGGATGAAGATCAGTGTGGCTAAAACCGAGGTTCTGGTCCTTTCAAAACAGCCTGCTCAGTGCGCTCTCCATGTTAGGGGAGCTTCATTGAGACAGGTGGAGAAATTCAAGTATCTCGGGATTGCATTCACGAGTGATGGACGGCAGGAGAAAGAATTGGATGCTCGGATCGGTGCAGCAAGCTGTGTCAGACGTGAACTGTGGCGATCCGTGGTAACGAAACGCGAGCTAGGTAACAAAGCCAAGATCTCCGTCTTCAAATCTGTCTTTGTCCCCATTCTCAGATATGGTCATGAGTCTTGGGTAATGATCGAAAGAGTGCGATCGCGGGTACAAGCGGCCGAAATGAGATTTCTGAGAGGTGTGGCGCGTGTTACCCTACTAGATAGAGTGCACAGCAGCACAATAAGTGAGTCTTTAGATGTTGAGCCGCTACTTCTCCACATTGAGAGATCTTGGTTGCACTGGTATGGCCACGTGATACGGATGTCGCAAACTGGTCTTCCTAGGCAGTTATTTTCCAAGTCTGTAGGTAAGAGACCAAGGGGTCGGCCTAGAACCAGGTGGCTACACTACATGGAGAATCTGGGTTCGAGTCGCTTGGATATTACCAGGGAGGACATGCGCCTGATGGCGGAAGATCGCGATCGCTGGTGATCCTCCATAGGGGGGATCTGCCCCCGCGACCCTAACGGATAAGCGGGTTTGAAAAGTAAATAAGTACGAATATTCGCAAATTGTCTAATGGTGATCGCTTTTTTTTTTACAGTAAAGGCCTCATCATCATACATTTTTTTCTCCCTGGCCAAACAGTAAATAAGGAACTGCGTGAAACTGTTTTGGGTCGTCTAGTGCAAAGAGTTCGCAGAGGCCAAAGTTTCATGAAACAAGAAGATGGATTCATCATCACGGATAATGCCCGGCCGCATACCGCCATAAGTGTGAAGCGATTTTTGGCCAAACACAGCATCACAGAGCTCAACTACCTGCCCTTCCAAACTTTCTCCTGTTCCTACAGATGATTAACGCTATGAAAGGTACCCGATTTCGAGAAATTTCCGACATTGAGAAAAACGTGACGTCGGAAATTAAGAGGTTTCCGTGCGAGGACTTTAAAAGCTGTTTACAAACTTGTACAAACGCGGTCAAAATTGTATTGTGTCCGGTGGAGATTACTTTGAATCATATTCAACAGAATTTTCCTTTGGATTTCTCGTTTGTGAGTATTTGTATTAGTCCGGGCCTTTAATCGCCACACTTTGTATATTTTTTTGCTAAGTCCCTTGAAATATACATTTACGAGGCTCGACTGTATACGGTTTTTGAAAATCTTTGGTGGCGGAGGGGGTCGAGCGCAATGTAATGATCGAGGGTGGGGGGTGCGGACGTGCGTTACGGGTGCATTACAAGGGAGAGGGTGGAATTAAAAATGAGCCAATTTTGCCTTACGTTATTTATGGACGACCCATTAGCCATGTTTAACAACAGGCCTGACAGCAATTAGCTATTGTTAACATTAGATCTAACAATAATGTCACGTGCCAATTTGCACAGTGGAAGCTTTGCTAGGGTTTAACACAGAAAACGGAACACTAAGTCTCAGCACTACGATTTAAGTACGTACAAACACATTTTATTAAACCATTAACTTCAATGGCATAAAATAAATTCAAGAAAATAAATGCAATAACGAAATAAAGCAGTATGAAATCAATAGTTAAATACAAATACACAAATTGGTAAATGCAATAATGTTCTGATACTAAATTGAACAAGCTGATCTTAAAGCTAAAGCTATGAGCAAATAATTTTAGCAATGAATGAACATTAATAATTCCAATAAAGCTTTCAATAAAAGCCGAATTCTTGAGTTACTTACTTACTTACTTACTTTTCAAACCCGCTTATCCGTTAGGGTCGCGGGGGCAGCAGCCCTATGGAGGATCTCCAGCGATCGCGATCTTCCGCCATCAGGCGCATGTCCTCTCTGAATTCTTGAGTAGCACTACAAATAAACAATTCACTATTTTTAAGGCATTGATTACTACTATCTGATAGCTACAATAAGTAAGCATAAAGCATAACACGATAGTACATTTGATTTGTTCAAATCTATACGCACTTTATAAATATTAACTCCTATGAGCTACTCTTAAGCCTATTTTAATTATCAAAACAAGTAAATGATAACGATTTCATCAACGATATGAAATGAGTAGATCGCTTATTTGGCCGCCATCTTTGGGACAATTTGAAGGCGGCGAAAAGTGGAACTAATCTCCATTCTTCCATGTTATTACACTGCAGGCCCCATTACTATGGTAGTCTGAACATCGCCAGCCAAAGCGCCATTACTGTATATCCGCTTTGTCGCCAGCTGAGAAAGCACCCCCCCCCCCCACCACCACCACCAACATCGTGCTTGTAGTCTGAAATTTCTTATGCGGTCTCTCAAATTTAGAAGTTTTTAAATAAATGCGGTATATAATTTGATAAATACCTCTAAACAGTCATTCTGGTATCACTGAAACGACGATAACAACGTTGGATACATCTAATCAACCAATCACGATATGAAAGACCAGGATTTTTACATGAGAAAAACATTCTAAGACGCAGAAAATAAAAAATCCACCTGTGAAAGGTGAGTGGTGAACCTTTAATATATCTTTTATTACAATTTAAAGCTGAACAAGAAATCGGCATTGAGTTTTGGTGTGTTTATCTACGCAAATTTACACACGTCAACATCGATGAAAGCCATTTTTTGACTACCAAAGCAATGGCCGCCAGGCCTTCAAATGGGGACACGATGGTGGCGCTGAAAGCAGCTCGTGAGCGATCTACTCATTTCATATCGTTGGGTTTCATACAAAAGAAGCACTAAGTAATTAACAAGATGCCACACTCACAAAACAATATGACACTTGATCAAATCAGCTAAACTCCATACGTGATAATAGGGCATTTGCACCCACTCGTATTCAGTTCAAATAGATTTACACATAGGCTAAGGTCAAAAACCCTCACAGGTGAGAGAATGATGACGTAATTTCTCACTGGGCTAACCTCGGTGAGGACGGTGAGACTAACCGGTTAGGCATAGCAGCACTAACTGGCATTTCTGACCGCGTTAAAATGACGTCACAAATTTCTCACTGGGATTTCTGACCAACCAAGCGCTAACTCTTCTCACCGGTGAGAGTTTTTGACCTTAGCCATAAAATGGGATATTACTAGGTCGAGTCCGATACTGGTGCACTACAGTACAGAACTGGGTTCAAAGTCTTATAATTTAATAAGTGTCTTAAAATCCAATTCAAAACAGCGGTCAAAGAACAGTGTACAATGAAAAGGACCTGCGAAAGGAGGAAACAAAAATTTATAAACAGAATGCTTAAAGAACACTCGTGATACAACCACTACACATCTCCTTCGCCAAATACCAGTATTACTCGTTGCACAGCAACACACTAATTAATAACTGGCAAAGCACACTAAATTACATTCCACCGACGAAAATGCTGGCGCAAACAATAATATGCGGCTTAACGAAAATACGGGCGATAAGCCTAACCTTTAATTTACACGGCACTGGGATGCCTTCCTTTAAAGAAAAATTACCGGGAAAGAATTTAGGGTAATTATGTAGATGACGGCCTCCACCCCAACTTGCGTTTTTTCCTACCTTGCGTTGTTTTTTAACATGCATCTTGGGTTGCTTAGTGTTTTTGGGGGGGTGGACGAAAAATTTAGTTTTTATTTTTGGTGGGAACGTGGTTTTCTTTCACTCGAAAGCGGTCTCCTTTAGGTTTAATGGCGCCGACTTCCTTCTTCCAGATACTAGATACGCAACGCCATCTGGTGGTAGCGGTTGAAGTAAGGCACGGAAACGCAGACGATGGTGAAAATGGTCAATAGAAAAATACTAACCATTGGCCTCCTGTAACCGGCCGGGGGGAAACCAACTGCCCCCTGTGACCAAACAGGTTGGGGTATATATCATTAACTTACCCCCAGAGGGGGACGTCGTAGACAGAACGCCGGAGGCGTTCGAGTAACGGAAAACAGTGACCAATGGGCATTATTGAACGAGGCCCGCAGCGCCGAGAGTGGTACAAGTTTGCTGAAATTTAAAGCTAGTTTGCACCATAAATAAAAACTAAATCTTTCGTCCACCCCCCCAAAAACACTAAGCAACCTAAGATGTATGTTAAAAAACAACGCAAGGTAGGAAAAAACGCAAGTTGGGGTGGAGGCAGTCATCTACATAATTACCTAATTTAGAATTCAGTACTCACTATTTAACTCTGCACTCGTGTCGTAAAACCACGCTGCACAATTCACTGACGAGCCACCACCCTGCCGATTCGGTCGTGGACGAACGCCGTCAAACCGTAGGGAAGAACGCCGAGAAAACGGACTCGCTCCCAGCACACGATATACGTATTTTCCTCGTGCTCACGGCTCTCATACCACATTTCTACCTCGAAGCTGGTAATGCTCAAAAGATTGACAGGCGTGAACTTATTTTCGGGAATCCGGCCGACGCTCGCTGCTTTGCATGACGACTGGAAATTTCCACTGCCGGACGAGCTCACCTCTGCCGCGGGAACGCTTTCCTTTCCCGCGACAAGAAGCCGACGAAACGTTTATCTCCTTCAGCAATTTTCTCCTTCGCCGAGGAACGTTAATTCCTCCACGCCTGGCATTAATTTTGTCTTTGCTGAACTCCTGTCGTCTCCGTCGCTCATCGAAGCCTCTCGATCCAACTCTGACGACCTCGAAATTCCCTCTGTCGAATTCTCCTCTCGTCCCCTGTCGTCTTCTCTCGTGCAGGAAATCGAATCTCCCGCTCCTCTCTCGCCGCGTTGACTCTCGGGAACTTTGCTCCTCCAAAAGATGCGTGTTTTGTTAAGACTAGACCTAAAGGTAATTAGCTGTTGAGTACAATAAGTCGAATTGTAATTAGCTATTACAATAATAAGCTTAACACTGTTAGCACTATTATTCTAGCAACGCATGCGGACAACAATACTTGTACACAGATGCAGAGATCACTTACGCATCCTTGCTTAATATACATGTCAATCATAATTAGCAGATGTTTTCGTTAAATCAATCAGAATGTTTACAAAATTTTAATTTCATTTTATATTTTCTTTATTTATTTCCTGGTAGTTTTTTTTACGGCCAACCTGAATGATTTGTTTAAACGAAACGAGCGTGTGGTACAAGCTCACATCAACAATGCTTAAATGATAAACAAAAAGTAACATTATATTCATTTATGACTCGTCAGTACGAATCGATTCCTACCAAGCTTGCATTCTTATATGTAGCTTTAGTTAAAGCTCCTAATAAGCGGTCACTGAAATTCTTTGAAAAGGCCATTTCTCGGATGTAGCATTTTTAAATCAAAACGAATGGCATATTCGTTTGCCTCTTGTGATTTCCCATTGAATGACGCATTACATGTCATACAGGGAGTTTCTGCATGGTCTGTACGAACTATCATGACATTGCGGCGTATTTAATGTTTGCAACAAGTTTAATGTTTAATTCTTGTTATTTATGGGAACCATTTCTATCGACAGATTAAAAATGCTGTTTACTACAAATTAAAACGATTGTAAGAGGATTGGATTGGTGTGCACAATCCGTGGACATGAGTTCTCCTTTGTTGTGGGGGAGATTATTGATTTTTTTTTAGAATGACTGAAAAAAATAATGAGGCACGGAAAGGAGAGATTTGAAGAAGAAACCTAAAAGGAAAAGTAGGGCTTTTCTTATTCCTTTTTTTCTCCTGGGTTAAAAGAAAACGAAATGGACATAAGGGAAAGGATACTTACTTATGTGGAACTGAAAGGGAAGATTTATGATATTACTTGATAGCAACGGACAATATTGGAGTTCTGAAGTTTTTTCTGGAAAAAAAGTGCAGATTGGAACTCTCAAGGCGATCTCCCGCAATACATAAGAAGTATGTGGAATTTTTCCCCGCATGATGATGTTAGCACTGGCAGCTGGAAGTTGTGTATCGTTCAAGTTCGTCCGGTTTTCAAGTAGCAGGTACTGATCAATTTATTGCATAATGAACTAATTTTTTGGAATGATTGCTTATTGACCCTGCATTTTCCTGTCTGTTGTAAGCTAATTAAAATTCTGCCGAGTAGATATGTTTTTTACCGACCAGATAAATTGAGTTGCCCAGCGAACCTGAGCCACTGATGGATGAGTGGCTTTGACGAAGAAGCGCTGATGATATACCATATGCATTATGAACTCCTGCGTGACGCCTATCCAGCACGGTAACCTTAGTGTCTAAGAATAACGAATGGTTGAGATCACTAATTTGAAAGCTCTAAGATATACGTTTTGGAACATAAAAATGGTTTCCCGAGGTGTATTGTACATTTTTGAAACTTTAATTGAATAAACGTGAATTCGTTTGTATCACGTCTTGTGTTGATCAATTAACAGGATTCAACCCGAACCTGGGTTCAACCTGGTTGACCCATATGCGATATTAATCATTATCCCTTATGCAGCACACCACAATATGTTCCAGAGACCAAAAACAAGCACAAAATGTCATAGGAACACAGGGTCGAAAACGTATCTTTCTAGAGCTATAACGCTTTGAAGTTGTCCTATAGTAGAAGGAGGGTTATGACAATTCATAAAACCAGAGGCCATCATGAGCCTTTTGTGTAACATTTGCCTTTGACAATTGTCTTGTTATACCGTACAAATAAATCTCTAAAGGACACCTTCAATCCGTTATAACTCTACAAAAGAAGCGTTTTCGACCCCATATTCATATCATATTTTCTGTTTGTTTTGATCTCTGCAATATATCCTGAAAGTGTGTACCATGGAGTAATAACTGGAGACGAAAGCTCTTAAGATCGCTATACTAATTTTTTCACCACGATTTTCAGAGACCTCTGGAATAACTGGTTGGTATGCGAACTTCTGATCCCATAATCCATTTCGTCAATAACAAAATGAATACGATTGTGCACATCAATGCTATCTCCTCTCCTCTTATTTATTTTTAATGTAATCTTTTTAAACTCCACCTCCTAATAATCGAAAATATTCGATAATAATAAAATGGACATACAAAATTTAAAATATTTCGTTATAAATAATAGGTGTTTGAATATTCCTAAGCTTAAACTAGCAAGATTAAAAAACAAGAGTAAATGAGAAATTCAGAAAAAACATTCTGTATAAGAAAATGAAATATTTAATGCCACACAGAAATATAAAAATACATTTGTTGCACACAGAAATGTAAAAATACATTTGTTGGAATGAATACAAATGAATAAACGAGAGTACATAATAGAAAAAAAGACTTGTATTAAAATGCTAATTATTTTTTTATTTTTTATAATAATTATAAACTGTAATATATATAAACTGTAAAAAATATGTATAATAATGTACATAGGAAGTATATACAGGTAATCCCCATCTTTAACAACAATTTGGAAGTGTAATAAAGAAAATGGATATTGTTTTTAATTGTTTTTTTTTTGAATTTTTTGATTTTTACTTTAACATTTGAACTTAATAAACAAATAATTTAATTAGATAATTAAGGATTTTTTAAAGTTCACTATTTGCATCACAGTTAAATTATTTAAACAGTGAACTTTCAAAAACTCTTTAATTATCCAATTTAATTATTTATAAGGTTCAAATGTTGAGGTAAAAATCCAAAAATTCAAAAAATCAATCAAATACAAGACATAGGAAGTACATACAGGTAATGCTCATCTTTAACAACAATTTAGAAGTGTAATAACATAAATGTAGATAAAACTTATCGAATAAAAACTTCAGGAATATATGTTACACGTAGAGTGGGAGCTATTTATTTGTACCATACTTTTTTTTAACAGTCTTTCATTCATAATCTTTAACCCCAAATACTTTAAATCTTTGTTCACCAACTTGACATACCAGTGAATTTTTGTTTTAATAAAAAAGAACAAGAATTTTCTCCTCGAGTCACTTGAATAAAATCCTGAATTATCCTGTTCAATATTCTGAATTAGTAGTTATAAAGATTCACCTATTCCATAATTGGATATAATATTGGGAAGGTTGTGCTCTATTAAACTACAACCTCTGACAATTAAGTTCGTACACAACAAAATGCAAAACAGATAGAGGCACATTTACTTTATTGTCCTTCGAAATAATCACCCTGGAAGGCAATACACTTTTGGGATCGGGTGTATAAGTCCTGGAAGCTCCTTAGGGATGGCTTTAAGTTCACGTGTCACATTTGCTGGAATGTCCGCAAATCTGTGTCCCTTTAAGGCCCGTTTCAGGCGTGGGAACAAGAAAAAGTCTGCAGGTGCCAAGTCTGGTGAATAAGGTGGATGAGCTATGGATACGACCCCTTTGTTGGCCAGAAACTGTTGCACGATTACGGCAGTGTTCCTCTTTGATCCACAGTTACGTGCACACGCTACACCTTCAACTGAAGAAACGAGCATCTGCTAAACCATTGCACGCACAAACGTGACCTGTCTGAACTTGCTTAAACAATGACTGGGCTTGTATTCACATGCATTGTTACTCGCGTAAAGCTCGCACAGATTAGTGTGTGACGTCATTCACCGAACTTAATTGTCAGAGGTTGTACAGTAAAACCCCGTTACAACGTACTTCAAGGGACCTGGAAATTTGTACGTTATTCTGAGGTGTACGTTATACTGAAACTGGGGGGGGGGAAGGGGGCTTGTGAAAAATGCATATATTCATAGAAAAACATAAGAATACATGAATGCATTTTCTTTTATTCAATACAAATAGCATATACAATATGTTGTAATACATTAAATTTTTTTAAAAAAATCTGCTTTCTTTCTATAACTTGCCTCCCCAAAAAGTCCTCCATATCTGACATTGTGAAGTTAAATGTTCTGGTGCACCGCTATGCTGTGCAAAATAGTTTCGTAAGCTTTTTATAGCCTCTCCGATAGAATCCATGGTCACGGGACTCAATAAACTCCCGGAATGCTTTTTCGACGTCTGCTTGGGTTAGGAATGTTTTCCTCCGGGGAAAATTGTCCAGGCTCTCGAAAAGATGGTAGTCGGTAGAGGAGAGATCCGGAGAATACGGGGGACGTGGAAGCACATCGTAGCCCAGAGCCTGCAGCGCCTGCATGGTCCAAAAATGGATATGGATTTTGAAATTGTAGATAGACCCCTGTATTTGTGCAATTATTACACCTGATATCTTTTAATTTCCTTAGTAATCCCATATTTGGCCTTGGCCTGTTGGGGGAGATTCTTCATGAGATGTCGTACATTATTATTATGAGGGGCATACTGAAAGTAATGAGCAACATTTAAAAAAAAAAAGGTTAATTATGTCCCTTGTATAAATAAGTAATTTTAATGTTTTAAATTAATACATTTAATACATTCAAAGTTGAGACGGGCGTTACCTCTGGTTCTAAATGGCCATTTTCATCTTCGTCTTTGTCTTACTGATCGCTATGAATTTCATTTTGCTTTTGTCTCTAATCTAATTGAGCACAAATTGGATCCCGACTGAGTAGCATGCGACGATCAACAATCGAACATGCTAGACTGAGTAGCATGCAGAGATTTCCGGGCTTGCGTATGCTATACTGACCAATCAATGAAATGTGAACTGGGCTTAATTAGCCCATTGGCCCATTTGCAACTTTCGCATGGGCTGCATTGACCAATCAGTGCAAGACATGTGAACGATGTACGTTGTACTGAAGGGATAATTTAACCAAGGGGATGTAAAATTAGTACGTTATTCTGAAATGTACGTTAAAGTGAGGTACGTTGTAACGGGGTTTTACTGTATTACATCTTCTATATATATAAAGAAGGATGTTTGTGGGTCTGTCTGTGGGTCTGTCTGTCTGTGGGTCTGTTTTTTATACAAATCTACAGTTTTAGTCCGATCTTGATGAAATTTCGCATACATGACCTTCAAAGCATGAGGAAGGTCACTGACTACTTCAGATTTCGAAAAAATAATAATTATTGATAAAAAATCGATATTCATGGTTATGGCAGGGCATATTAATGAGAAATATCGCATGACCAACAATGCAAGACAAAGTTTTTGCAAGAATGGTATCAACACGCACTTCTCAAACACTCTGCACGGACCAACAATATATATCTCATGACCAACAATGCAAATAAAAGTTTGTGCAACAATAGGTATCAACAATGGTTTCAACACGCAATTCACCAATAACAATGAGCTCAAAATGATGATGCAATGATAAAGCAATCCTTTCCAAGAATTATAACAATGAACATAAAATGATGATGCAATATGGATAAGTTATTCAGGTTTTTCTTAGAAAAGAGAGTTCTTAGTACTTAACAATTTCTTGAAAATCTTTAAAAATGATCAGTAGCTGGAGATAATGAAGAGTTAGCAGACTATTGAGAAAGAGTGGAAAGACGACCTAGAAAGCAAACCTTTAGCTCCGTGCTGTATTGATCAAATGGGAAGCAAGTAAAGAGAAGAATTGGCGACCGATAGACTACCCAAAGTGATGAAAAGCCAAATTTTGCTTCAACACAGCGAGAGAAGAGTGGAAATTGCAACAACATCAAGTGTACATCTGAAGTAAGATTATCTGAGTAAGAAATTATTGGAGCGATCCATCCATTGTGAGCCTTAAAAAAGATTTTTTTCGAATTTCATTAAGAATTTTTCCTGTATTAATTCTAAGCATTTTCATGTGTTTATTTTTAAGATATTGCAAAATTTAAGTTAATTTTTGAGATTGTTCTGTTTTCATCCAAGTGTAATTATCCCGGGCAACGCCGGGTACCTTTGCTAGTTCTTTTATGAAGTTAAAGAATGGCTTTGATGGCAGAATTAAATTTCCAAAATCACTATCAGGATTTTTAGAGAAAAATTTTTTAAAAAAGTTAACATTTGTTCTGGAGATTTCAGTTGTGTTTCATTATCTACCATTTACTGCATGACAAACATTGCAATTATGAATTTTTTGAAATTTATGAGCAAAATAGCCAGCGATATAATAAATTACATTTTCCTCATTTAAATTAACCTCTTCCACATTAGTATCAGCATCAACATCTCTATTGCAGTCAATACTTGGAGTAGATGGAACTTGGACAGTCATTGGTTATGCTGGAACTGTTGCTTATGCTGGCCTCCTTGACTGTTAAATAAAGTGACATAAAAATGAGCTTACATCCTTTGGTTCCTTCATCCGTAAAAATCTAGCTCAAGGAATATAATAATAATATCTCTATATATAAAGAAGGATGTTTGTGGGTCTGTCTGTGGGTCTGTTTTTTATACAAATCTACAGTTTTATTCCGATCTTGATAAAATTTCGCATACATGACCTTCAAAGCATGAGGAAGGTCACTGTCTGCCTCAGATTTCGGAAAAATAATAAATATCGATAAAAAATCGATATTCATGGTTTTAGCAAGGCATATTAATGAGAAATATCTCATGACCAACAATGCAAGGCAAAGTTTGTACAATAATAGGTATCAACAATGGTATCAGCACGCAAATTCACAAACACACTGCATGAACCAACAATATATATCTCATGACCAACAATGCAAGGCAAAGTTTGTGCAACAATAGGCCCATTGTGTTCGCATCAACAATGGTATCAACGCGCAATTCACCAATAACAATGAGCACAGAATGATGATGTAATGTTAAAGCAATCTTTCCAAGAATTATAACAATGAACATTAAATGATGATGTAATATGGATAAGTTTCAATTTGTAACAATGCATAGAATTCCTGTTATTCAGGCTTTTCTTAGAAAAGAGAGTTCTTAGTACTTAACAATTTCTTGAAAATCTTTAAAAATGATCAGTAACTGGAGATAATGGAGAGTTAGCAGACTATTGAGAAAGAGTGGAAAGACGACAGAGGAAGCACTCCTTTAGCTCCGTGATGTATTAAGCAAATGGGAAGCAAGTAAATAGAAGAATCGGCGACCGCTAGACTGCACAAAGTGATGAATGGCCAAGTTTTGCTTCAACACATCGAGAGAAGAGTGGAAATTGCAACAACACTAAGTATACATCTGAGGTAAGATTACGTGAGTAAGAAATTATTTAGACTAGCAGTGGCATCCTTGGAGAGGTCCAGCCATTGTGAGCCTTTAAAAAGATTTTTTTCGAATTTTCATTAAGAATTTTTACTGTAATAATTCTAAGCATTTTCATGTGTTTATTTTTAAGATATTGCAAAATTTAATTTAATTTTTTGAGATTGTTCTGTTTACATCCAAGTGTAATTATCCCGGGCAACGCCGGGTACCTTTGCTAGTATAACAATATAACTTATACAACACGCTAGGTTACAAACGAATATAACGATTCAGAAAATTCGGATATCTTTAAACGTTGAAATCATAGGCATTACTATTTTGAATATACATAACCACTGGAAGTGAGTGCCAGTCGAATTAGTGCAACGTAATAAATTTTATTTTGGCAGGTCCCGTGATATTTTCATGAGTGAAATACTCGTATAAAAATTAATAATAATAACAACGAGAAGAGACTAGTATGCAATATTATAGATTTTAATAAAATGGAAACGCGTTTGGATGTAACGACTGAGGATGGTCACTGACCAAAACGCATTTCCATATAGTCTTTCCTCGTTATCATTTAGTTTCCTGCAACATGGACCCCAACGATACTACGAAATTTTTAAATATTTTAAATCCTTCCGGACTTCCACCTGATTAATTAAGTGGATAAACTAGCACCATTATTATGGAAATAAGAAGTTTGAAAGCGTCTTAATAAGCACCAAAAAGAAAGGGTTATTAAATGAGGAAAACCGATTGCAAAAAAAAAGCTATTTAAAGAGAACAATATATTCATGTAAAAGCCAGCGCTGAGCTACACCGAGTAACAACAATTCAAGAAGATTCTGAAACCCATTTCTGGCTAAACTCTCATTGAAAGGATTGTTTAAGCTTACCGGTTTCTAGGGGCAACCGCTTTCAAAACAGTTATCGTGAATTGGCAGAGATAGTAGGGGATAATAGGAATATGGGTGGGATTCGACTCGATCGCTTTGAAAATCTCTTTACCGCCTAATCCTCGTTTAATTTGGACGATAATGAAAGGCCAAAAGCACCATATGATTATACCATTAGAGAAATTGCCACAAATAGATTAATGATCGTTTACAGGTTTTTCCGATATTAACAACGAAACCTTACACTCTTTTTCGTTTGGATCAATTTAACCAACGTGAAGGCAAAAATTATGAAATAAGCAGTCTTCTCAACGTTCTAATATCGTAAATTTAGAAGGAATAAAAGGGAGAGAGCGAACTATAAATAAATATTAAAAAATAAGTAAAAAAAAATGCCTCCTCTACCCTAATCCATTTCGATTCTAAGAATGAAACACATTAAACGGAGCTAGTAGGATTTCCTCAATCTGCACAAAAGCAAAAATAGCTCGTGCAATACCCCAGTGCAATAATGTCGGTTTTATTTTGAGAAACGAGTGACGTCGCAGAGAAGACCGTCAACAACCAAGAAAAGAGTCAACTTTGGCCCTGCAGCGAAACGATCTCCACAAACACAAATGCAAAGGCGGAAATTAAAAATATATACACCCACCATCAGTTTACAGTGCTGCTGCTGTTCACAAGTTTCTCAAGATGACGATGTAGATTTCGTGTTATTGCTCTTAAACAATCGTTTATATGCAGCTACGAAGAACTTCAATCTAAAGTTTCCCTTTATGGATTCAGTGTAATTAAGAACGCCGTAAATTTAATTTCTTCCAACTTCTTTTGATGTAGATTTCTCTTCTCATTAATGTAAGTGCATCATAAAGTGAAGTTGTTAGATTCTAGGTTTCATTAACAAAATGGTCAAAACAGAAAATTAGACATATGAATATGAAGATGTCAATAACGTGGACACATTGCTTCACTTATATCTTGACTGATACGTTTAAAAACAAGATAATTAAGGCAGTGTGTTTAATCTTATAATTTAAATAGCAGCAGCGAAAAAGAAACCACGTCTCAGGCTTGCCAGATTGAATTCACAGAAAATAACTCAAAATTCTCGAAAAATGACGATGTAGATTTCGCTGTTAAAAACTAGCCCAAACTCGAATCATCAGCGCCAGCTCTGAGTGATTTCACCCACTACAATGATTTGAATACGCATTTCATAGTGAGTTGAAGTCCAACTGAATACTATAAGCTTACGCTAGATATAGCTGAAAATAACTTCATCAGCTTCTTCTCATTAATAGCTGGAACAAATATTTCATTTTACAGTGGGAAAAAAAAGTAACGCATTGTAATCAAATATTTTTAAAGTAGCAAGTAGCCCAAACTAAAAATTCTCTTCCTCGATGTGCGTCGTTTTCGAAGTTCGTCATTCAAGATTGTGCATAGTTCTTTCGTGGAGTTGGCAGAACTAATTGTGTCCTAAGGGTCACATTCGAAAACGATTTAAGCTCCCGACATCTACTTTACATATATAATCGTCCACGTAGACGTACTATAGAGCAGAATGTCTGAATAATAGACTTGACCAGGACTGGCTAATTGTCGATGTCTAAGGCATTGCTGCAGCCCATAAGAGCAATGAGACAGAATATTGCCGTTTTGGTTTTGTTCAGTACATACGGATTTCGTCACGTGATCATCCCACCAGAGGTTTGAGTCTACAATCACACCAAAGTATATGTAGTCATCGAATCAGTATAACCTTAAAATCTCAGTTGTTAAACTAGCATTCAAATTCCTTTAAGGTCTTCTGTAGCCAATGCCATCACAGCAATATCACCTACATGAAATATGATTTGCACTTGCTGGGCTCAGGGCAGGGGAAAGCCAAATACGTACAAAATATGAAGAACCAAGAAATTAATCTCCCAGACGAGGGTATAGAAAAGTACTTTCAACCCCCATTTTTCATCTACTTTTAACCCCCATTTTTTCTTTATCAAAAAATTGCTTTTCTCGAACGTAGTATTTAGAAAATTAAAAAGAGCTCCATCTTTCGTTTCTCGTCATTTCCGATCGAATGACATATCACATGCCTTATGTTGCAATTTAAAGAACACGTGACTGTTACACCCACAATTCGACTCCACTGAGTCAAACTTCATGGTATTGCAGGTCTTGCATAACGAATTTCAATCCTTTACATTGCCAGGGTTGTTCAAGAATTTTTGCCTCCTGGTCCGTAACTTTTTTATTTGTTAACCGATTTTCAAAATTCTTTTTGTATCCGATACTTACATTTGTCCTCTATGTAATGCACTATTCACTTTTCGACATAGTCCCCATCCCTTTCCACGCATTGCGCCAACGCGTGACTAGTCGGGTGAACCCATCGGAGAAGAATTCCGTGTTTGTTGTCGACACGAGAATTGAATGGCATCTTTCACCTCGTCGTCAGAACGCAACTCATGTCTCTTAAGGTGCTCTTTCTTCTTTGGGAAGTGGTCAAAGTCGCAAGGTGCAAAGTCTTTCATCTTTGAACTGCGGTGTTTCATTTTTGAACTGTAGGCGCTGCAAAGCCTCTGGTGTGTGGCTTTCGTGTGCGGGCGGGCGTTATCCTGCTGTAGAACTACTTGTACTTGTATACCATACAGGGTGTTTCAAAATTATGTACAATAAATTTAGTGACATATTCTTCAGGTCAAAAGAAGACGAAAATGTTCTATAGCACTTTGTCTGGAAACGATTTGTTTGCGAGTAATCCAATATGATAGAGTAGGGAAGCACGGTAGTTAGCGGACGATATTTTAGCAGTTCCAGCGTTTCGACCCAACACTTAAATCTACTTTAGGGTTGTTCCATTAGTTGTGTACGGTTGTTTCCATTACTGTACATCCACTAGGAATATCAATTTCAGAAAGTTTGCGTGCTTTGACATACGCATTACGATTTACGTAAAAAAAAGTCATGTACACGTATTCCAGTGCAGAATACACTGACATGCACTTAATGTATGGTCTTGCGGACGGAAATGCTGTGGAAGCAAGAAGACTCTACCAAGAACGCTTTCTGAATACAGTAGACGTTTGCCAAATAACCGAACATTTATATCTGTCGACAGACATTTGAGGGAGCGTGGTTCCTTTGACCGTCAAACAGAAAAAGGGCGGCCTGTAGCACATTCTCCGGATGAGGAGGATGTGATAATTGACATCATACATGATGAACCACAGACAAGCACCCGTCGTATTTCTTCCATGGTACACATTCCGCACTCATCTGTTTGGCGCATTCTTCACCGTCAGCTTTTGCATCCATACCACCTGCAACTGGTTCGGGCACTGAACCCAACGGACTATCCACACCGACAACGATTTTGCCAATGGATACAACGTCGTCATGCTGCAGACCCTAGTTGTCTCAGCCAGATACTTTTCACGGACGAAGCAACCTTCACCCGGACAGGAATCGTAAATTCTCCCAACCAGCACCATTGGGCAGATGCTAACCCGCATGTTACCAGAGCTCGAGCGCATCAAGAGCGTTTCTCCGTGAACATTTGGTGTGGAATTGTCGGAAATAACTTAATTGGCCCTTATGTGTTGCCGCCACGATTGACTGGGCGAACGTATCTTTTGTTTCTGCAGAATGCATTGCCAGAATTACTGGAAGATGTTCCTCTTTTGATAAGATCTAACATGTGGTTCATGCATGATGGCGCTCCAGCACACCTTAATGCTGCATACACGAATCGGTGGATAGGTCGAGGTGGACCGGTAGCCTGGCCTGCAAGATCACCCGACCTTAATCCCTTGGACTTTTTTCTGTGGGGTCATGTGAAAACGATCGTCTACAGCACAGAAGTTCCTAACATTATGGATCTGCGACAACGAATTGAAAATGCATGCCAAACCGTTCGTAATGCTGGCGACGAACTCTTCCATGACATCAGACGGCCGCTCATGCAACGAGCCGAAGCGTGCGTGCGAGCTGGTGGTTGGCACTTTGAACAATTCCTGTAATTTGGAGCCACGGGTTTATTTGGCTGTATCGCGTAAATAAATCGTTTCCAGACAAAGTGCTATAGAACATTTTCGTCTTCTTTTGACCTGAAGAATATGTCACTAAATTTATTGTACATAATTTTGAAACACCCTGTATGATGGGGACGGACAAAAAGACGGACATTGTAGCCATTCTTCCGCTACTTAGTAAATAACCAGTACTTCTTGTCCACATGAAATATTTACTCCTTGTATGTACATTTCGATCACACTGTAGTCATCATTCAAAAAGAACTTATAATCTAAATATCGACAATCGAACAAATGTAGAGTATCGGTCTTCGAGTGAAACAGTTTGCATAATCTCATCCTTCATAAACATATGCCAAAGGAAATACACTGACCTAGATGAGAAGCCTGGTGTACCTAAAAAGGTCATCCATAGTAAGAAAGAAGAAAAGTACACTACATAGACAAAAGTACAGGGTGGTTAAAAAAGAAGTTCGTTTACTTAGAGCGCTCTAGAGTCCAATCTAATGAACCGATTGTGATGCAAATTGAAATGTAGACGATTCAGAGCATGGGGGAGGGAATTCCGGAAAGAAAAAAATTACTGCAAATTTTCGCCATCAGGTGAAAATTTGGCGCTGTGGAATGATAAAAGGAGATTTTAAAACTAGTTTTATCGTTTTAAACAAGCAGGCAAGGTTTTTGTTTGATTACAGCATATGTTCAACATGTCCGCCCCCTGCGTCAATGACATGTTGGAAGCGTAGCACAGCATGATCAATTGTTGCATGAAGCGTTTCCCCCGGGGAATGTCTGAGATATGTCGTCTAATGCTGGCTTTCAGCTCAGGCACAGTCCGCACGCTTTATTGATAGGCCCGATCTTTCAAATATCCCCAGAGCCAAAAATCCGGAGAACGTGAAGGTCACGCATCTGAAAACTTCTAGAGATCACACGATCATCTCCAAAGTTGGCACGAAGCAGTTCCTTCACTTGTCGACCAATTTGATGGTTTTGTTTGTTTGGTATTAACGTCCTTTTCAACTGCCATGGTCATTTCAGGACGGAGTTATAGGGGCCGCAAATTTTGCCTCGCAAGGGTTCTTTAACGTGCAGCCGGCAAACGACTACACGGGACCAACGGCTTTACTTCCCTTCCGAAGGAAGTGCGTCATCTCAGGATTTTCCCCCTGAAAAAATCCTCGTCGTCCTCGGCCGGGGTCGAACCCGCGTCCTCGAGCATCAGAGGCGATCACGCACTGAGCCACCGAGGCCGACCCGACCAATATGAGGTGCTCAATTTTGCATGAAGACAGTGGTTTCTAAGCATCGTCGTTCTCTCAAGGTAGGAATCACATGCTGTGCAAGAAGTGCACTTGTTACAGAACATCTTACGGGACCTCGTTGTGTCACTTCCTCAAAGAAAAAGGGGCCTAGAATAAAATCAGCGGTGAATCCACACCATACACTCACGTATACAGAATGCAGTGGCTTTTCATGCACGACACGGGGGAAGCGAGGCACCCCATATGCGGCAGTTCTGCGTGTTCACCGCTTCTTCTAGGGTGAAATGTGCTTCGTCTAACCACAGAATGTTCCGCGGCCACAGGTCATCAACCAATCATCCTCGAAAGAAAGCGATAAGCAAAGTCAGCACGTTGAGAGGGATCGTGAGGTTTTAGCTGTTGTGCCAGATGAATCTTATATGGGTACCAATGGAGAATGGACCGCAACACTTTTCGCACCATGGACCATGGGATGGACAATTCGCGTGCTATTGCTCGAACACTTGTTGCAGAATGTTGAGAAAAGGAAGCTCTGTCTACCACTGCAACAGCCACGTCCTCAACAAATTCGTCTGCTATTTTGCGCCGTTTTCTTCCTGGTGCGACAGCCAAATCGCCAGTCGCAACCCAGTATCTAACATGAGCCCTTTTCGCAGTCCTTTTAGACGACGATATGCTCGCAATGCAGCTGGACTGCTGCTATCATTCTGGTAAAACAACTTTACCAGCAGTGCGCGTTCTTTCTTGCTTAAAACCATAATCTTTCGTGAAAGCTTTTCACTAAACATAATGTAATGAATGGACCAATCCATTCCATCCTGGGTATGTTGACTTTCTAATTTGAATAAACTTTCTGCTAATAAGGCCGATATTGAGAACGAACATATGAAACTGTAATCAAACAAAAACCTTGCCTGCTTGTTTAAAACAATAAAACTAGTTTTAAAATCTCCATTTGGCATTCACAGCGCCACATTTTCACTTGGTGGTGAAAATTTGCACTAATTTTTTTCTTTCCGGAATTCTCTACCGCATGGTCTGAATAGCCTACATTTCAATTTGCTTCACAATCGGTTCATTAGATTGGGCTCTAGAGGGCTCTGAGTAGGCGAACTTATTTTATAACCACCCTATTTTTCAGAAACATTGCTTTATTATTATTTTATTTAGTAACAGGTAGGCCCTCCTTATTACAGCGGCATCACGTCGAGGCATAGTTTCCACAAGTTGTGTGTAAGTCTGGGCAAGAATGGCTCTCCATTCCTCTTGCAAGCCTGTTAGAAGAGATTAGTTAGAAAAGATAGTGTACCTCCTCTTGGTGCAAGGTAATTTCATTGACGATTGTGTTAATTAGAAGCACACCACTAAATAATAGCCATAGACACGAAAACCTATGAAATTCAGTAATCTGGAAAGATGAAATTGACATCAAGGATATGTCTTGGATTAGGATGCCTTTTCTTGTGTGGGGAATATTTTAGAATGCCCGAGACAAGTTTACTATATTTTAGGCAGCCTGAATTTTATGAGCCCTTGAACATATTTTCCAACATAGATCATACTTAAGTTATGAATGGAGTAATTGTGATCAGTTCTCCGATCCATTTGTGCAGTAGTCCTAGAGCAGGGCCGTCCAAATCGTGCACGTCGCCCGCGTTCAACATAAAAAGCTCGCGGGCAAAGCTCACGGGCAAAGCCGAGGAGAAAGTCCAAAACTCAGGAGGGGAGTGGGTATAGTTTTTCCCATGCAGTGTTGCCAGACTTTAGGGGGCGATTCCGTTAAATGAGGCATTATTTCTTTTGTTACTGATACTTGCTTGCTTTCGTCTCGCATAACATGGCGCACATTCCGAAAAAGCATAAAATCACTGAACCAGTATTTAAACCAGAGTGGGAGAATCTGTTTTATCTTTTGTTTTCATTTAACACGGATCGGATTCTAAATGCTTAATATGCAGTCGTGTCCTATCGGGAAAAAGAAAATACAATTCTACCTGAAAATTGTCACATTAAAACGAAGGAAATAAAATGGTAAAGTGCCTCGTTTTGTTTTTGTTTGTTGTTGTTGTTGTTGTTGTTTTTTACAGTGTCGAATTGATAATTAGCAACTCGACTTTAAGGAACTGATCAACGTAATGTGCAATGGGGAGGGGGAGGAAAATTACCCGCGGACAGAAATCTTGGACAGGCCTGTCCTAGAGTAATGCTCTAGAAAGTTACGAGGGTGGGCTGAAAAGTAATGCCTCCATGGTTGTAACTTTTTTATTTTTTAACCGATTTTCAAAATTCTTTTTGTATCTGATACTCACATTTCTCCTCTATGTAATGCACTATTCACTTTTCGACATAGTCCCCATCCCTATCCACTCATTGTACCAAAGCGTGACTAGTCGGGTGAACCCGTCGGAGAGGAATTCCGGGGTTGTTGTTCGACACCAAGACCGAACGGCAGGTTTCACCTCGTCGTCAGAACGCAACTCAAGGGTGCTCTTTCCTCTTTGGGAAGTGGTGAAAGTCGCAAGGTGCAAAGTCTTTCATTTTTGAACTGCAGTTTTTCATCTTTGAACTGTAGGCGCTGCAACCCCCTCTGATGTTTGGCGATCGTGTGCGGACGGGCGTTATCGTGCTGCAGAAGAGGATCCAAAGCTGCCATTCAATCCTCGTGTTGACGACAACCCCGGAATTCCTCTCCGACGGGTTCACCCGACTAGTCACGCGTTGGTACAATGCGTGGAAAGGGATGGGGACTATGTCGAAAAGTGAATAGTGCATTACATAGAGGACAAATGTGAGTATCAGATACAAAAAGAATTTTGAAAATCGGTTAAAAAATAAAAAAGTTACAACCATGGAGGCATTACTTTTCAGCCCACCCTCGTACATTTTACACATACAATGTATATTACAATGTATATCTTTCTGAAAAGCTAAGCACAAGATAATGATATGTTGCATCAGCTACTATGATGATGGAAGTTGTATGTAGAGCCTCATTTTTATCGTGCAGGTTAACTCTAATATCTGCTTCACTTTGAGAACGAATCTGTTCCTTTAATCCAGTTGAATAATCTTGAACCAACTGATTACTCAATGTGACATACAGCGTTTTTACTTTATCCAGCTTTTTTATAATTGATTTCTTGGTCCGTTTGATTGTTACGGATTTCAAACTCACCATTTTTGGATTTTGATATTTTAAAAAAATTCACTGTTATATTGGTTTTTGCATCTCTCGTGCTCTCTCATTAACATGTCGTTTGCAGAAAACAAAAAGGTGGTTCAACACATGGCCTCTACAAGGAACGTAGTGATTACTTCTCGTTTTGTTGGCCATGTCATCCCTTGTAGATGCAATATGGATGTTTCGTTATTTCGCTATAAATATATCGTTTCTCATCTGTTTCGTTACTGAATGACTCTTTCTACGGATAAATAATGGCCTCTGGTGTTCCTTCGGATGATGTGACAAGAGAAAAAATTCTTGGTTGTCTTGAGGTAGGGCAGTCCCATGAGAAGTATCTCCAGGCTGTGGAGGACATTTCAACAACAAAGAAATATTCAACGTCGTCCGTGTTGCACCAAATCCTGGGATGACCGATTTCTCGCCTTAAAATGCCAGGCGCTATAAGCAATCCTCATTAGGGATTCTCGCTAGGGACGTAGCGGCATTTCCAGGCACACAATCTACAGGCGACTTCCTGAGTTCGGGCTTTATTCTCGGAAACTCATGCAATGCATTGACCATGCCTCACCGGATAGAGCGACGAACATTCAACCTGGAGACAGATGTACAATGGGGCTATGTCATGTTCTCCCACGAATCCCGCTTCATCCTGGAAAGCGATTCTCGGCGTGTTTATGTCTGGAGAGAGCAAGGGACTAGGTCCATACTAAGCAACATCATCGAACCGAGTCGGTTCGGCCGTGGTTGGTTGGTTTATTAGAATTTTTGGCAAAACTACTAAGGTCATTTTGCGCCTTTTACACAAGTTATATCTGTACGCAGCCCGGGACAAACACAAACATCCATGCTCACGGTGGGATTCAAACCCACGACCAGGTGGACTCAAGAACTAGAAAGCCTACCCCCTAGCCCTCTTGACCACCTGGCCGGCCGGACGTGGTGGGTTGATGGTGCGGGTTGGCATCATGAGCGGTGCACGCATTCCGCAGCACATGTTCATCCGTAGTACAATAATCGCCCAGGTCTGTACCGTGATATCCTCTAACAATATTGCAACTTTTCCTGGGAGCAGTCGGAGCAGAGTTCCTCCACATGGACGACAACGAGTATCTGCAAGGTCCACATCGTGGAACAGTACTTGGAATACGGGATATCCAGAGTATGGATTGGTATACGGGATATCCGAATAAGAATCCCACTGAACACGCATGAGGTGCCCTCGGCAGATGTGTTGCATCTGTGCTACCACCGCCTAGAACTTTCCAAGAATGCGTCGAATGCTTGTTCGGGAAGGGAATCTTACTGCCTCAAGAACTTGCTGGACAATTTAGTGCGCTGTATGCCACGACGTTGTGCAGCATGTGTAGCAGTTTGAGGCCGTCATACGGCCTGTTGAACATAGTCTACGTTTTCTACATGCTACCGTTTTTTTCATGAATACTTACTTACTTACTTACTTTTCAAACCCGCTTATCCGTTAGGGTCGCGGGGGCAGCAGCCCTATGGAGGATCTCCAGCGATCGCGATCTTCCGCCATCAGGCGCATGTCCTCCCTGGTAATAGCCAAGCGACTCGAACCCAGATTCTCCATGTAGTCTAGCCACCTGGTTCTAGGCCGACCCCTTGGTCTCTTACCCACCGGCTTGGAAAATAACAACTGCCTAGGAAGACTAGATTGCGGCATCCGTATCACGTGGCCATACCAGCGCAACTGAGATCTCTCAATGCGGAGAAGTAGCGACTCAACACCTAAAGATTCCCTTATTGTGCTGCTGTACACTCTATCTAGTAGGGTAACACCTGCCACACCTCTCAGGAATCTCATTTCGGCCGCTTGTACCCGCGATCGCACTCTTTCGGTCATTACCCAAGCCTCATGACCATAGGTGAGAATGGGGACAAAGATAGATTTGAAGACGGAGAGCTTGGCTTTGTTACCCAGCTCTCGTTTCGTTACCACGGATCGCCACAGTTCACGTCTGACACAGCTTGCTGCACCGATCCGAGCATCCAATTCTTTCTCCTGCCGTCCATCACTCGTGAATGCAATCCCGAGATACTTGAATTTCTCCACCTGTCTCAATGAGGCTCCCCTAACATGGAGAGCACACTGAGCAGGCTGTCTTGAAAGAACCAGAACTTCGGTTTTAGCCACACTGATACATAAAGAAATGGGGGGGTGATGCATGTTGAGAAAGGGGTCAGGCTGCAAACTTATCAGCCTTCCCCCTCTCGTATAGTAATTAAAATGTTTTTTATTCAGGAATGTTAAGATATTGTTGGGATCTGAAAACAAGAGAGCCTGCAGAGCACCAATGAAGTTATTTTTAACTACAAAAGAAGGTTTCCGTATATAAAGATTTTATAAAGAAAGAAGCTAGCTCAATAACTTTTTAAGTATTCATCGTCTACAAGGATAGAGAATAAATCTAAGCTACGCAGCTTATCATGATTAACTATGCCTTCCGTAAAATATCATGGAAAATTTTTGGAAAACTACAAATCCAGAGATATATAAATGAACTCCTTAAGTAATAAATTCTTCTTCTTTTTATATTCTTGGCAGTCTTTCAAGCATCCTTTGAGTTTTTATCAAAATATGGAGGCAAAGGTTTGACTTCCTTCTGGAGCTAGACGAAAGATGGGCGATAAATTATTATATCGTCGCGAGCTTTTTAATTGAAATGTCGCTTCGAATGTGCGCGATAAACCATCGGTGAAATTAATCCTGTCCCACGTGCAAATCCCACGCAAGTCAAATCTTGAGCGAGTATGTGTTAACGACGTCACCGGAGGGGAGATCAGCGCGAGGAAAAAAAAAAAAAAGATTCGACGCAATTGGTCAAAGGGGATTAAAAATGAAACCGCTCGGCCGTCGATTCCTTCGAAGGAACCGTTCGCAAAATCGATTGGGAATAAGAGTCGCATTTTTTAAGTGCAACTGCTGAAACAGTTTTCAGTGTGCAGACAAATGACGTGACTTTCGATTTATGTCTGCCATGTCAAACAATTTTCTAGGCGCGTTCTGAACTATTAGTTGTCTTCGGAGAGAAACGTAAAGAATTATCACACACGAGATACGCACAAGGCACGCACAAAGTATTATTTGCTTCAAATAATGGTGTGCACTAAAGTTAGATTCAGTAACTTAACATTCGGGAACAGAAATATATTTTTTATTAAAATTTGGCTTTCATGAAAATCATCGTACAGAAACAAATCCATGAGCTGATAGATAAATGGTTATGCTCAGCCTGGAACCTTCACAGCAGCTGTCTTTTCTGCTTTCCATCTAACTTTGTCCCTTGCACACCTGCCTCAGAGGAAGATGGAAATTTATCATTAAGAAGGAAAAACCGAATGTGTCAAGACAATTGCTTACGAACAAAAGGGATGAAGGGAAGGAATCGAAATGCTGATCACGTGTGGCAGAGACATAATGTGTTCTATTAAAAAAGCAAACCTCAAAGCCAGCAATAAAATGGTCTAGTGGAATCTATAATCTACTGCAAAGAAGTTTTTCTATCACTTCATATGGATTTTGAATGTCAGTTCAATAAAAAATAAATCGGACTTACTTTTTTGCACCATCCTTTTATGTATTACCTAATCTTGGAGCATCATCTACAGAATTTACTTATTATTTTATTACTACAAAGAATGCTAATAAGGCAATTTGAAGACAGAGAAGTCCTCATTCAGAGAGCCATTTCCGATAAACACAGAATCGAGGAAAAAGGGTGAAGCCAATAATATACGCATTTATTGCATGAGGGACATTTAAAAAGTTTGGCACACTGATAGGATAAACTGAAAAAAGAATTTAGTTTACCAAACATTTTACAAGCCTTCAGTGTAATCTCCGTTGTTCCTTATCATAGCTTCCCAACGTTTGGGCAAATTTTGTATTCCGGACAGGACGCCATCACTGTTGAACTTTCTTATTACCTTTATCAGAACGTTTCTCCAAATAAAAATCTGGTGGGCTAATTTCAGGACTGTACAGAGGGTGGGGAAGCACTTCTTATCCATATTTGTCTAACAGTATCTGGTCTTGCGTTATCGTGCAAAGTGAGAGCACCAGCTACTAGCACGTCGGGCCTTCTTTTACGAATCTTCGGACCCGACACATCTAGCTGAAACTGTTGTAGTAAGAGCATGTTACAGGCTTTCCCAATTTCAGCGACATATCCGAAACATGTGCAATTTCCTGACATGTTTTGTGTCTGCAGCATTCGATGGTTGTCCATTTCTTGAGTTGTACTCAGTTGCATATCCGACCTTTACGGAAACGAGCAGCTCGCCGCTAGATAGTGCTAATTTGAAGCAAAGCTCTGTGAATTTCGATTGCGTTCTTTCCTCGTCAAGTTTTAATTTTAATGAAGGTCCTCTAGTCTCTACGTGAAATCTGACCGGAGTCATTTTTTTTCTATTTCACGGTACAATTATTCACAACTTTTTAGAAAGAAGTCCGACTCACAACTGATGCAATAATGAGAGCGACGACGCCACCCTAACATTCAGCGCAGTGTGCAAATCACCCACGTAATATTTATCAGTTCGAAAATCCACCTTCCAGACGTGCTAACAGCATCCAATCATGGTGATATGTAACGCATTCATTCGGTAGATCACTGGTTCCTACACACGTGCCAGCATGGCTGCAACAATCTGGTGTTGGAATTCAGATAGATTGGTCGGGAGTGGCAACACGAAAAAATGATCTTTGATAAATCCCCAAAGAAAGAAATCACATGGGATGATGTCGAGAAAATGTGGTAGCCTCGCCTTCTGCTAGGGACTTGCCATTTTTCTCGGCATTGAGGGAAATAATAAGTTTGGCGGGTATGCTTAAAATCTGCCATTTTTCTTTCATCCATTTGTTACTTTTGTTCTTGTACCCTATCGCTATGGGAAATTGTTCAACCTGAAACATCCTCGTGTGTATATAGTGTGAAATGGCAAGTGAATCGCCGGCTTCCCTGTTTTATAGTATTGAACCCATAATCCCAGTGACTCGGAAAAGGGTATACAAAGTGATATTGTTAATTAAATTTGAATGTTAAATTTGGAATATGAAGAAGATAATGTGCCATTAAAAGTAGTAAAGGAAGGGGATAGGATTGTGTGGAACATGTTATGATAACAGAAGAAAAAAACTGGTAAACTTCGGAGATGGAATAGGTAATCCTGTGGCACGAGTTAAAATTGACAGATATTACGTAACGACGATAAAGAGGTTGATTGTACTCCTCATTAGTTTGGTTCTGAGAGCGTCTTTTAGTTATTTCCGACGAGAACAACGTTCGAGCTCATCCCATATGTTCCCTAAGATTCGGGGATTGTGGAGACCAATGTATCCCTTGGAAGTTAATGTCATGCTCCTCGTAACTATTTGAACTTCCTTATGGCATAGAGCATTATCCTGCTGGAAGGAGGTCTGCCCCTCAGGGAAGACGATGCACATGTAGGGACATAGATAGTCAGTAGTTAATGGAGAGATAACACTCAGTCTTTGAAGTACTAAATCGACCAAGGGCCTTCGAAGAAAACATACTGTCACAATGTTATTGTGAGCGCCATAGTCAAAGTGGCGACCCACGTACAAATCAGCCTCCCGACATGCCGTTCGTATAAAGGAAGAGGCATAAGGATGAGAGTGGGAGAAGCCTTGCCGGGTGGTGGCAACGTGCCAAGATGGAGACAGCAACATATTAAAGAATTCTGTTCCCTCGAGCTCAATGGAATCGCCCAACGCAAAGCGACTTCGGAGCTGAGCAGGGGGATGAATCTAATAGATTTTTTTTTGTCACTCAGAAACTTTTCAAAATGGCGGAAGGAAAAGGCAGGTTTCACTACTTATGAGAATAAATGAACAGTGGATGGGACTTTTTCGAGACACGAGTTGGGACAGTTTTTTCAAGAAATAGAGGTGATAGGTTTTCTTGGTTTGCTTTGCACGAGAGATAGCCGAAACGATTTTTATTAATAAACAATGAAAAATTTAAATGAACATACGATGAAACTATTATTAATCGAGAAGGAGTGTTTAATGATAAATTAAAATCTGGATATTCTCCTTTATTACCATAACTTTCTTCAAGTTTTTTTTGTGTTTCTGTTATCAACATCATCTGGCATAATCTTCAAAAGACTTCATCGGTATCCTCAATAGATTGTTTCGTTTTCCAACAAGATTCTTCCCATCTATTCACAAGTTTCTTTCCATCGATTTTCAAGATTGGTGACTTTATATTCATTATGTTTTTTATATATGTTTAGTTTACGATTTTTCCCCATTAAAAGGAGAATATCCAGATTTTAATTTATACGATGAAACATATTTAGTCAACAATTAATTTTTTAAATAACTGCTTTGTCTTTCTTAACCAGTTAACAAGTTAGGGGCCTTATTCCAACAGTTTTTGCTCTGTCGTGCACAGTTTCGGCTGTATTAAAAAATAAACAAGCAAGCAAGACTCTCAGAGTTTTAGTAGTAGAGAGATAGATAGATAGATAGATAGATAGATAGATGTATTGAATTTTCCTATATGAGAGTATAGTTTTCAACAATGTTTTCTTTCATAATCTAGGGTTTATTATTGGTAGAAATACAATTAACAATGACTTAATTGAAGTACCAATGCATGACATTTCCGTGCGCAGACATCTCTGGGAGGTGTTGCTGAAGAACGACGAAACGATCGTCAGCCCTTATAATAAAATTAAGAATTGCCAAAAATGACCAGCCATTAATTTACTTGACTTTTTTATATATCATTTATAAGCTTTATTATTCTACAACCTGTGACAATAAAGTTCGGTGAATGACGTCAAATTGCTAACGGTCGTAAGAGTGCACCATCGTCGTATCCTGCCCCAGACAGGTCGAGATATGTTTAAACAAATTTGAGAGAATCAGCGCTGCGAGTGTGTTTATTGTGTTTAAACAGGACATTGAAGAGAGAAGGCGTAGTACGCGCGGTCGAAACCCAAAATGGATCAGCGAACGAAAGAGACTCATGAAATGATGACAACAGTTTACAAAGAAAGTGCTATTACTTTGAAGTGTGTTTATGAGTGGTTTAAACAGTTCCGAGAAGGCCGGAACACCGTAGAAGACTCCCCCCGAAGTGGCCAGACACCCAACTGAAGGCTATCCCTAAAAACGACTACGCCAGGAATTTCCAGGACTTGTACAAGCGTTCCCAGAAGTACATTACCATCGACGGGGATTACTTTGAAGGATAGTAACTGCTGTTTCATGTAAGCGAGCAATCCACTCTCAATATGCCATCATTCACCGAACTTTATTGTCACAGGTTGTATATTAGTCTGTTATTTGTTATCCAATCGTTCTTTTCTGCTTTCATCCAGTTAGTATATTTCTATCCTTTATTGTACCCAATCTCTTATCCTTAATTATACCTAGCTGTTTAATTAGCTTTTACATTTATTCAGTCATTGTACACAGACTATTTTACTCATTGACTTTGTCATGCCATTCCTTGTATTTTATCGAATCATATTATTTCCATCGTACCATATTTCAAAAGTGTGTATCCTTAAAAAAGCCGGAAATAAATGGCGAAACTAGTCGGAAACTCTGTTCTCCCGTTGTTTGGTTTGGTTTGGTTTGTTTGGTATTAACGTCCTTTTCAACTGCTATGGTCATTTCAGGACAGCGTTATAGGGGCCGCAAATTTTGCCTCGCAAGGGTTCTTTAAGGTGCAGCCGGCAAATGACTACACGGGACCAACGGCTTTACTTCCCTTCCGAAGAAAGTGCGTGACCTCAGGATTTCCCCCCTGAAAAAATCCCCGTCGTCCTCGGCTGGGGTCGAACCCGCGTTCTTGGGCATCAGAGGCGACTACGCAACCACTGAGCCCGAGGCCGATTCTCCCGTTGTTGTATTGCAAAGTCTCTATTAATTCCATTGCTAAAGCAATACTAAGGAATCCCAGTTTAACGATCTGCCATTTATTTAATTCTAAAGTGAAATACAAACTAGTCAAATGATTAATTATTTAATTATTAAATGCAGATTTCTAAAAAAATATTTTAATCCCAACACAGTAATCATTTAAAAAATAAACTGAGGCCTTTAATTAAAAAACAGTTTGTACAATAAATCATGGAACCCCCCCCCCCCCCCAAAAAAAAAGACAAAACAAAACAAACAAACCCCGAAAGAAACTTAAGTGAAAGTTCATGAGAATACATAGTAATATAGAAATTTATAAAATTTCAGTTAAGTTTCTTTCGGGGTTTGGGGGGGTGGGGAGATTTTTCATGATTCATTGTAAAAATAGTTCTTTAATTAAAAGCCTTAGTTTATTTTTTTTTAAATGTTTACTGTGTTGGGCTTAAAATGTTTCTTTAGAAATCTTCATTTAATGGTAAATTTTCTAAAATTAATTATTTAATTAAAATTTAATTGATAAGCGAAACGTTTTATTAAAATTTTAAGTTGAATCTCCAGCCTTATTTCTTTAAAAAATGCCTGATTTTGAATCTGAAAAGATACTTTCATTCAAAAGAAAATATGTTTTTTTCAAATATAAAATCTAAAACGCATTAAATAATACAGGTTAGATACTAACGAATATTAAATGTGGTGCTCTTAACCTTTGGGATAAAGATAATGTAGAAAAAAACACCCTATATAACTTTTAAGATTTAAAAGACGTGTATCGGCCACGGTGGCGCAGGGGTTGCGTGGTCGCCTCTGATGCCAAGGACGTGGGTTCGACCCCGGCCGAGGACGACGAGGATTTTTTTAGGGGGAAAATCCTGAGATCACGCACTTCCTTCGGAAGGGAAGTAGAGCCGTTGGTCCCGTGTAGTCGTTTGCCGGCTGCACGTTAAAGAACCTTTGCAAGGCAAAATTTGCGGCCCCTATAACGCCGTCCTGAAATGACCATGGCAGTTGAAAAGGACGTTAATACCAACCAAACCAAACCAAACCTAACAGACGTGTCATTTGAGCCAACAAGAACAAAACATTTTCACTTAGTGTATCTCACGGAAGTATCGGTCTGTAACGGATCTCAAGTTCAATAATAACCAATCTTTTTTAACACTTATGCAGGAGTTTGAATTTTTAAAAAAAAGCGACTTTCTCCATGAAAAACCCGTAGTAGGTACAATGTCGTTTGCTAAACATGACCAGTCAAGTTCGCAACGTCCTCGGTGGCAAACATTTTTCTGAGATACGCCTTTATAAATAGAGTTTCCTCCTCTCTTATATCTACCCTCCAGGACAAAAATTTGGAAAATTTTAATCAATGCAATTTGTATTTAAAAAAGTAAAATTAATTTAATTTAATTTAAATTATTTTATTGTATAATACAATCAATTTATAATAATTACAATACAATACAATAAGATCAGTTAATACAATAAAATGTAACCACTGAGCCTAAGCTGGGGGAACACTAAAACTAAAACTGAAAACTAAATCTAAAAGGAGGATTAAAAAATAATAATATAAAATTATGATGGAAAAAGAAAAAAAGAATCAAAATAATAGGAAACTGGCTAAATAACGGAAAAAAAATTAAAAAAATCGACTTTGTCATTCATTTTTACGTCTAAAATAATGTTTATTAACAAGCAAGTTAGTAATAAACAACATAAAAAATTAAAAGATTAAATAACAACACAGACAAAAGTTTGGAAATTTAATTACGTAAGGACAAAAATTTGGAAATTTGAAATTATATATGAAAAAATTATACAAATTTAGAATTTTGTCCAGGCTCCCCTGGCATTGACAACTGCCTTTATTCCCCTTGGCATAGATTCAATTAGGTTTTGACATTCTTCTTTTGTAATTTTACACCAAACGTCTTGGACAGTAGTTTTGAAGCTCATTCATGTTGGTTGGCTTCAAACTTGAAATTTTCTTCAATAATGATGTTCCATATCTCCTCAATGGGATTCATGTCCGGGCTATTCCCAGGCCACTTCAGCACCTGAACTTGTTGGTATTCTAGCCAGGACATTGAATATTTAGATTATGGCAGGGGGCCCCATCTTGCTGATAAATAAAATCACCATTGCCATAAAAAAAATTGAGTAGCCTAGTAGGAATCAGATGATCAGCCATTATTTGGGTGTAGTAAGCACTGTTGACACTTTCCAAGTCCATAAAAACGAAGAGTAGGCTACCATACACCACAATATTTGGAGGGAATTTGACTCTTTGAGCAATGCAAGCTGGGTGATACCGGGTGTTTCACAGGGTATAGACCAAAGAAAAAGACGAATAACATTTGAACGGAAAAAAATCTTTATTTCAATACTTTCAGGATCAACACTTGAGACTAAAGGAAATTAACAGATTAAGCTCTCAAAATGCTTGCCGTCGGAACAGACAACGAAACGAAGTCTCTGCTCAAAATTGGTGATAACATGATTGAGTTTTGTTCCGTTGTAATCGACTTGATTACATTTGTTATCGCTGTTTTCTGGTCTTCGACAGTTTTTGGTCGATTTCTGTACACCTGATCTTTAATATAGTCCCATAAAAAAAAGCCCATTGGTGATAAGTCAGGGCTATAGGGGGGCCAAAACAGTCCATCGCCAAAGCGATTCGGGAAGCCTCTTGCGATGACACGGTTGTGAAAATCGTCGAAAATAAGCCTAATCCGTTACTCCGTTTCTTCGACTTGCACAAACATTCACGGCACTAGCTCCACCTGTTGACGAGTTATTCAACTAACAAGTTGGTCATAGCCAATTTGATGTGCAAATATTATTATATGCTGAAAAGCATATATTGTGTGTTTCGCTCTGTTTGTGTGTCTGTCTGTCTGTCTGTCTGTCCGTCCGTCCGTCTGTATGTCCGACGATTACTCGAGAACGCTTTAACTTTTTCAAATTCTGCTTTTGCTCTTCGATAGAGACACTTCCTGAGCTCACCTGATTAGTTTGTGATTGAAATCGGTCTAACAGTCACGTGACTATTGAGGCCCAAACCCCCCCATTAAATTTTTTTATTGGCAATATAAGGCATGTAATATGTCATTCGAACGGGAATGACGAGCACACGACGAATATGACATTCTTTTCGATTTTCGAAATGCTACGTCCGAGAAAATGACCCCCAAAAAAGTACTTCAATGACCCCTTATTACGAGCTTTAGCTAAAGCTATGTATAAGAATACAAGCTTAATCAGTACCTTTATGTGCCCGGCCAGCCATCGTTTGCACGAAAATGTGAAAAATGGAAGAACTTAACTGCGATATATCAATGAGCTTGCACGAAGAACTTTTGATGAGCTCTCGTGGACCCCTTCAAGCACGTGCACTAATGTTAAGAATATAAACTTAGGGCATGTAATATATCAATCGAATCCTACTGACGAGTCATAAGTGAATACATTTGGCAGCTTGGAGCACGTGCCAGTTATGAAGATTTCTTGATGCACGTGCTCATTTCATTTTAAAATTCAGTGCTGTTAGGCCTATTGTTAAATGTGTTGATTAATGTTAGGGAGATTGTTAAAAATGGCTAATCAATGTTAGGCCTATTGTTAAAATGGCTAATTAATGTTACGCCTATAGTTAAAAATGGCTAAATAATGTTAGGCCTATAGTTAAAATGACTAATTAATGTTAGGCCTATTGTTAAAAATGGCTAATTAATGTTAGGCTTATAGTTAAAAATGGTTAATTTATGTTAGGCCTACAGTTAAAATGACTAAATAATGTTAGGCCTATAGTCAAAATGGCTAATTAATCTTAGGCCTATTGTTAAAAAAGGCTAATTAATGTTAGGCCTATAGTCAAAGATGGCTAATTAATGTTAGGCCTATAGTCAAAGATGGCTAATTAATGTTAGGCCTATAGTCAAAGATGGCTAATTAATGTTAGGCCTACAGTTAAAATGGCTAAATAATGTTAGGCCTATTGTGAAAAATGGCTAATTAATGTTAGGCCTATTGTGAAAAATGACTAATTAATGTTAGGCCTATTGTTAAAAATGGCTAATTAATGTTAGGCCTACAGTTAAAAATGGCTAATTAATGTTAGGCCTATTGTTAAAAATGGCTAATTACTATTAGGCCTATTGTTAATGGCTTAATTACTTAGTTATTTAAAAATGACGTGAATGCGTTTTGAATCAAAGGTATTTCCACTGTTTATTTAAGCCAAGTGCAAGTAAACGTGAGATATTCAAATTTAAAATTATATATGCGTCACAGCTAAAGCTCCTTGGAATGCTTAAAAGATTTTTCCCGACAGTGCTTTGAAACAATGATTTTTCTCTGGTAACTTTGATCTAGCAGTAGAAAGAACATAGGCCCAGTAGTTTAAAGCATTTAACATTAGACGTGTGAGGATTTCATTTCTCATTTCGCGCGTGTTTGGAAAGATTCGTGTGAGCGCTGCAATCGAATACGTAAATTTATATGCAGTTTTCGCCATTGCTCTATATAAAAATATTACTGTATATAATACTAAACAACAAATTTTTATATTCTTCTTTTCAGCATATTTAAAAATCGTTTTACGAGCTATATTCTTGTTGATTTAATATTTAAACACCACATGCTCATTACTTTATATTTTCAGTTTTTTTTGTTTGATTTTTTTGTATTAAATTCTTTGCAGCATTGTTTTTGTATATCATCCGTAATAGTTATATGCTGTTGATAACCATTGTTTCCACGTTCTGGCCAAACGCGTGACAATTGTTGTCGAAGAAACGACTGCAACTGCTAAATTCTATACTTCGTTTCATCGTTGGACAGCAGCCACATCACTTCACTCTTTCAACCTCATCATCATGGGCCATCTACACCTGGTTGACTTGAACATGGAGTTTGTTCCAACTTTTGAGTGATTGGACATTACCATTATTCATCTTTTCCACCTTGTGAAGCCTTCAGTTCTACCAACCATTGTTTATGATGTTACAACTTATCGGGATTGTTTTGTAAAAACAAGTTATGTCCAACAAAACATCTACTGTTGTATTTTATAATTTTGGAATTTTGTATTTGAAATTTCATTTATATTCTGAATTATCCCTTTTATATTTATCCAAGGCTTTCCTCTAGGAATAGTGTCCACTTCTGTCGTTGCTGCCAACATGTTGTCCAATTCTTTACTTTTTATTTTTTTTTATTTCACATCTCATCTCATTTTAATGGTGTTCTTCTTTCTTTTTGGATTATGTATAACTGAATCCATAATTCTCAGTTTGATTTAAATTATTTGGAACTGAAAGAGTTTAATATTTCGTTCATGTTCATGGGGCAGGATGAGTTTATCTCACAAATTTAAAGGGGCTGTAATCAGTTCCCTAGTCCCTAATTTTCTTTCTGCTATGTACAGTATACAGGGTGAATACAAAAGTCTGAACCCCCCTTTTATTTTTTGAACCGAAGCAGATATGTCAATTTTTACCCCCCACACATTCAAATTAGGACACATTCAAAATTTATCTCAAAAACCGTAAGGGATAGAGAAAAAAACCCAATTGCAAACTTGTTCAGCATATAAAAACAAAACAAAAATCATCCAAATCGGACCAACCAATTACCCACAATCACGTGGTGAAGTGTTTGTAGCTTACAAACAGTCACACTGCACAAGGAAACCTGAATGTTGATATTTCCACCATGTAAAGCATGCAAATCAAAAAATTAACATAAATTATCATACTCACATTCACTTTCATGCGGAAAAGCAAATAAAAGGCATGTTTCAGCACACACAAGACAGAACAATTTCAGGATGGCAAGCTACACTGTTCCAGAAATGGTCAACATGATCTTCTGCTTCGGAGAGGCAAGGAGAACCCTACATGCTGCAGTTAGGTTGTATCGAGACAGAGACCCTAACGAACGCCATCCATCTCGTCAAACAATGCGTCACATTATTCAAAGATTCGAGGCTACAGGGAATGTTAATGCAGAACGAGGACGACCAAGGGCACAAGGCGACGAGGATACAACAACACTAATTCTGGCTGCAGTTGCTGCAAATCCCCACACAAGCAGCAGAGCAATTGCTGCAGATGTTGGGTGCCATCAGAGAACTGTTCTCAACATTCTACACGCACATTTTCACCCATACCATATTCATTGTCACCAGGAGTTACTGCTATTGGATTATGTTGCTAGGGCCGCCTTCTGCAACTGGTTACTTACCTGCCTGGATGACAATCCAAACTTCATTCATGAGGTGTTGTGGACAGATGAAGCCCAGTTCACCAGGGATGGAGTTATCAACAGGCACAACCATCATCATTGGGCAGGCGAAAACCCACGATGTCTGCGAGAAGCAACTCTTCAAGTGAACTGGTGAATCAATGTGAGGTGTGGATTGTACAATGACACTGTGGTTGGACCATATTTTTACGATGGAACACTGACTGCAGAACGCTACCGGGCTGAAATTCTCAACGTGGTAGTCACAGACTTCATTGACAATTTGCCAATGGCCTCGTATCAGCGCACGTGGTTTCAGCATGATGAGAGCTCCTCCACATTGCGGGTTGGTCGTTCACGAGCGTCTAAGTGAGATGTTTGGACAACAATGGATTGGCCGAGGAGGACCAGTTCGTTGGCCACCCCGCTCCCCTGATTTTACACCACTTGACTTTTTCTTGTGGGGATACCTGAAAGACAAGGTTTATGCTATGCAGCCCGCCTGTCTGGAGGATCTGGTTCAACGAATGCAGGAAGCGTGCCGAGGAGTGACACCAGCCATGCTTGCCGATGTTTTGGCGTCAGTTAGGTTCCGTGCCAAATTGTGTTATGGTGCCCACGGTCGTCACATCGAGCATTTTGTTGATTAACTTTTTTTAAACTGTTTGAAGTAACTTGTTTGTGCAGTGTGACTGTTTGTAAGCTACAAACAGTTCACCACGTGATTGTGGGTGATTGGATGGTCCGATGTGGATGATTTTTTTTTGTTTTGTTTGTTTTTTTTATGCTGAACAAGTTTGCAATTGGGTTTTTTTCTCTATCCCTTACGGTTTTTGAGATAAATTTTGAATGTGTCCTAATTTGCATATTTGGGATGATGAAAAGTGCACCATGGGATAGGCCACCCACAACTTTCTGTTCATTGGATTCATCAAAATTGACATATCTGCTTCGGTTCAAAAAATAAAAAGGGGGGTTCAGACTTTTGTATTCACCCTGTATTTAGTTGTGGATGGAAATGCATGATTTTTGGTTTCTCAAACACACATTGTTTGTTTTATGTTTGGGCCTATAGTATTTTTGGTACCATTTTCTTTCTTTGTATACTGGTGGTCAGTACTAATTCTTTTATAGACAAGAGGTGCTATTTATGTTTGCATTTCTACCTTGTCTAGCAATGACTTGTGTAGTCGGATTTGTTTAAAAAGTATGTATTTTGTACTGGAAGTTTTTTTTTTGTATTGAGTATAGTTCTGTAGAACAACTTAATAGTGTTCCGTTGATATCATCTCGTGTAAGTGACTTGTCTTCAAGTTTTTTTATTTATTCATCAAATATCCCTTTCACTTTTGAGACTCGTTAATAAATTCTTTTGTTGGGTTGTTTTTATGACCCACTGCTAAATCTAGTCTTTGAATTCTTATTTAAATTAATTCCTTAATCAAAAACTTGTCTGGTTATTGCGGAAACACAACGCCATTGTTTATTTTTAGATGTTGTACTACCATTATCGATTAAAGCCAATAAAAATTAAAATAACGTTAAAGATAAAACGTTACACTATGAAACACCCGGTACTTTTGGTCTTTCTTCCGAATGACTCTTTCTTGGGCATCATTAAATAATGAAAATTTTGACTCGTCTCTAAAAATGACATTTTTCCATTCATCAATTGTTCAAAATTGATGGTCTTTAGCCCATTGATAGCGTTTTGCCTTCATTGCTTTTGTGAACAGTGGCTTCTTTACTGCAACGTAAGATGTATAGCCCATTGACCTTAATTTTCTTGCTGCTGTTTTTGCAGATGCATCTTTTCTCGTGATACGATTCCATTGTCCAGTCACTTGTTTAGTCGTTGTTGTTTTTTTTATTTATTCTGACCAAAGGCCTGAGATGCTTATCTTCCTTTGCAGTTGTAACGCGTTTTCTTCCAGAGCGAGGCAAAACATTGGTCTTTCCAAGTTCTTCGTATTTTTTAATGATTTTGTTGACTTCACTTGGTGTTAAATGCAAATATCTAGCTATTTCCACTTGCTTTTCATTATCTTTCCACTTTTTAATAATCAAATCTCTGATATCTTTTTCAATTTGTGCGTTTGGTGGTATTTTGTTATTAGAACGTTTATTTTTTACCTCCTAAGCCTTTCATACGTAGCCAACGAGAAAGACAGGCCGCGGCGCGGAAAAGTCACCTGATTATATAGTCCGGCCAACAATCCAAGATTCATTGTTTCCAACAAACGAAAAAATATTGATTGTTAAAATCCAAGATGGAAACAATGAAGGTTGCATCGTTACTCGGACTAGTATGGTCAGGTGACTCTTCCGCGCCGAGGCCTGTCTTTCTCGTTGGCTACGCTTTCATAAAAATGAGGTAATAATGTTAATAGACGCAACAATGATCTAATCACATTTTTAGAATAGTAACTTAATAATTTTAAACAATTTAAATATTTTTAACTTCAAATTTCCAAATTTTTGTCCCTATTTAATTGAGTTTCCAAACGTTTGTCTCTGTCATTGTTTACTTTTTTTATTTGTTTAACAAGGTTTTATCCGCGCGCAGTTTGCGCGGTAACTAGTTTCAAATTCAATTCATATTGTTCCAAAGCTCGCACATTCAAATTGTATCGTGTGACGAACTCACATGTTCTCTTTTATTTATAGTTTGACAGAAATTGTTGCTCAGACAATAATGGTCAGGTGACTTTGTACAACCCAATCTCAAAAGTATGGAATAATTCAATTCCATATGATGGGTTTACACTTTATTCATGAATTCTTCAACAAATTTTATGAAAATAACTTAGCAATATTTTTTTTTGTAATCTATGTATCACCTTCATCAGAAATACGAAGGGACAAAATGTAATGATTATTACATCAAAAGAAAAGGTAACAAATGTAAATAGATGTTGTCTCAGAAATAAAGAATAACAAAAATTGGGTCGCAAAATAATGGAATAATTACACAAAAAAATTTTTTAAAAGGTTTAGCATTTTGTTGGAAAACCTCTGTGTTTAACTACTGACACACATCTATTAGGCATTGAAGAAATAGCTGCCTGCATCTTTCAATTGGGATTTTGTCCCATAAATGTTGAAGCCTTTGTTTTAGGAGGGTTCTCAGTATTTCGAATGAACTTTTTCATATCCGCCCATACAATTTCGATAGGATTTAAGTCTGGCGAATCTCTTGGCCAGGACAAAACATTAATTCCAAAATTGATGCTCTGGTAGATTTCAAGTTGTGGCAAGATGCTAGGTCGTGTTGAAAAATAACATTGTCATCACCAAAATGGTTTTCAATTGTTTCTAATATTCCTGTCTCAGGAATCGACTGATATGCTTCTGAGTTTATCTTTCCTTTAAGGAATAACACTTTTCCTGGCCCATGGATAGAAATGCATCCCACCATCACACTATCTAGATGCTTAACGACTTGTTTCACACACCCTGGCTCCAATGCTTCATCGTCTCTTCTCCGCACATGATCACATGATCATGTTGTCCAACAGGCACTTCAAATTTGCTTTCGGCACTCAAGATAACACTTTGCCAAAACTTTGTAGGTGATGGCCGATGGATCCTTGCCCATGCAACACGTTTTGATCTCTGCTGTGGTATCAACAAAGGTTTCTTCTTTGGAACTTTTGATCTAAACCCTGCTTCTAATAATCTTCTATGCTAACATTCACACCATGATCTTTCCAAACTTGTTGATAGCCACGAATTGTATCGAACCTTTTTTTAAGCACGATCATTTTGAGTTGTATGTCATCACGCTTAGTTGTGCATCTTAGTCTCCCATTTTTTTCTTAGCTGGGGTTACAGACCCATATTTCTTAAATTATGTGAATATTTTTGATACACTTCCTTGGCCAATATGCAATTCTGTTGCTACTTGCTATTGTGTTTTTCCAGTTTTCTGAGACTTACAATCAATTCCTTCTGAGAAACTGACAGTTTTTTTGATCTGCCCATTGTAACAAAAACAATCAAGTAACGATTCATATGTCAAAGAAATATTGAATGCTTTATGACAAACATTCATGAACTCATATCCCCTAGTAAAATATACGAGTCTATGGTAATCAGAACACACAATTTCTAAGATTATTCTATTATTCTGCGACAAAATATTTGTTATTCCATAATTATGAGACACGTATAATCACTTTAAATAACTAGAATTTTTCTAAAACAATAAATTTATTTCGCTATTTCTGTTTTTTTGGAAACTGTAGTACATGTTTTTTAAAAAATGTTGTCAAGATATTATTTGCATATATTTTCTGTGTTCAATTTTATGAATAAACTAAGATCTAGCATATGAAATAGAATTATTTCCGAGATTGGGCTGTAGTTCCGGCGTGCGCTTCAAGCCAACACCACCTCTACTCAAAGCCTGAGCGCGAAAATTTCATATATTGTTACATTGTAACGGGCAAAATATGTGAGGTTGCTTTCCTTGATCGATGTAACGCTCTCCCGTACAGTACTCTTCCTAAACAGGGAAATAAAAACAACAAAACATTAACAAGAGGTTTCGAGTTCTAGTTAGCAATCCCTATGTGATTCATGTATTAACAAACTCTAATACTTATCTTCTCCTTAATCGTTCAGAGGATAAAAGAAAGAATAAGATTAACTTAGACGATAAGGTTACGTGTTTGGTTATAAAGCAAGATTTTCGCATAGACAACTATGTCTGACAAAATAACCGGGGCTTTATTGTATAAATTCTTTTGTTATCGAAATTTACAATCATATGTAGAAATCTTTCTTCATAGTAAGATATATTATTAAGTGTCTCTACACCAGAGTCATTATTCTTTCGCCGCCGGGCGTTCAGAAAAGAAAAATAAAAAAGGTATTTGTAATAAACAGTTTTAAACGATACAATTAATTGAAGATTCTAGAAACAATTCAGAGCTGGGAAGTCCATCCAGATCCATCTAAGTAAGTATTCGTAAGTATTCTCAGAATTGTCGAGATTAGTTATTTTAATTATCGGACATCTTCAGAGTGTTTCTTCACGACTTAAAGTCTTTTCTTTTTACCTTAGGTTCCTCCGCGGACGTCTCGCAAAATCTCCAGGTAAGTATTCTGAATCCATTGATTCTAAATTATCCTGTTTAATCACAGTCATGGATATATTTTTGCTCTTCTTCGTTCATTACATCGGCCTCTTTTGTACTCCACAACAATTAAGAGTCATCGGCGTGTTTCAGCAATGCCGGAACTGAGTTCGTAAATCTCGGTTAAGATAGACGTTCTTTCAGAAGCTCGGAGTGACGGTTTTAAACGACAGCAAGAGGGAAGGGGAAACTAATTTTTACACTAACAATAACGGTGGAGAGGGTGGGGATAACTCAAAGCCGCAAAACACACGACTTTGAGGGTATTAATAGGAATCTTACTGCGCTAAACTTAAAATCAACGCTTACGACATCAACTGCGTTTCTGCCCTCGGTAACACTGGTTTCGTTACGGTGCATGACCTCGTTGAAGTGAATCTGTGAAGTGCCTTGCCGGGAAGCCGCTTCCTCTCGTAGGGAAAGTCGAATAACCTGAGAATTAAAATATACAAAACAACATAATCGATAAAAGCCAATCATCGGTAGTATGGCCCAAATACTGTGCTCAATACCGAAAGGTTTCTTGTTCATGTCCTTTTCTCACATATCTGAAGTTGGGTCAAACATTCGCCTCATTTACGGGAGCGTCAATTATCAAACGTCGTTGATAACGCAGTCTTATTCTAACCGGGTTCGCTTATCGTTACTTTCAATCCGGATACCTTTTGCCTCATCGGTAGAAAGATGGGCAACTTGTGATGTCTAATCATCTTATGGATAAGGATTCTTTTTCAGCAATGTCCTTCCTCACCATCATGTTTTTTCGATGGCTGCCGTCGTTCTACCTCTCGTTTTTGTTTTTTTTTTATAATCCGCATTTCCTTTCTTTAACGACCGGTAGCTCGTATAATAAATTTCATTGTTGGCGAAACATCGTTGATTTCGACCATTGTTTACCTCGTCTCATCATAAGGACCATCTACAATCTACGTCAACAATCAATTTACAATAAACAATTTCGCAATGACTCGATCGGGAACCTCGTTCAAGATACTGTTACGAGACAAAAGGGAGAGGGGGGGGGGGGAAAGAAAAGCGAGGAGAAAAACAAAATTGTAACGCCAAAACTGGCCGTTACAACATCATCATACCTATACTCCCCGACTGCTAGCTTTGCTCAAATTAGGAACTGCGCATGCGCTTGTTTATGTATCAGTCCGCACACGAGGGGCAATAAGAGCTACACTGCATGACAGTTGAAAGGGATTTGTATGAGCTGGGTAGTCTTCGTTATGCACAACCTACCATGATTCTGTAATCTTATAATTTTTTTTTCATTCAATATGAATATTTTATAAAAAAATAATGTAAATTGTGTACAAATGTAGAATTTAAGAAAATATAAGAAAAGTTTATTACTGCGAAACATTTTGCATGTTAAAATTTGTCTCTTTGCTTTGTAAAAGTTATCGTTACTATTACTTTTTAATATTTCATACAAATTTATATAAAATTTATTATATTTCACAGAACACTTATTTCATTTCATAAAAATTATGGAAGACCACAATCAATCAAATGCATATGAATGAATGTGTATTTTAATTTCCAAAGAAAGCAAAGTTAAAAGAAAAACAAAGTAAATGAAAATAATTTTTAACTTCAAGTTAAATTTAAACCAAAAAAAGAGAGAAAATTGAACATTAACAGTCACAGTCGTCATCACTGGATGATCTTTCACCAACCAATTACGAATTCGTTGATCTGAATGTCCATTAAATTGTCCAGTTTCCACACATTCTCCTCTTCTGCTATCACATGCTTCACGCAATTGGTCCAGTCTTCTCCCGTAACTTTATCCACTCCTTCGCACAAATGTTTCTTAACTTCTTGAAGCTTGAAGGTTTTGTTTTCCCTTGCCACGTAATTTTTCACTTGGGCCCAAATCGGTTCGATTGGGTTCAGCATACAGTGATAGAGTGGTAGACGTAACACTCTATGCCCCGCTGTTTCAGCAATCTGGTTGATCCTGTAAGAATCATATTTGTGGCGCGCGTTCTTCACGAGACCCAGAAGCTCTTTAATTATTATACCCTCCTCGAAGTGAATTTGCTTTTTTTGGAGCCATTCTTTAATGGCATTTTTTTCCTCCAACCTATAACCGGTACTTTTTCCATTTTTACGGAATGGTACGGTGCGTTATCCATAACGATAATGCTGTTTGGCTGTAATCGTGGCAACAAGTGGTTCACAAACCAATCCTCAAATGTATTCCCATTCATTTCGTCATGATAGTCGGCACTGTTGGTTTTGCTTTCGAAACACAGAAAGGCTCCCTCGACAAATCCTGTATCACTTCCTGCATGGGTAACAATCAATCTTTTGCCTTTTCCGGAAGGATCTTTTAGTTCACATGAAAAATTCTGCCTATAGGCTTGTTCAACTGTTTGAACAGCCTTGTCCTTCCAGACACGTGAAACAGTATGCCCACAGTCACAGTTTACCCATGTTTCGTCCAAATAATAGATGCTTATGCCTTGGTGTCGGAAAGCCCGGATTTTTCTTAAATATGAATGGCGCCATTGCAAAATGCGCTCATCTTCAATGAGCATGGCAGACCTGCTTCTTCTTTCATATTTAAATCCTAAAATCTTCATCAAACGCCGTAAAGTGTGTTCGGTGATGTTTCCAGGAGCGGATCTTCGTTGATCTCAGTCATGATCTGCAAGATACGTGAATTGGAGAATATATTTCATTTTCACCCTACCACATGATAAATCCTTGCACATCAATGCAATCAAGATGACACTTATACGGTTGGAACAATGCGTGTACTTTTCTTCTGATGACTTCCCGATCAAATCAATCAAAGTTGCTCAGAGCGACCTTTCGATTGGGACGTTTTCTTTTGCGGTGATTTCAGGCGCACATCTTGAAGACTTGCATTGCTGTCTTCAATGTTGTTCCACTCCTTTTTGATTGTTGTAATGTGCGTGCTGACACACCCGTAACATAAGCCGTTTTCTTATAACATTCAGCTGACGACCATGTGGGATTGTCCTTTTTCACTTTTGAGTACACGTTCAAAATCATATGGCGACACTTTCCATTAATTGATTTTCCCCTTTCATGTTTCTTATAATATTTCTTTGGAGATTCGTCGCTGTCGATATTAAACTCATTTCTTTGGCTGGAAGATCGTTTCGAAGTCGAAGCCATTGCTTGTCTGCCACAGTGGTAATACATCGATAAACATATTCATAAATTCAGCTGCATTTGTAACTTATAAATAATATAATCAAGCATGGATTAAACAATGGATAAAAGAATGGGTTAATTAAAATAGTATTTGTATTGCGGTTTTTTCTTTAAAACGATTGCTTAATTTGTTTCAACAATCGATCTATATTTGTGCCGGCGGATGCGCACTCATCAGGAGAAATGGTGATACGGCAATCCTAACGCATGCGCAGTTAAATGTTAGTGCAAACATAGCAGTCGGCGACTATAGTCATAGTTTAGGGCTTATTATTGGTAGAAATGCGATTAAAGATGACTACTTAAGACGTTTTAACAATGCATGACCTTTCCGCGCTCAGGCTTTCTCTTTAGGTGGTGTTGTTCAAGCCAGCGCCAACAATGCTTAAACGTGCAACAACAATGCAAAACTGTTTCCGTGACGAACTCACATGTTCTCCTTTATTAACATTTATTACTAACATTTATTTTAGAATGACAAAATCGATTTTTTAATTATTTTTCCTTTATTTAGCCAGTTTCCTATTATTTGACTTTTTTAAATACAAATATCATAGTTGCAATAATTAAAAATTTTTAAACTTTTGTCCTGGAGGGTATCTCTATGGAGCTGAGCGAGGGGGCGAGCGGAGCCCACCTGACAAGGGAAGATGTAATAGAGAACGGGACCGAAAGGAAAAAGACATAAACAGTGAAAGGATGGAATACAAAACTACAAGGTCAATCCGCATTTGAACGTCATCGTCCCCTGTCCAGATTATCTCCATGTCTGTTTTTCTGTGGAGCTTAGCTTTCGGTTAGAGAAGCAGTTTCGTGACGACAAGGAGATTCAGCTAATATAAGTTCGCTGTCGAGGAATTTTTTTGCTTCAGAATAAAAGACTTCATAAAGCACGAAAGAGAAACTTAACTCGCCGATAATAAAAAGTATTGATAATTTGACTTATCTTTGAAATGATATCGGAAATAAATTGCGTATTGAATTCCGATAAAAGGTTGTCTCCAATTACATTGTATATTGAGTTTAATTGAATTAGGGTGCTTTAAAGTGTGTGCTTTAACTATTTAGTGTGCCCATAAGATTTTCATTATGCGTTATTCGAACCATGTTTATATAAACTTGTGTTTTCATCTCGCTGTGGAGAATCAATACCCTGTATATCCTATTATGTAACATCCCCGGCGTTGCTCGGGCTCTTTTTTATTGAGAGTTTGCAATATCTGAATGTGAATTTACAGAAAAATTAGCACATCAAAAAGCTTACAATTAATACAGTAAAAATTCATAGCCAATTATGGCCCTCTAGCAATTCTACACGGCTTCGCTCTGTCGGAATGGTGTGAGTTTTACGTAGTGCCGAAGAAAAAAATGTGTAGAATAATGTATGCAGTTTCGAAAGTAGGAGGAAATAGAATGAAAATAAAACAATACTTTGATCTGACGTTTCTTCATCCCTGGTTATGGCTGTAGTTCTTCTATTTCCTCCCAATTAATGCACCTGCTCCAACCCCCCCACCTAAGCGGAAATGCAACTATACTGCTGGCAAAAACAAATGCACCACCTAGAAAAAATGGGTCGATTTATTAGAAATTTTGCACATATGTAGCATTGGTGGCATAAAAGAAAAGACTCAAATTTTTCAATACGTCTAGAAGAACGTTGTACAGGGTGGCTCCTATGCCCCTTCTGGAGAAGAATGATTCCGACCAGATTTGCATGAAATTGTCAGTTTGGCATCTGCATTGTATTGGAACAGTTGACTGTAGGTGTGGTGATAACAACTGCAATGCCGCCGTGCTCCTGTGCAACAACTCACGGAATTTGACAGAGGTCGGATTGTGGGACTTCGAGAGGCTGGATGGTCTCTTCGGCGTAACGCGGCGCAGATCGGTCGTAATGTTTCTATAATGGCTCGATGTTGTCAGCAGTGGTTTACGGAAGGAACGCACTGCTGTATGCGCCGAGCAAAGGGACTGCTTCCTCTGCCGTCTTTCCACTGTTTCTCAATAGTCTGCTAACTCTCCATTATCTCTAGTTACTGCTCATTTTTAAAGATTTTCAAGAAAATGTTAAGTTCTAATAACTATCAATTCTAAGAAAAGCCCGAACAACAGGATTTCTTTGTATTGTTACGAAATCCATTTTGTTTTATAATTCGCAGAGGTAGGATGCGAGATTGCGCAAACTTTGCCTTGATTGTTGGTCATGAGATATTTATTGTTGATCCGAGCCTATTGTTGGTAAATTGTGTGTTGCTATCACCATTGTTGATACAAACACGACCGGGCTATTGTTGCAGAAGCTTTGCCTTGCATTGTTGGTCATGAGATATATATATTGCTGGTCTGCGAATATTGTTGGTGAGATACCTCCTATTTGCATTCCTTGCCATCATTTTGAATATCGATTATTATAGATGATTATTATTTTTTCGAAATTTCAGGTAGACAGTGACCTTCACTTGCTTTGAAGATCAAGTGTGAAAAGATTCATCAAGATCAGAATAAAACTGTATATTTGTATAAGAAACAAACGCACAAACATTACTTTTTTATTTCATTTTTGTTTAGTATGTTCATCAAAGCAAGGTAACAGCAAGTTCGCTTCTTTCGACGGGGAAACGACTGTACGGCCATTTAGTGGACATATTGAAGCGAGAATGAAGATTTCTCTTATTAATTTGTATCAAGTTATTTGGTTTCATTTCGTTTCTCGATTACTGACATTCTACTTGTTTACTTTGCAATTTAGTCACTATTAAACATTTGCTTTAAAAATTTATAAGTCTCAGTGCTTCTATCTAAAATTGTTTATTAATACAATTTTGTACGTGACACATACTCTAGAGCATAGCCACCTTCACCGGCTTAAATAGTTGATACCCGGTTAGAATCCACTGTGTCATGCTGTTGGCACCACATTCTGATCTCCTGTCGGCAAAGTCCTTCTGGAACTTTTTTTTTTAAATTCATTCAACTCAGAGGTCAACTTTATCTCCTTCAAGGTACTCTCCTCTCTAACAAATACACTTGATCCAGTAGTGAAATACTTCTTTAGAATCGCCTTTAGTTCCTTCTGCGAATTCTCCACAATACTGTCAAATGCTTCCCTTTCTGCAAAACTGATCAATTTGGGAAACAGTAAAAAGTCTGCTGGAGATAGGTCTGGAGAGTACAGGGGACGGGGATGGTGGAGTGCAGTCATTCCATGTTTGGCTAAACATTTGCGAACTGAAAACGCTGAGTGAGTTTCTGCATTGTCATGATGGAAAAAAACAGTACTGATTGCGCAGATTGCTGATCTTTTCCTCCTCGCATTTTCTCTGAGGCGTTTCAGAGCTTAGAGATTGTAACTGTGGTTCACTGTCTTACCAGATAGGAGGAGGAATTCATGATGACTTTAAAATTAGAGCGAACCTGGCGTGCTTTATTCAGCCGAGGCGAATTTTCACCAATCCACTAAGAGGTTTAATGTCATAGCCGTAGACCCATGTTTTTAATCACCTGTGAAGATAACTAACAAGAAAGTTTTACCCTCTTTAGCTCAGTTGAAGAGATCCTGGCACGATGCAGCTCGATGGTCTTTCTGATCTTGTGACATCAGGCGAGGCACGAAACTTGGCAGCATGATCCTACTGAAATGTTGCATTCGTTGGTAAGTTCCTTCACTGTTAAACGGGAACTGGGACGAATCTCTAATTGTTGAAACATGAAACTAGTCGGTCGATGTTAAAAGATCTCCCGAATGTTCATTATCATGACTTTTCACTTATTCCGTACCTTTTAAGAACCGGTTGAATCATTCCTAATACAAGGCGCGATTCATAGATTCGTTGAGGCATCTGATGGGTTTCTGTGGTAGTTTTTTTTCCAGTTTGACGAAGAATTTCGCTGCACAACGCTGTTCGAGAAAGTTGCGCATCGTGAAAATTAAACAATCGCAGAACGTTCGGGAGATCACCTTGCATAAACAAACAATACTAAGCTACTTACCCAGGGTGTCTGTAGAACTAATCGTAGGCACGCTATTCAAAATGTTCCGGAACTTGTATTTAAATTTCAGAACGCAACTTGAATAAGACTTCATTAATTGAAGACCTCGATTTGAACGTCCGTTGCCATCATTTTCCCGTCTTTGGCATTTGAGAGTTCGACTACGCCAACATTTAAGTATTCCAGTAGAATCATTCTATTCTTTCAGTATTTGTTCATGATCATTTCGAAGTTTATATAAGATTAAGAAGTTCTTTACAAGTTGCTTTCTTCAATTCTTATCAATTAATTTAGAACTCCGTCGAGATTTCTTTTTCGATGAACAGCGCCAGTTTTTTTTTTCTGAAAATGAAAAGAAGCGCATGAAAACGCGCCATCCACGATATGAGGTTGTTGATAGGCGTCATCTGGGTGGGAATGGTGATGTAGAATTCACGATGGGGGCAGAAGGAGGAATTGGGAAAGCACAGCTTGTGTTACCATCCTTTGAAAAATAACTTCATATGAGCATACTTTTTTTTTGCTCCCTCTACAACCAAAGTTCATCACCAATAGCCATCCGTCGTGTCTTTACGTGTACGTTTTTTTACCCTTTCAACTGGAAATGAGAAAAGGCTGTTAGAGGCGATGAACTCATGCTTCCATTTCTGGGTTTTAGTCGATTTTACGAAGAACACCAATTGAATCTCTTCATTTAATTGTTAGAACTCGAAAAATAAATTAACTCGTTTTCACTATCGTCTTCTTTAATGTCCAATCAGAATCTACGTCGAACGACTGCTCAAAAAAAGATAAAAGAGTGAGTGAGAGGGTGAGAGAGAGAAAGAAAAACCGTCCACGTCGCTAAAGTTTTATTCAGCTATTGATTTACGCATTCAGCCGATACGGCACGGCCAAGTCCTGCCGCTTCCCCATCATTCGCCATTCTCGCGCCTGTCATTAGAACGAAGATCCAATTTTGATCTCATCAGCGGACCATTCAATTACCGACGACTCCGTCCACTCCCCGCGCCACATGCTCTCGAGCGACTAATTGATCTATTCTACGTCTCGTGCTCCCGTCCCTTCACGCCCGCTACTTCGATTGTTGCACTGCATTCATTCGTTCGTTCACTCGGCCTTCACCTACTCTCATTCACATTGCTCATCTTACTTTAGAACGTGACCCTCTTCTACCCTGTAATATCTACGCAGTCAACGAAGTTTCAAGGTTTTGTAACGTAGCAAACAATCTTGGTTGAAAACGGCTCTGACAGCGTGTATTTGGGAGAGATGCTTCCATGCTTTCTGTACTAAATCATTTTTGGATGATAGAACAGTTTATCTGTATATAAAAATACGGACATTATATTCTTATGGGACCGTGTACTTCAACATCGATGAGTGTAAGCAAAGTTAAACAAACAAATGGTTTCAGAAAGTAAACGACCAGCTCTTTAACAAGAGTAGGTAATTAATCACAATTATTCAGTATATCCAGCAATAAGGATTGTTCATTAAATAACCAGCCCAAGACAACTGGCATTTTATTGTTTATAAGTATTTCCTCCCATTATTCAGACATTTAGCCCAGACCAATACAATCCAGAAAGTCATTTCCTTGCGACGCGTGCCCGATGCTCAAATGATAAGGCCATTTGGATTACAATACTTTTGTAAAAACCGATTGATCAGAATCAAATCAGTTACTAAAGAAATCCCTTTTCTTTCTTTTCTTTAATATTAATTGTTAAATATTAAATTAGAAACTTCTCTGTATTTTAAATCAAATATAATTTATATAATATTAGAATTCTTTGAGAGAAATTTTGAATTTACAATTTACAACGTGGAAGCGTGAAAAACGGTTTCTCTTCGGAATCAGATCGCCCTTCGTTTTGAAGCACGCTTTGCGCTGCACAGAGGTAGGTATGGGAGTACGTATAGTAAAGACCAGAATGAGCGTAGGAAAACGGCCACCTTTTCAGGTAAGTCGACCGACTCGAGGTAACTGCAAAATTTCAGGCAAAATATTATTAGCAACAAGAACACATACACATTAAAGGCAATGAATTGTGATGCAATTCATTACAACAAACTAAAGATTGGACACCGCACACCGCTACGCCGCTCACCAAGCGCGCGGTAAGCCGTACTGGGCCCAGCCGACGTTACCGGCTATGAAATTTTCGTGGGTAAAACGATGGCGTTCCTGAGGTCCAGCCGGGAGTTGAAATTTATAACTGTCTAATGAAGATTCTTGGATGCTGTCTGGGGGGCAGCAGGAAAACAGCCTTCCAAATTGTATTCGCTGTCCGAATTCAATTCGTTAGCACTTGTATTAAAAGAATTGATAAACAGTTTATTATGAAGAATGTTTCCACCGCTTTCAGTTACATGTGGGTTACTTAAAGAATCATAGTCCGAATACTTATCTAATGATACGGCTAAGTCCTTATTAGCAATTTTTTGCCACTAATTATACTTGCGGTTTCATGGAGTATGGGGGAGTCCACTTCTAGCCCACTGGCGGCCGAACATTCATGAGACGGGCGTTGGAGATTATCGCGCTGTCGCTCTTCCTCCTTTATCATGAATTTTCTGACGGCAAAAAATATTCCTTGGTCGGCGAACCTCTATTCCTCCTCACAATTCGAGTTTCGAAAGGGCGTTGCTCCGGTGAACATTTAATGCCAGGGTTTTCGACGTCGTTAATAATCAAAGTTCTCGTGGTAGCATAATTAGAGTTCTTTATCGGACACTGGCTGCAAGCATCCTCGATGCCTTCGCTGCTTAATCGCCATTCTGTTCGCCGCCTCTGTTTCTCGGGAAGACGGGCAATCTCTCCTTTACGACTGCTCACTATCGAGTCTACAGCCCATCTCCCTTCTCTTTCAATTTTCCCGCTGCTCATCCTCCTCCCTCGTGTTTTAGCCAATCGTATCTCCCGGCCGTGCTTCGTCTCTCGGTACGATCGATTGTCATCTTCGGGGGAATGAGAGCGTGATCGCTCGCTTTTTATTTTTTTATCAGACGACGTCACCTGTTTAAAATTTAAAAAATGCTTTGCTTGCTTTTTTCGAGGTGACACTGTGCACACACTTTCCTGAAATATAGGTGTTGTGCACAATTGCGTACAAGTGTTGCAGATAACTACAGGGCAGTGTAACGGGAAGCCTACCCGCTCGATTGCAGGGGCCGGCTCGGTCGATTGGCAAAATGGAGGGAGATGAAGGTGGCCAGCAGTTTCCACAGTCGGGGAGGAGGGTGAACGTCAAAACTCTCATGTTTTTGATAAAATTATCCAACTATCATTTGATGTCGAGCCGGCCCCTGCAATCGAGCGGGTAGCCTTCCCATTATACTGCCCTGTAGTTATCTGCAACACCCTGTGCACAGCATCCACACACGGTTCCACTTCAGCTGCAAGTTGACGGATTATTATCCGTCTGCTCGCCACTGCTTTTCACCTTCTCTGGACTGGCTGCAGCCTGTGGACGGCCAGACCATGCGTGTGTCTTGAATGGATGTTTGTCCTTCCCGAAATTACTTTGCCCATTCCTTAACTTCTTTGCTAAAAATAAAGAAATAGCTGTAGCGTTCATTCTGTCGATGTGAACTGAATAAACTCGACATGTGCAGACTTCTCTTATTAAGGCGGATTTTTTTGTAAATAACTTGTTTAGCTCTGATGAACCGTTTTAAAGTTATTAACGCACCCCCTCCCCCGCCCAAACCATACCCCATCAAAAGAAAAAGAAATTATTTTTTAAAAAAATTAATACATACTTAGAGGGTTCCAAACTATGCATTGACGTAGAGTTCTCACACTGTAAGGTGAAATGGAAGAGTTCACTTTATTGCGCTCAATAGGTAAGGATAGTTGGGAATTTTTTTTTTAAATGCTCTAATTTTCTTAATTCCTGTCACTTCAACAATAGGCTGCAACGAGCGGTTGCGAGCAGGCTTGAGTGAAAAAAAAGCTCACAGATCGCGCATGAGGGTATAAAGTATACCATCTCTATGACGTCCCTACCTACTGAGCGCGATAAAGTGAACTCTTCCATTTCACCTTACAGTGTGAGAACTCTATTTTTTTTTTTTTTTAATAAAAATGAACGTATGGCAAAAGCATTTATAAGCGACCCAAAAGCGGCATGAACGGACTCTCCTCATTCAGACGAATTATTTTGGAAAGAAATTGTATGGCTCCGATGAGCCATTTTGGAGTAATTTTAAGGACTCCCAACTCCCCCCCCCCAAACAGAAAACAGAAAATTTTTTGAATCCGTTTCATGCCTGTGCGAATTCCTCCATTTCAATTTATTTTTACATGAATTATGCTAAGATATTGTTGACAAGCAAACGTAGCGGACCTCATAATTTCTTGTCATTTTTTATCAAGAAAACATTTTAAGAAGATAGTAAAGTTACAATTACCACAAGATCGTCATGTGTAGGTCACACGTCTTAAAGGATATTCTCTATGAATGACGAATGTGAGGAGTCTATCCACACGAGTATTTAGAGTATTTTTAACAGTGTCCAATCGGAGTTTATTTTAAATCTTAGAAGTGGTTGCATAATGAAGTAATCCTTTCGTCTTTTTTGTGAAGAATTACTCTAAATATGAAAACAGGTGTCATTGTGCATTTTTTTTCTGCAGTTAAAGATAAGTTTTTTATTTGTTTATCTAGTTGTGTCTATTCCTTTCATGTCTCTAATATCGATATAAATTTTGAAAATACCATAAAGATAAGCTGCACAACAAAATGATAAGAAAACAAAAACATCGACTGTTTTTGCATAATAAACAGCCGAAAAGAAGAGACGAATATGAATATGTTTCTTATGTAAAATAAATTTGTAAATATGGTTCGAAAACTTCCAAGAACTTAGAAGATTAAATTTGTTATGGGCTAAAATTTAGACCATTTTAATATCTTCATAACATGTAAATATATACAGAAATTATTATATAAAGAATAATAAACAAATGACCTTATTGATCAGTGGATACTTGTATACAGAGGGGAGGCGA
>JAHWFO010002124.1:1858859-1876862 GCA_023313115.1 Rhysida immarginata
CCATCGCCTCCCCTCTGTATGTAAATATATGCACGCAAATTGGGAAAAGAGGAGAATTTGTAAAATGTTTAAAAAAGAATAACATTCTTCTTCTTTGTTAACTATTTAAAAAAAAAACAATTTTTAAAGTTTCCTTAAATAAAAACTTAAAATATGCAAAATAATTTTCATGTTCAAAGGAGTAAAACAAAACTTTTTCTTTCAAGAAAGCTATAGATCGAAATGAACAGAGAATCGACCATTAGTGAGTAAAATGTTATTTTCCGTATAACAATTTTCTGCTAATGTTCTTAAAAATTTTCTTTTTTAAGTTATAATAGTTCAATTGTAAGTCACCTTTAAAGTAATCCGAATCGACAAAAAAAGTAAGTGTGTCGCTAAATTCGGAGAAATGTGTCGCCTAATTCGATCAATAACTCAGCATTCCACGAAAGAGCCTCAATATGATACTGGTTTGACTCGCCACCTTACTTACACTGAAAGATAAGTTCTCCAAGGCGAAAGCAATGGTCGACTAAAGCGGAACTACAGGAAATCACCCCCTGCTGCCTCTTCCCACCACAAGCACCGTTACTAGGACGGAAATTCAATATAATGCAAAAAAAAAAAAAAAAAAAAAAAAAAAAAGTCTTTTCTCAAGACGAGCTCACCAGAGTGACAAGATTAGAAGGGCAACTCTTTACTTCTGCATCTCCAAATCACCATCGATTACGGCCTCCCCTCTTCTTTCTTTAATGAAAGACGCACCTTCACACAATTTTTTGGATTTATGAAGATGGTTAGGACATTCACTATAGTAGGTCAGGTTCACTATAGTAGAAGGATAAATTAAGTTAGCCATTTTGCTGTAGTTGAGTAAGGAGTTACCTAAGTTGAAGATTGACAGGAAGATATACTTCCTTCCTTAATAACGATTTGGGCAAATTGTACGAAATTGAAAATTCATTTTCTCTCTGTGTTATTTTTAATAGTCATTGGTTGACAATTTTATAATTTTTGACTATAATTCACCATTTGTTGTACACAAATCTCACGAATTTCATTTTCTTAAAAGATAGTTAGCATTTTCTTATCTTTTAACATCGTAAAGGTTATGCTTCTACTTTGGGGTACAAAAATACCGGACAGAAGCAGTTTTTATTACACTTTAGCAGTTTTCATATCTTACTAGCCACAAACGAAGACTGTAAATCTAGCTTGCAATGCAGTGATGTTTTATTATGTGTTGTTATGGTTATAGGTCCTCCCGTTAAAAAAATTCGATTGGAAAATTTTGTTTGATAAAATTTCTTCCTGAAGACTAATTCTGTTAATGTCTTTCAGTTTCTTCATTGGTGTGTTTTCCGATACAAAATGATCAATTTTTAACGATAGTCCAATTTCTCTTGTCTATAATAAGTATTTTCTGTTTTGTGCTTTGAAATAAATAGATCCATTTATACTATTTGTGCTTTCAATGCTCAAATTGGGAACATTAGAAAATAAGCTTACGGGAAAACCAGTAGACCTGCCATCAACAAAAAAGGTCTTGACTGAGTGCTTATAAAAAACTTGTAAACACTTTATCAACAAAAGAGTTTTAAAGAAATAGTATGATTTTTGTTTAAAATGTCTTCTTAAATCTAATAAGTTTGCACACCTCTGTATATTATTAATGTGTTACAGAATGAGAAATAAAATGATTTCTATCTTTGAGCCAATCAATGGAATTTAGAAAATTAAAAGAAAACAGTCCATTGGTTAAATGTAATTCTAAAACTTATTTTGGTATTGTTAAATTAGTATACACAATGTTAAGGCTTTCTCTTTCGACTGATAGCTCCGTGACACTGAGTTGCTTCAACTGTAGCCAGCAATGTACAAGAATATTCCAATAAGTTTTGATTTGTACTAATGAAATCAAGTAGTACTTATTTACCTAACAAGAAGTTAATCCTCCCGAGGAACTTATAGGAAAGTAGCGAGATCCCTAGGTTCACCTATTTTTACCCTTTCATCTGCCCTTTTTAGTAATTGATTTTCTCGAACGTAGTATTTAAAAAAAATAAAAGAAACCTATCTTCTTTCCTCTCTCGTCATGTTCGATCGAAAGATATCACATGCCATATGTTTCCATACTTCTAAATACCAAGTGACTGCAACCCCCACAACTCCGACCCCACTGGGACAATTTGGCCAAAAGTTCATAGTAATGTAGATTTTGGCCATATCGAATTTTACTCCTTTACCACATAGATCACTTGGTCTCCTCTAACTCCCAACCCCGTAATTCCGACCCCAGTGGGCCAATCAAAACCAAACTAAATAGTTAAGGTGGTCATGCCTATAGTAAGCTATTTTCAGAATTTCAACCTTCTAACTCAAAAAATGCAGAAATTATTATGAAGGGGACAGACGGACGGACAGACGGACATTGTAAAACCAATAAGTAGCTCCATTCTTCCGTTACTTGATAAATGATCACCCACTTGTATCAGGTAGAATGCTGCTTGTTATTTGTTTTCTATTCTGTTTTGTTTAAACAACAATGTTCATACATCCCAGTCAGTAAACATCCTGCAACAATGTCAATCACCAATTTATATACAAGTAGTTTCTTTGTTATAGTCGTTAGCACTATCAATCTTTAAGATACAGATTAAATTAAATAACAAAAACTATTTTTAACCTACAATTTGCAACCTGTGACCAGCTCGGTGATCGAGAGGGTTAAGGCGCAGGTCTTTCCGCTCTCGAAACCAGCGAGTCGCGGATTCGAATCCCTCCGAGGGCATGGATCTTTGTGTTTGTCCCTTTTCATTATCATCCTTTCATCATGCGGAAGGCAACGGGAAACGACCGCATTATAACTCTTCCCTAGAAAACGGAATGGATAGCATATGTCCACACAGTCACCAGAAGTCGATTTCGACTTGATGGAACTCAACAATAACATTCGTGACCACCTCCTATTTGTGATGTCAACATTAAATAACCAATCGCAGAATGCACTAAATAAACGAGGCAATAAATAACTGTCATCGGCTGTTTGGTTGAGTTTGTACAGTCGGCAACAAAAGTACTTAGCCACCTTGCAATAGAGAAACATTGCTGCAAGGTTCACCCAAACATTGAGAGGAGGGGGAGAAGAAACACTCTGATCATCGCACTAACATAATTGGAAACTTTAATTTCATACTTCTCAATTTGCAAAGACATACTGAATTTCCTCTTTTCTTCGAGGTTCACCCAATATTTCTTTTTCTCCTTCTGCTTATTCTCGAGGCAGAAGGTGGCCAAAAGAAACACCTGTTTAATATTTTATTGGACTCTCCGCTTACCGTCGGTACAAAACAACGTGCATCGTGTTCGTCAGAACATATACAGGGCAAGTCAAAATGATGGACCCGATTTCAGCCATTTATTCTGTGATGTCTAATGAACGTATCGTAATGTGAGACGTGTGCTTCGAAGGGTTAACTTTCCCAGTTTAGTTTCCACGCAGTGTTTTCACTTTCTACCGCTAAGGGACAGCAGCAAGCGGGGAAAGAAAATGGCGTTGACTGGAGAACAGAGATCGTTCTGTGTGTTTGACTATCATGTAAACAACCCTGTGATTAGTGTTCAACGGCATTAATGATGTGAAGTGTTTGAAGTAAACTTTGAACATTTACCTTTCGTAGCACATGTCTCACAATACCTTATGCTATATTAGATTTCACAGAGTAAACTTCTGAAATCGGGTCCGTCATTTTGGCTTGCCCTGTACAGTCACGATGCTCCAAATACCACTTTTTCAGAAATCAGGGAGTTTCGTATAAGCTTGCGACTGACGATTTGGATCCGCTTTAATTCCCAGCGCATGGTTCTGCCATAAATAGGTCTAGAAGAGCTTGGTTAAAATCACTTGTCAACTGCTGCGCATTGGAAGTCCTGTTTTGCCGTACATGTCGTTTTAAACGATGGCAGTCTTGGATCCACAGTTACCCTTTTTAGACAAAGACGGTTGAATACTGTAAATATCGCACCTTTCGAGAATCCAGTCAGCTGCTTCCTTTTCAATCGTGGCTCCAATTAGACTTGCACTCTCAATGATTCCCTTTAGAAGTCAGTTAGGTTCTTCATTTTCTCCAAGCTGACCAAGTTCTATAACTAGATTCACTCAACGCATGAATCACATGATCTCAACTCTTTTGCATTAAAATGGATTAAAACAAACTTTCATGTTTCATACATGTTTATTATTCATTGCTCAATGTGCGTGTATCTCCATTTCGAGAGGCAACCGAAGCGAAACTGATAACTTCTCTTATTTCGTTTCTAAATTGGTTTTCCGTTTTTGGTCTCCCATTTTCTGGTTCTGGCGATCATGATTGCCTTAAACCATCATCATACATTTTATCTTCATTATCCGAATTCAAAACATGTTTACCAAATCTTTTTTTTAAAGTGTAATTTATTTTTGGAACAAATGTAATGTCCTTCTTCATTTTTGTTAAAAACACGATTAAAAATGATTGAGCTCTATGTCGTGTTCTGTGATGAGGGCGAACTCTTTTAATTGTTCATAAAGGTTTCTATTGATTATTTTAATTGGAAAGATGTTTTGAATTAAGCTTAAATTTTTAATTAATTCGTAAATTTTTTGAAAAGAAAACGCAAAGAATTCCAACCGGTTTCATCTTTTATTTCTGGCGTTGTTAAGGATACAAATGACATTCGAACACCGGAGTGTACATTTCGTCGGGTGGGAGGAAGCAGTATTTCCACAAAACTCGCGCTACTTCAATTTACATGTATATTTCAAAGGAGATACACCGAGATAGAAAAGAAGCCTGATGAACCCAAGTTGTCATCCACAAAATGCAAGTTGAAAAGTAGCATTGACAATTGTCAGCCTAAAAAAACAGACACCAAAAAAAGCAATGACAGGGCAAAGAAGGATATCACACATTTTCTAAGTAATCCAGGAAGGAAACAATGTTAATATCTCCAAAGTTAACATCCAGCATCCGATACTTCGTGTGCCACTTCACATCCTGCGAGTGCTTCATATTTCCCTGCCTGATCTGACACTTCATTATCCTCAGCATATTCTTCTGAAAGTATTGGACAAATTTGCATTGATACTTTGGTCTATTCTCCTGTCTAGTATCATCTGCAAGAGACTTCATCGTCAACTTTGGATTGGTAAAACCTGTTGGTAAGGAAGGAATGAACCATACAGACCAGGTCCGAGGGAAAGTCGTCTCTGATCATCTTGTAGTTAAGCCCTTCATGCCAAACGTGATCAAGACTTTACTCAAATCCAGAAAGATATTTCCGCAGTACATAAATTGGTTGAGGGGGGGTTCTCAGATCTTCGACGAGCTTTCAAACCAGCATTTGGCAGGAGTGATAGGTACGAAAACGGAAGTGTTCTTGTCGTACTTGGTTTTTGGCACTAGAGTGATTTAAAATTTGGTCAAGAGATTTTTAGAGAGATACTGAGAAGATTTCTTCCAAGAAAAGGAGAGAGTAAGAAAACTTCCAGCAATTATTAATAGTCTTGGCAATGTCACAAATCAGTTTCTTCAGAGCACCATTACTCATTTGGTCTCACTGCCTGGGGCCTTCTTCTTCTTCTTCAGTTAAGTTTATAAAAAAATTTCTAATTTTCTAAAAGAATTACTTCTTTTTCCTTAAGTTGTAAAAAATTCTTTTGTGAAGTTAACGCTATATTAAAAAATTACAAAAAAAAAACAAAACTCAATTTAATTTTCTCCAGTTATGAAGAGCTTCGTTTTGTAGATTCATTACGTTGATGATAATTTCATTACTTTACAGAAGAAAATTGCCACTGAAGTTTTATTAAGTATTTAGAAAGTTATCAGTATTTTAATTTTACACTCCAATGGTCAATAATCTAATTAGTTTTTAAACCTGACTATTTAAATTGAAAGTGGCGAACTCAATTTTTCAGTTTTTGAAAAATATAACTTGAGGAAACATTATTCCGGATTACTCTTCAGGGTTACCATAAAAATAAACAAATGATGCGTATGGGCGAAAATTATGTTTTTCAAAGAAATTACTGCACTTTTTACATAAAACTTGCACTTAAAGCTAAACTCCACGGAAAAACTCGACTTTATTTTTTTTGTATCATAACATTAATCCAGGTTAATAGAGTAAATATCATTCAAAATTTTTCGATATTTCCTAATATTTTATTAAGAAAAATGCCTCGGAAAATTGAAAATTTGCGTGGGATCTTCCATTCCCTTCTCCAGAGAGCACGACGGAACAAAGCGTCATTTCCTGCCGCGAGAACCTCGGGGAATTTCGTCGCCGAGATTCTAGTCGCTTTTTAACATATCGTAAGATTTTGCTAACCTGTTTTATGTCGGAATGCCTTCAGTTTGTTCTCTGCTTGGATGTGTAAATAGACAATCGAATAGAAATTTCACGTTTCATAGAATTCCACAATCAGAAGCGATTAAAAAACAGTGGGTTAGTTTTTGGCAGCGAGGAAACTGCTATCCAACTCCAAACAGCATCGTGTGTTCAGCTCATTTTGAAGCGTCTTGCTTTGTCGACGCATCGGCCGTTATAAATTCAATATCGATTCAAACAAGAAATTCGCTGAAACTAGATCACGTATTAGGTGGAACTAGATGCTCTTCCAACTCTAAACGGGTCTGGCGTTCATTAAGAACAACGACCACAACAGCATTTGTTAAACGCTGAAGGAAAGAGAATGTGCACACGCCGACACGGCAAGCAGAAGATCCCGTTTCACGGTTTAATACATAGGGCTGTATATCGCAGAAGTTTCCGTAGCATCTAATTCTGCTAACAGCCCTTGTACATCGCTGTCACTGTTATCAAAATCGCTGTCGTCACTGTCGGTCTTGTTTTTATATTCGTAGTCCATTGTAGACCTAGACCACTGCGATGCCCTGACCAGGGAAGCGGGAGAACTGATAGCGCTGCCTGTACTGCCTTGATAATTTACTGAGAGCGGCGCCTGCAATAGTGTCCAATGTATGACGTCACGATTTCGAAACTCTATCGCACCTCTCGGCAGCTTGTGACCCAGTGATGCTGAGGGTTTGTGGGAAAAATGCAAATACGACATGGCTGAAGATATATTGTTTCGCAAGAGACAAGAATCTAATGATGAATATCTTCAAGTACCACGTTCAACGAGGCTTTGATCTACATCGAAGACATGCTTTTTATGATTTCTGGAAAGAACTTGGCGGAATTTGGAATTGAATCGCCTCAAAGACTCTTCCAAGAAAATGCTCCGTGTGCCGAAATCCAAAGATAGAAGAGTTATAACAATCAGACATTATTGGAAAATCTGGAGCAAAGGCGACCTCTTTTATACAAAATTCGAGATCAACGAGTTGCGTATGATGATTTAACCTGCGGGAATTCCTCAGCACAATATCGAGCTAAAACTTGGTGCCCCAATAATTTTGTTGCGAAATCTGAGTGCACCCAAACTTTACAGTAGTACAAGATTAAGCGTTAAGAGCTTGAAGCCAAATTTGATTTAAGTTGTGGTATTGAGTGGCCACGCAAAAGGTATGGAGATAGTGCTTCCAAGAATTCCAGTCATCTGGCAACGTGCCATTTCCTTTCAAGAGAGTACAGTTTCCAGTGCGATTGTTATTCGCGATGACAATAAATAAATCTCAAGGAAAATCTCTTAAAATCGCTGGCATTAATTTGGAAACCCCATGTTTTGCGCTTGGCCAACTTGATGCTGCTTGCTCCCGAGTTGGTACAGGAAACAATTTATATGTGTTTGTCCCAAGCGGATCGACAAAGAATATAGTTTACTATAATGTTCTTGAATAATTATTAGCTTACATAAAATTTCGCATAGGTTACTTTACAATTAATTCATACCCAGGCGAAGACGGTATTTTAGCTAGTTAATTTATAAAAAGGATCAATATTCGCTATATTAGTTCTGTATTTAGAGAGATAATTATTTCGTAGTATGTCTCTTACTGTTAGATCTAGGCTCACGAATACCAAAGTTAAGACTCAAATCTGGAACATAAATACTTCCACTATTAATTCTATGAACCATTTTATACATAATATTCTGGCAATTAAGAGACAGATCAATAATGGCCGAACTACCATCTAATAATTTGTTGTTTAAAAATCTAAACTTTAAAATTTATAAAAATTATTAATCTGTAACAAAATAAAATAATTTAATTTAATAATAATAATAATTGTAACAACAGCAGGGAATAACCCACCAGATAAACCGGGGGGTAAAGCCCCTTGTTGCCCCCCAACAGGCCATAGCCCAAAACAGGGTTAATGAAAAATACATACAGGGTATTTGAGGTTTTGCTACTGCTGCACTATAGTAAATTGTATGTCCTTTCCATTTCCGGAAAACAAAATGGCGAACCATCAAGTAACACAAATCATGAAGAGACATGCAGTAATCGTGGCAATAAAGGCAGAGCACAGCGATTTAGAGATATCACGATTTCTAAAGGTCGCAAGATCATTCGTCCACAAAGTGCGGAAGGAGTTGCAGACCGAAGATGGCAATGTTGCACCAGTAAAAAGCATGCCTCACGCTCTGGCATCATCAGAACACCTGAATTTATTCAGCAAGTGCAGCAGGCCATGAAAACATCAGATATCACTCGTATGTTATGCGAAGAGGTCAGTTTATGTCAGACAAACTGCCTACTCAGATCGAAAAGGCTCTTAAACAAGCTGAAAAATCCGTGTGAAGCTGATTTGCTGTGGATTATCTCCGATGAAAAAAACTTTGACCAGGATCAGAAGGTGAACAGAAGAAATGACAGATGGTTATGTGCAGACCCTTCGGAAGTGCCACGAGTCATGCACACAGAATTTCCTGCAACTGTCATGGTTTTAGGGGTTGTCAGCAGTGAAGGACATGTGATGCCTCCACACTTCTTTCCCCAAGGGCTTAAAGTTAACTCTGCGGTCTACGTTGAGACCCTTGAAACAACTGTTAAGCCTTGGATAGACACGATACGCAAACAAAGATCTTACGTGTTTCAGCAAGACTCTGCCCCAGCAGATAAGTATCGTATGACACATGAATGGATGGCCGACAACTTCCATGATCACGTAACCCCTAACCTTTGGCCTACTAACTCCTCTGACCTGAATCCGTTGGGCTACTAAGTATGGAGCGTTGTGGAAAGAGAAGTCAATGAGCACCCCCATAACACCAAAGATGAATTGAAAGCTGCCATTGTTCGAGTAATGTCATTATGAACCATAACCATTTGATTCGCGCATGTCGACGGTTTCGTTCTCGCATTGAAGCAGAAGGCGGATTCGTTGAATAGCCATATAACAAAAAGATTTCTTGTGTATGCTCATGATATGTTTCGATATTAAAGTTATTAGCTCGACTTATATCTCTGTTTTCTATTTTGATGTGAATCTGTCCTCAAATGCCTTACGCACCCTGTATAAAGTGTATCGACAGACAGAAACATTACTTTCATTTCAGTTTCAATGAAAAACCTGGCACGATCTGTTTTCCTTAGCTTCTCGAAACAATGGAAAATGGCCGAAGCTCGATGACCATGAATATCTATAGACCGTGATTGTAAGCATAGTTAGCGCCTATGAATTAGACTCTATTTTCGTTATATATTATTATGTTTATGAAGAAATAAAAATTATAAACTAAAGACTATAAAAAAATATATACTACTGTGCTGTATTATTTCATAAAAAAATTGAAACGATTCAATTTAATTTGTATATGTTTGTATCAAAATTATTGTTGGGTATTGTCAAAGCGTCATGAAGGAAATTTATTTTTAAAAAAGTACAGTAGTGACCTCTGATGAGAGCTACATAATAAAACGTCTCACAGTTTTTCATTGCCTCTATTCTACTGACCCTGAAAAGTACGTATTCTTTATACGGATATTCGAGTTACGTACCAAGTTTTTGGAACCAATCAGTACGTATAACGAGGTATAGGTGTACCTTTCTTTTTCGTGGACCCATATAGTTGAGAATGCATTACATTACATATATTAAAAAATGATTCAAGTTTATTTAATAAGAGGCATTCCAAAATTTTCATTAGAGATGACGAGGTCGCTATTAGTCTGTAATTTCCAGACCAATACATTCCACTTTTGATCCTTTCTTAAAAATAGGTCTAACTTTAACTACAACCTCTGACAATTAAGTTCGGTGAATGACCTCATATTGCAAGTGGATTGCTGGCTTACATGAAACAGCAGTTACTATCCTTCAAAGTAATCCCCGTCGATGGTAATGCACTTCTGGGAACGGCTGTACAAGTCCTGGAAACTCCTGGCGTAGTCGTTTTTAGGGATAGCCTTCAGTTGGGTCGTAACATTATGTTGGATGTCTGGCCACTTCAGGGGGCGTCTTCCACGGTGTTCCGGCCTCCTCGGAACCGTTTAAACCACTCATAAACACACTTCAAAGCGATGCCACTTTCTTTGTAAACTGTTGTCAGCATTTCACGAGTCTCTTTCGTTCGCTGATACATTTTGGGTTTCGACCACGCGCACTACACCTTCACTCTTCAATGTCCTGTTTAAACACTATAAACACATTCGCAGCGCTGATTCTCTCAAATTTGTTTAAACATGTTTCGACCTGTCTGGGGCAGGATACGACGGTAGCGCACTCTCACGACCGTGAGCAATATGAGGTCATTCACCGAACTTAATTGTCAGAGGTTGTATTTTCACCTGATCAGGAATTTTGCAAGAAATAAGAATTTTATTATAGAAATACGTTAGAGGTTTTAACAAATATTTCAAATTATATTTAATGTCTCTCATTCTAATTTTGTCATACCCAGCACCCTTACTTGGTGACAATAATATTAATAATAAGGGGGGCAGCCGTAGCCCAGTTGTCTCGCCTTGCTCAATGCAACTTTGGGCGCGGCTCAATGCACTGTATCCCCAACTCGTGTCGCACGGACTATAAAATCATACCTTCCATTAAATGATAGAAGAGAGCAGGAAACCCACACCCCAGAAAGAAGTTTTTAATAGAGTATAATAGCATTTAGGCTGCTAAGAAAAAACGTTTTGTGCATTGTTTAATTTTTATTAATAACGTCTAACCAAGGACAAGCACATGAAAAAAAAAAAATGTTAAATTGTCAACACCGCTTCGGCGATAAAGGATTTTGCATAAACAGCCTAATCCCTCGTCGAGATAGGCGCTCAAGCCCCACGAGAAAATGCCTATGATCCTTTCGTTAGTTGCTAACACACGAGACTCATTAAATTCATGTGTAATTAAGCTTGAATTTGTAAATAGATTATAAGCTAATCAGTCCTGAAGCTGAAATAAAGTAAAGTGCGAATAGCCATGGTCGAAATTACAATTAAAGTGAGAATAACAATTGTTTTTTAAAGATTTGGACATGTTAAACATGAAAAATATGGTCAAAAACGCTAATAACTTCTAGATATTTATTAAATTGGATTTTAAAAACGCGAATCTACGCCCCATTTGAAAGCGATTTCTGATTGGTTTTCCTTGATTTGAGAATCAGGTTGAATCGGATTCACATTTCATACAGAGCCGTCTTTAAGGTCCCCGGGGCCCCCGTGCTCACCCATACAACTGAGGAAACTGGGGCCTCTCCAACTGAGGAAACACAAGCCCTGGGACTCGGGGCCCCCGTGCATGCACTCGGGTGCGCCCATGCGGAAAGACGGCTCTGATTTCATATGGTCGCTTTCTTTTCGTCAAACTATTGTTTACTTAACAGAAAAATTTACCACGACCGATCAAGGTTATAAAAAAGGGCAATCTAATAATTTGCCGAATATCGACGTATTAATGGGTGCGAATTTTTTTAGAGGCGACTTAATTAGGACGTAGTTTCGGCCGAAGTTTGAAAGACTAAAGCTATTTCCTTGACTTAGATTTGCATCGTTTAACAACAGCTTACAAAAAATACTTTGATGCCTGTAAACTTAAAATTCCGGTCTGAAAATGTTTTTATTTTGAAGGAAAAAATTTAAAATTTTCTTATTTAGTGATCAGGCGACCGACCATGTAATTTTGTATTTAATGCGTAATTATAGTTACATTGTATTAAATGAAAAAAAATACGAGAGATAATTTGCCGCACGAATGTTGTAAGCATGATACGTAAAAGCGTATTGCGAATAATTATTTTAGATATATTTATAAAAAATAAATTAGAAAAAAAGATCAATTTAAAACCGATGAAATTTATCTATTATTTTTATTAAGATTTACATATAAAATTTAATTTAAAGCGGATGCTGAAATATACTTTTGTGTAAAGTACTTTCCGAAAGTCTGTTTTATTTTAAATCATAATAAAAAGTTTACTCCCGTTTTTATTTTTCATATTGTGTCTATTGAAAATTATGAAATTTTGAAAAAAACTTTAAACTTGTGAAATTGTAAATTTAATGAACACATTAAATAAAATAAACAAGTAAAAATAAAGTGCTATTCAGCTCTCCCCCCCCCCTCCCCCACCACCTCCCGATCTTTATTGGAAAATTTCTCCTCCCCCCTTCTGCCCGTAATTGATATAATAACATGTGTTTTTATTTAATTACATTTATTAAAAATAGTAAATAAAAACTATAGATTGAACTATATAACTCTTAGGCAATGTAAAAACCCTTCGTTGAAAAGGTCTTTGCACCAATACACTGTCGATTTCTTTCCGACACTGCTGTTCCTTCTCGCTGGTATCGGCCTCGGTGGCTCAGGGGTTGCGTGGTCGCCTCTGATGCCCGAGGACGCGGGTTCGACCCCGGCCGAGGACGACGAGGATTTTTTCAGGGGGAAAATTCTGAGATCACGCACTTCCTTCGGAAGGGAAGTAAAGCCGTTGTCCCATGTAGTCGTTTGCCTGCTGCACGTTAAAGAACCCTTGCGAGGCAAAATTTGCGGCCCCTATAACGCCGTCCTGAAATGACCATGGCAGTTGAAAAGGACGTTAATACCAAACAAACCAAACCAACCAACCTTCTCGCTGGCGATACTAGGAAGCCATCAATTTCATTTGCTGGCAAATTGGAGCGGAGTTCAGTCTTTAAACTAATTTAACATGGATTAATCATTTAATAATTTAATATGTTCAATCTTTATAATTACTTGTACAGCTTCATTTCAATTCAATGGAATATTCCAAACGATGTTGGTTTTCCAAGTGTCAGGTTCAATTCTCACCAAAAGTTTGAAGTTTTATAAGTTGCGGCATAAATCAATTTAATGCCCCTTTTTTCACCATTATCCCCAATAAATATGATTAAGATAACTCTCTTTTTCTGCCTGTCAACCCTTTTTAAATACAAAGTGGTCGTTTCAAATTAATGGAATACTGCAAAAATCATTTCACAAATTAATGGAATAGGTTTATTGAAAGCGTTTGTAAATTTACATTGAACCCCGACATGAAAATAAACAATAATTTTTACCTCCTCTGAAACATTTGGCATTTATTAATAGGCTGTTGGACCACCTTTGGTTTCATATAGAGCCTTCACTTTTCTAGGCATTGATTGAATTAGTGACTCACGCTGCACAGGAGAAATTGCGTCCCAGATTTCATCAGCATGCTTCATATGCGTCTTTAGTGCCTGGTCGGCCAGCAGCAATGCTCTTCTTTACTATTGCCCAAAGTTTTTTAATGGGATTGAGGTCAGGCGTGTTGCCTGGCCACTTCAACACAGTCATCTGATGGCTTTCCAACCATTCCTTGGTTGATCTGGATGCATGGACGGGGGCCAAATCCTGTTGGAAAACCTAGCTTCTCCTGCTGGAATAAGCAATGTCTCCAAGATTGCTTTATAGGACTCGGAATTAACCTTTGAGTTGATAAAACATTTTATCAACAGCATTAGCACTCATGCAGCCTCACACCATTACACTTGCACAATATTTCACTGATCGTTTCAACAAGATGCATGGGTACTTTCATGCTTTCTGCGCCAAACACGTGACCTTTGACCACCAGACATTATGGAGAACTTGAGTCATCCAAAAAAATCACTTTACTCCAATCATCATAAGTCCAATGCCGTCGCTCTTTCGCCCATTCATATCTCTTCTTTTGTGCAGCAATTAGATGAGGCTTGATTTTTGACACACGCGACCGAAATCAGAGTTCTCTCAATCTTCTCCATGTAGTACCGGATACTTGAGTTCCACAACTTCCTCAGATCTCCGATACTTTTGAATCTGTTGTTCATTGCCAGATTCTTCAATGTCTGGTTGTCTCGCCGTGTTTTCTTCAGTTTTCGGCCACATTTCTTTCGTTAGCTTTGCGTTGGCTTATAGTTTTTTAAATTTTTTAACAATTTTTGAAATAGCACTTTGAATAAATCAAATCTAAAATACTATTTCGGACCTGGATATTCCGAGCCAAATACATTCCAACAATACGCTCTTTCTCTTTCTGTAAGAGATCACGTTTCTTCGACTTGAATGAAGCAACTTGTACACGTACTGAAAACCAACAGCAGAATACGTGCAACAACGTTTTAGAACTTTTCAAGAGGTATGGAAATGGAATATTCGGACTATTCCATTATTATGAAACGGCGCTCGCAGTATTCCATTAATTTGAAACGACCACTTTGCATTCAAAAAGGGGTGACAGGCAGACGTTTTAGAACTTTTCTTATTCATATTTCTTGAGGATAATGCTGAAATAAGGGACAATAAATTGATTTATGCCGCAAATTATAGAACTCCAACGTATTTCGGTGAGATTTGAACCTGAAACTTGGAAAATCATCATAATTTGTAATCTTTCATTAAATTGAAATGAAGTTGTATGTTCATTTTAATTGACTTACTTACTGAAACATAAAATTTTAACTGAAGTTGTGGAAGTTGTAACTGTCAGTGTAAATTCAGGTAAATGAGGTAAGGGCAAACTAACAAAACCTTAGACCACTTCCACGCCGTCTATATTGGATTGAAGATGTTTATTCCAAACAGAATAGGCGTTTATCAATGCTTTCCAAGTCAATTGATGTTTGTTTTCTAGTTGTTTGTTGGTGCTTATCGACTTCAAGCGATTCCAATCAAATTCTTTGACAATTAGTATGCGTACCAATGACTTGACCGTGAAAAAGCCATATATGACATTCCAGCAGCAAAGTCTGAATTGCCGATATCAATACACGCTTTTTGAAGCGACATGCTTTGTGATTTGTGAATTGATATGGCATATGCAACATAAAGTGGAATTTGTTTTCGTGTGCATGCCACATTTGAATTTTTGAAGATACGAGAACGGGGGAAATGGGAATTGACCCATCATAAAGTATTGGTCCGGTGTATTTTTCAAACTTTACCAACACGCACAATAGCAAACAGTCGACACTCGCTGTACAGACGATGTCCATCACTTCACCAAACGTTCAGTTGCACAATCCTTTTAACGTCCATAGGTTTAGACGGAGACCTTGGAACCTTGCTACCTTTTGCCAACTGCAGATAAGAAGGGAGACCGCGTGCTTCGTCAGATGATGCCTCCCGAGCAGTGTTGTTATTGTGTTCAGCAGCAATGAATGTACACCTACGTTACGAAGGCATGATTCGTTGTGTTCCGAAATTTCCTTATTGCGAGACATCAATGTAATGGTATTAGAAAAATGGACTTTCTCGTTAAGATTGTAACTTACAAATCTATATTTTAACAGAAGAAAGTCTCCTTCACACACTTCACCAATTGCGAGACGATTGAGTAGTTCACGAAAAGGTGTATGGTTTTCACCTACTTGACGCATAATTGTTGTTAAATGAAATATTTTTTCAGTTGTTGGTAGACCAATTTTCCTTGAACAGCAAAAGTAGACGATGGATTCGGTTTCTTATGCATAGGTGTAACACCAACAGGAAGCAACTGATTAAAGTCACCCAAAAGCAACAATGCATATCCGCCAAGAATTTCATATTGTTTTTCTGGGTTTCCTTGACGAAATCGGTTGTCTATTTTGCCCAGCAAATTCAGTCCAAGCATTGAGAATTCGTCAACAACAATTAGCTTTACTGACAGCATTGACAATTGAAATTTGCGTTCGGCTTCACCACATAGCACGGACATGAAGGACCTCATCACGGAGCTCAACCAGAACGTTTATTACTCTTCAACGATATCACATATGTCCGGGTTTTTTAAATACAAACCACCTTCAGGCACCAAACAAGCGTGTGCGAGATTTTGCTACTATTGGTTTAGTGGTTTAGACGTGATGACGTTACAATGGTGACTGATAAGGGAGCTACGCTCCAATAAAAAAATCCTCTTGTCAGGATTTTTGGGACCTGTTACAAGGTTTTAGGAAGAGGTTCAAGAAACAGATACAAAACCCAAATAACTAATTCGGTAATCTTTAAAAAATTTTTAAAAAGAACCCCCCCCCCCCACGTATGAAAAAAAAAAACTTCCAAAAAATTAATCCCTGATTTTTATATTTCTTAAATAACTCGCTAAAACTGATGTCAAAATTAATTTTTGAAAATGATATAAAAATCGAGGCTTAATTAAAATGTGCTTCCCAAAAGAGGGGGGAAAACTAGCGTAACATCAAATGAAAAAAATCATGCCCCCCTCCTAGTCGACTGTTTTTTTTCCAAATCTTTATCTTAATAAAGTTAGAGCACAAACGAATGCGTATACGAAATTTTCGAAAACACAAGTCCAATGGCAATTTTTCGAAATCTCTCAAATTAGTCCGCCTTCCTGCATCGAATTAACTTATATGCTGTAAATTTTATGTAATTAAAAACGAAGAATGGAGTTAATGAAAAAAATAAGCACAAAATAAGCACAATAGAATAGCATATTTAAAAACCGTCGAATGGAAGGGCGGAGATTCGAAAGTCGACATCCCCCCCAACCGAAGATTTTATTTTCTTTATTAATATTCTCTTTATTTATATTTCCCCAACATCTTCGTCACTGAATCACTATTACCCTATGAAAGAATTTTATTTTTCATATTTTGCATTGTAATTTGAAATTTCAAGTTTTTCAGTTTAAAAGTTCATACAAAATCTAAATTAAGTTTTTTAAAACATTTTAATTAAGTTAGAGCGCTTGTCTGGGCAATTTTGAGAGGAAATTGTTCTAGGGGGGCGGTTGTCTTAGGGGCGATTGTCCTAAGGGGCGATTGTCCAGATATCAGGGACAAAAGGGTACCAGATGCCATTGAACGGATTTCGACCATCTTCGAACTGGTTCGTGTCATGAACCATATTAATCGATTGGCGAAAAAAGATTTTGAAGGCGCCGAGATGATCGAGTTACGGACGGACAGACAGACAGACACGTTCTGGCACAGTAATAGCATAAAGCCAAGAGCTCATAACAGCTGTTATGAGCTCTTGATAAAGCACATTTCGGTACTTAACAATGTACGTAATATAAAAGTAATATAAGAAAAACTACTTTTAAAACACTGTGAGAATAAATAGAGCTTGTATGAAATGAAAACAATGCATTTATTTATTTTGAAATAATTTTACTATTACAGTCCACGCGCCACCAGTTGGGAGGTGCGCGGCGTTCCAATGAGAGTTGAAGCCATGGAGGTAGGAAGGGGTTGAACAAGGTCTACCTGCAAAAAGCAAAAACGCAGCGCACCTGCCAGCAATTATCTGCCTTAAATCCCCAACTCGTGGCGCCAGGACTGTAAAATCATACCTCCCATTAAATGATAGGAGTGAGCAGGAAACCCACTCCTCAGAAAGAAGTTTTTAATGGAGCATAATAACATTTAGGTTGCTAAGCAGCCATCTCAGAAAAAAAGTGATGATGGCTGCAGCCAAAAGGTATAATGTGCTCCATTAAAAATTCTTTCTGGGATACGGATCTCCGGCGCTTTCTTTACATTCAGTGAGAGATATTATTTTAATGGTAAATTTATTTCAAACTAAATGTATTTTTTTTCGTTTCATAAGAACTCTATTTATTCTTACAATGTTTTGACAACCTCGGGGGGT
>JAHWFO010002124.1:1879376-1933898 GCA_023313115.1 Rhysida immarginata
TCAAAATAATAAAGAAAAATGGAACACTAGAAATATAATTTATCAAACACCATGTAAAAATTGTGAACATATCTACACAGGTCAAACTAAACGACAATTAGAAATAAGATTAAAGGAACATGAAAGAGCACTTCGCCACAAAGACAAAAAACAACCATTTAGTAAATCAGTGTATCAAAGAAAACCACACACTACATTGGAATAACACAAAAATCAGTGGAAAAGAAGAAAATTATAAAAAAGATTAATTAAAGAAACAATAAATATCATTACAAATAACAAAAATTTAGCCAAGCTATCAATAGAGATAAACAATAAATGGACACTACTTTTAAACAACAATTACCCTAGTATACAATAGCCAACAATCATAACCAACAATTACAACCAACTTAGCTTCATTGTCTTTATATCAATTTTTAAATTCTTATTTCAACTGTTTTCACCATTCAAAAATATTTTATCCTACTGATGATGAGAAATATTCTCGAAAACGTTTTATATAAATTTTATCCCAAATATTTGGATCACCCTCTTCAAAATTTCAATTGTATTTTAAAACCAACACTTCCTTCAAGATTATTGTTTTCTACTATCAACGACATCTTCAAAGGACTTCATCCATTCCTCAATAGACTGCATCGTTTTAGTTTTCTTCCATCTCACAAGTTTCTTCATCGTTTTTCAAGATTGGTGACTATATTTTTTTGTTTTTATTAAATTTTAATTTTACGATTTTCCCCATTAAAAGGAGACTACCCACATTTAAATTTAAACTTATCATTTAAACTCCTTAGATCAATAATCTAACTCACGTAATCTTACTTTAGATGTACACTTGATGTTGTTGCAATTTCCTTTCTTCTTTCGATGTCTTGAAGCAAAAATTGGCCATTCATCACTTTGTGTAGTCTAGCGGTCGCCGATTCTTCTATTTACTTGCTTACCATTTGCTCAATAGAGCACGGAGCTAAAGGAGTGCGTCCTCTATCGTCTTTCACTCTTTCTCAATAGTCTGCAAACTCATTATCTCCAGTTACTGATCATTTTTAAAGATTTTCAAGAAATTGTTAACTACTAAGAATTCTCTTTTCTAAGAAAAGCCTGAATAACAGTAATTCTATGCATTGAATTCTATATTGCACAAATTTGCCTTGCATTGTTGGTCATGAGACATATATTGTTGGTCCGTGCAGAGTGTTTGTGAATTGCGTGTTGATACCATTGTTGACACATATTGTTGCAAAAACTTTGTCTTGCATTGTTGGTCATGAGATATTTCTCATTAATATGCCCTGCCATAACCATCAATATCGATATTTTATCAATAATTATTATTTTTTCGAAATCTGAGGTAGACAGTGACCTTCTTCTTGCTTTGAAGGTCATGTATGCGAAATTTTATCAAGATCGGAATAAAACTGTAAATTTGTATAAAACTAAAACAAACCCACAAACAAACAAACATACTTTTTTATATATATAGAAGAAGATAGAAAGATTACTAAAATCCAAGTTCTGCCTGTCTGTCCCTTTATAGACTCCGTCCTTGCAAGACATACCAGAACCACTTTTTGTTATGGATACTTCTGGCCGTGTAGGGGGCGATAGGGAGATTTTTATCCCAATTTCGGGATTTTTTCCACAAAAAAATTAAAAATAAATTCATTTTTCCTTCATCTGTATAGAATATTGGTTTCATGATGCAGTTTGTGATGTCATGTTTGTTTGCCAATGGGGTCATTCCACGTCAATTCAGGCAGAGATTTTATAGTTTTGGCATTGACTTCTCGGATTTTAATGAAATTTGGTATATACAATTGCCCTAGAGAGTTAGTAATGAATGCCAAATATTATTATTTTTTTTTTTCATTTTTATGGAAGTTACGGACATTTAAAATTTTCGAAATTTGAGTGGGGGCTTTTTCTATGAAGTACTGTAACTTCGGTTGTATTTTACTTAGAAAGATGTGATTAGTGACATATGAAAGCTCTTTAACTGTAAATTCTATATGAATTTTTTAAAATTGTATTACGCATGAGCAAATATTTGAATTTAATAAAAATATTTTATTTATGCAAATTTCTCAAAAGGTGGGTATTTTTGTTTTCGTTAAAAATGATTAATATCTTCCACATACTTTCATAAAAACAATACACAAAATTCAAAACTGTGTTTTGCTCCGTTTTGAAGATATTAATTTTTAAAGCTTGAGCTCCAATCAGCCGGAGTCATGTAGTAGGGACTTAACTACTCGTACAGGGAAGAGAAAGCGTGTAACCTTATGACCATTCATTTATTTACGTTTTATTATTTATACAAATAGTATTATTAATTATAATTATACAAAAAAATAAAATCAATAGTAGCATTACAATAATAATTATGTCAATAGGAAAAATGTTTCTTAGAACTTCAGATTTTTTTTTAGAAGTCAGAAAGGTATTGAGCACCTGTTAAATAAGAAGATAATTTAGTAAGAAAATATAAATTTGCATTATGATGTCGAATTGTTAGTAATAAAGAAAGTCTATTTACTTTACACTTCCTCAGAGTCAGTCACTTCTGAGTTACCCTGAAGGACGAGATGAATTGCAAAGGCAGCTGAAGTTGATACAGGCTTCATTATACAGGATGATTAAAAAGTTAGTGTGCAGTAGTGCATGGAAACGTGTACAGTACACACATCAATGCATTTTCTGCAGGACGTCTTTGCTGATCAAATCACCTCGGTGGCATCTGGCCTGCACGCTCGCCGGACCACACACCTCTCGATTTCTTCCTTTGGGGTGCCTCGAAAGGTAAAGTGTATGCAAACAATCCGCACATTTTGCCTGAGCTGAAGAAGATATATCTGAAGTTCAGCAAATCTCACCAGGCATATTGAGCAAAGTGTTTCACAACGTGCAATTTCTCTTTTATCTCGTCATCAGGGATTGAATGTTCCTTAAGGTGATTTTTTCTTCTTTGGGAAGTGGTGAAAGTCGCAAGGTGCAAGATCTTTCATCTTTGAACTGCAGTTTTCCATCTTTGAACTGTAGGCGCTGCAACACCTTTAGTGCATGGCGATTGTTTGCGGGCGAGCGTTATCGTTCTGCAGAAGATGGTCCAAAGCTGCCATTCAATCCTGGTGTCGACAACAACCCCGGACTTCCTCTCCCACGGGTTCACCCGAGTAGTCACACGTTAGTGCAATGCGTGGAAAGGGATGGGGATAATGTCGAAAAGTGAATAGTGCATTACAAAGAGGACAAATGAGTATCAGATACAAAAAAAGTTTGAAAATCCGTCAACAAATATAAAAGTTACAGCCATGGAGGCAGTACTTTTCGATCAACCCTAGTTATCTTCTCTACATTTATTGAAGTTCCCTTTATATTTCTTAGGATACCTTGTCCATCTGAAGAACTGAAGCTCGAGTAGCCATGCGATTGTGGCTTGGAACTCGAACTTTAAAAATTAATATCTTCAAAACGGAGCAAAACACACTTTTGAATTTTTTTGTATTGTTTTTATGAAAAAACGTGTAAGATATTAATAATTTTTTAACGAAAAAAAATACCCACCTTTTGAGAAATTTGCAAAAATAATTTTTTTTATTAAATTTAAGTATTTGCGCACGCGTAATATTATTTTTAAAATTTCATATAGAATCTACAGTTAAAGAGCTTTCATATGTCTCCGATCACCTCTTTCTAAGTAAAGTACAACTGAAGTTCCAGTACTACATAGATAAGGCCCCCACTCAAATTTCGAAAATTTTAAATGTCCGTAACTTCCATAAAAATGAAAAAACAAATATTTGGCATTCATTACCAACTCCCTAGGGCAATTGTATATACCGAATTTCATTAAAATCCCAGAGATCAGTGCCAATGCCTGCCTGAACCGTCGTGGAATGACCCAATGGGTTTTCTTTGTGCGTGTGGTGATTGTGATTTAGCGTGTAGACCACAGAGTAAATAGAGCGATCATGCAGCATTAGTTGCGTTAGGCAGCTGCGTCGCCACCGGAAGCGAATTTCATTTCTGCAGCAAGAATAAGCAATATACCTCAAAACCAACTAATAGAACGACGCTTTTCCGCGTGACGTCACCACAAAGCATTGCGCTGCCCGTTCATTCACTTCGCTGCCTCGCTCGCTCGCTACGGCTCATGCCATTCGAAAAACTTAAGTTGTTTAATCAAAATACTCACGTGAATAGGTACCATGCATTCCGCTGATTGATGACTGCAAGGGCAGTCCAAATGCGCATATGGGTTATTAAATTTTAATGTGAACAAGAGGTTGTGTTTTCTTCTGTGTCTTTATATTTATCCATTTTTATTCGGTTTTTCCAAAAATATTCACGTACTAAACTGCTTTTTCAAAACATTTTGAAAGTCAGACTTTAGAGAATCATCTTAAGCTTAAAAATACAAGATACTTCATATTAAAAAAATTCAATTGAACACACAGTTTCATCAGCTTGAGGTGGAAATTATACATGAACTACTTATACATAGTAAAGGGCGAGTCAAAAGTCTGTTACCCCCATACAATTTCAAAACGAGTGGAGATACAACAAACTTGTTGCAGGCAACATATAGGAAGTTACATATAGGGGGTAAAAATGATGGTGTCAAATTTGATCTTTGACCTCGATTTTTGGACCTTGCAATTTCTAACTTTGTAACCGTTACAGGTAAAGAAAAATTTCAGACAAATTACCAAATGTACAGTTGTAAAGCTCAAAACGCTGATTTTAACAAAAAAGAAAAAAGAAAGAAAAGATACAGCTGGCTCAATGGCCGAGAGCGTTAAGGCGCAGGTCTTGCCGCTATCGCCGAGGGCATACATGCTTGTGTAAGGTACACATCATTTCCACCGCTTCCATGTGCACTGCCATCAAGAACTGAAAGCATAGGATTATGATAAACGTATGGAGTTTTGCAACTGGCCTCTGTGTTGTATTGAAGAAACTCCTGGTTTTGTTACCTATGTTCTGTGGTCAGACGAGGCCCAGTTTTCCCAGATGGAGTAGTTACCAAATATCACCTTTATTACTGGGCAGATGTGAGCCCCCAATGGCTGCGAGATGCAACACATCAGCAGAACTGGAGAATAAATGTGTGGTGTGGACTATGGAATGGCATCTTGGTTTTCTACAATGGTTGCCTTACAGAAAGGAGTAAGGTACACAGAAAAGATGGCTTCGTCTCAGACTTTTTAGACAAGTTGCCTTTAATGCAGTTCCGCCGCATGTGGTTCCACCATGATTGGCCACCTCCATGTTTTAAAGCCATTGCAGGTCAACGACTGGATTCATTTATAATTTCTTTTTATTTTGTTAAAATCAACGTTTTGAGCTCTATAACTATGTAATTGGAAATTTTTCTCTACCTGTGTATCGGTTACAAAGTTACAAATTGCAAAGCGCAAAATTCGAGGTTAAAGGTCAAAATTGACACCACCTTTGTTTAATCTCTACCTAACTTCCTACATGTTGCCTGCAACAGATTTGTTTTGAAATTCTATCGGGGTAACAGACTTTTGACTCACTCTGTTGTTGATAGACCGTAACTGAATATTAAAAAAGTTTTTAACTACACATAGAAATTTGAGAAAATAATAGGGTATATACAATGTGTAGGCCTATACCGTTAAAAATTGATCGAGTTCTAACGAGAGGTTTCCCAGTTAGTTTTCACCATGTAACGCGTGCTCACTTGTGAGTACTAACCAACACGTCTTACGATGTTGACTGCGGAACTCGGATACTACTCGTTAGAATTCGAACAAATTTTAATGGTATAGACAGTTGTATGTTCACTATTATTTTCCTAAATTTCATCCTCCCAGATGTTATAGAACCTGAGTTATTAACTTGTTGATCTTGGTAGTGGCATTTTTATGTCGGTTCATATCTCAGTTATCGTTCAAATTCGGACCCATGTTCATAGGAACGTTTTTGCTCAGAATCATCCATACTACCTTCCCTAAACGTTTATGCATTGAGTTTTGAATTACCCTGTATGTTGATTTTCCAAAAATGTTAAAAATATTTAATTTTTAATTTATTTCAATTAAAAATTCTAATGCACTTTGAAATGTTTCTAGCAGCCTGAATCCAGAAAATTAGATATAGCAAGTTCATTAAAAACTAAATTTTTGCTGTTCGTAACAATTTTTTGTCATATAGTTTACAATTCATACTTGTAGGTATTTTGTAGTTTGCAACTGCTACTTACTTATTACTTACTATCACATTTCCATGTTTTGTAAATAAGCATAAATTCAAATAGTTATTTTTGTAGATCTTTACAGAGTGAATATTAAAACAACAAAAATTTAACAAATTCTCACACTTTGTACCTATTTCATTTCAGTATAAAATAGTGTGTAATTAAAAACTTTTTTTAATAGTCAGCTACAGTTTCTCAATATATGTGTGATAGGCCATATCATGTTGATGAAACTATGTGTTCAAATGAATTTTTTAATACGAAGTATTTTGTTTTTTAAAGCTTAATATGATTCTCTAAAATCTGACTTTCAAAATGTTTTGTAAAAGCAGTTTGTACGTATAACAAATTTCGTTCTTCGAGTGGATGGCGTGGGTCTTTAGCGAGCAAGCGAGGCAGCGAAGTGAACGAACGGGCAGCACATGCTTTGTGGTGACGTCATGCGGAGAAGCGTTGTTCTATTGGTTACTTTTGAGGTATAGACACCGCAACTTAAAGTAGCGCCACTATAGTGGTCAAAAATGGAAACTGTGTTTAGGGATCTCACCGTAACACCCACTTAAGAGAAAGGCCGCTCTAGTGTTTAAAAATAGAAACTAACTTTAGGGATCTTTGGAAAACGACGAAAAAAAAATTTAGGGTTACATCCTGTTTTTTTGCTGGTACGCAACGAAAACGAGTTTTATTGTTACTTTCTGTTTTTTTGTTGATTGGTCCTACGTGGGTTTAACGCTGTAAAATCCTAAACATGTCGAATTTCGCGATGCTAGCGCCAGAAAAGCTCAGTAGTAAGTTGCGCTGAGGATATTGCTTATTCTTGCGGCAAAAAGGAAATTCGCCCACCAGAAGCTCTCGCGCGGCCATCTTCTGGTGGGAGTCAGGTCGGAAATTCCCTATATTTTCCATGTGTTTAGGCACGTATTCGAGGGTAGGGAACGTTTTTTTTTCTACTTCAGCTACCGTGGAATGACTGAACAACATGCGTGGCATACCTTTCACTACAAACGGTAGTGGGATATCTTTTCACAGGTAAGGAAATGTAAATTTTAATCATCGTGCGTTATATGGGTCAATCATGGGTCGTTTTCATAGCCCAAATCGCACCAAATTATATCCCCAGCCTTCCTTTGTGTCCCCATCATTAAAAATATTTTTTTTCTAAACAATATCAAAAAAATTCCAGTCATTGTTCAGCAGTATTATCAATGTAATGCATTACAAAAGTTTCGGGCATTGAAACTTTTATAGTTTTATTATCTTCAAATATATTTACAGTAAATATAAAATACTTGTATTAATAAAAATTGTATTTAAATAACATGTACATTTGGAACCAGTGGTAGCATGTTACAATGCTCAAAAAAAAATCAGAATATTTTATTAAAAAAAAAAAAAGCTGGGTGGCTGGAGATATAACTTCGTGTTTGGTATGCTTATTAAAAAATGTCATTTTTATTTTTCACCAAATTAAACGTATCATTTTAGATTCCCTGAATGTCCAGATCTCAGAAAAAAAGTGGATACATGCTGTCAAGTGATGAACAGAACTGTCATTTTTAGCCACCTGTGAATGTAGATGTGCTGTATTTTCCTGTATAAAACTATGATGAAGATTCCTTTCTCCAATAAAATATTTTCAAAAATCTATTGTAATTGTTTACTTCTGATAATGTTAATTTTGGTAATGTTGCTTCAGTCTGTAATTTTAAAAAGTGTATCGCCTAATTTAGCATTTGTATATTCGTAAGGTTTTTTTGTGTTACATACATTTTTTACAAATTGGTTTCATGAATTTCATACATTTCTAAATAGATTTAATACAATTTTAAATGAAGTTAATACATTTTCAAATGAATTTAATACGCTTTCAAATAGATTTAATACAATTTTAAATAAATATAGTATGGGTTTTATTTCAGTGTAAATGGAGTTTAATTACCAAAATTAAGTAAGAAAAAACATTTTTAATGAAATCTTGTTTTAGTAAATTTAGAGAAAATGTATCTTATATTATTTTAATTAAATTACAGAAAACAAAACTGTAACATGAACAAATAACAAACGTATAAAGAGTAACAGTTAACCACTGTGTAATTAAACTAAAATAATAAAATAATTATTCTTCCGCATTTCTGTACTGAGGGGGTTATTCACCGATAAATTCATTTAAAATCGTATTAAATCTATTATATAAACTCATGGTTCCTGTTCGAATCCAGGTCACAGAATTATTCCTTCCATTTTTTTCAAATAATATTACAGTGGTCGCCGCTTAATATGGCCACCTTGAGACCATGCTTAAGTGGCCACATTAATCAGTGGCCACTTTAAGTGAGGTTAACAAAAGTACATATATTTTTATCCAACAAGTCGAGCATGTGTTTGTACTTACATGTAGACAAGTTTGTTTGCTTAAATATTCATTTATACACGTACAGTATCTTGTCAAAATAGTTTATTTAAAATATTATCTATTATTTGTTTGACATGTTATTGGAAAAATCATGAACGTTACTTTGAACAGTCATCCATTTTATCATAGCCACTCATTTGAAGAGCTGTTTGGATGCTTGCTCGAACTTCTGCATTCGACGGTTAATTACTGTAATTCCTCGTCATTATCGCTGTTATTGATTTCAACTTCTTGGTTTTCATTTTCTTTTTCAATCTTAGAGATGATGTCCGCCAGAGCATCCTCATCTGCTTCCATGTTGATTGATTCTTTCACAATTAGAAAATCTTGTCAATCATTAGCCAATCATTGAAGCTATCGTCACTTAACTCCATTGAATGAAACCGGTTCAGAAGCTCAACTATTTCACTTTCTGATAAATCTCATATTTTTCTCTTCTGAGCCATTTCTCTTCACCTTACCTAACCCAACCACTGTTGCCAACTCAAATTTCAGGAATGATTAGAAAAATGAACACATTTGAAAAACAGACAGGTAAACACATTGGAAAAATGAACGTCTGCTTGTATTGTAACATCACAGCCATTGTAGGGCGCCACCAGTAAATGAGCATCGCTCACTACCATCGCTTAGTAGTTAATAAAGTGCTATTCTGGAACACTTTTGCGCCAATATGTCCGCAACTTTCTGTCCACTTTCAATTCCAGCTCTCTGATTGGTGAGATCAGACCACGTGACCATCATTTCGTGTCGTCACTTCCCGTCGCCATCTTGAATGAAGGATTATGGGATCGCGTTTCCTGGTGGGACTTTCAAAATGACCTTTTGTATAGATGGATATAAGGAAAAATTTTTTTTTTAATATTATTTCCTTCTTTTTTGTTTTCAAAGACTTTAATCCGTTTAACTCTTCACTCTTCATTTCTTGCAAATGAATTTCATGTACAATTTGCACATTGAACTTTAATAAAAGAAATATTCCATGAAAGAAATAAATAATACAACACCAGTTTTAGTTGAATATTAAATGCTTTTTATTTACAATTTATAATAAAAGAATTACTGCAAAAGTTGTAATGAAAAAAGGTATTTTTTTTACAAAAAAATAAATTTGAATAGAAATTCAAATAATAATGGCATGAAAAAAGGATGGAAAAAAAAGTTTGATTGTCTCTAGCAGATTCGATCCCACTCACAAGAATGATGAGATACAGGTATTGGACATTGAAACTGAAACACTTGGTAGAAATCCAAAATCTTTATTTAATAAGGTGTTGGGGCACCGTGGGCAGCCAGCACAGCAGCAACACGTCTTGGGAAGGATCGGTAGAGGTCCTGCACAGTTTGCACCCCAGACCATTACTGATCCACCCATTACTGATCCACCTCCGTGTTTGACTGTGGGTGCCAAGCAGTCTGGGTTGTAGGCATCAGAGGGACTCCTCCAGACGAATACCCTCCCTGTTGTTTGGAAGACAGTGTAGCTGGAGTCATCTGAGAATATGACGCGTTTGAGGTCATCCAACGTCCAGGTTTTATGCGTCCGGCACCACTGAACCCGCTTGGAGGCATTTGTACTACTGATGAAAGGCTTCGGTATAGCAACCCTGCCATGGATGTTGGATTTATGCAGGTAACGACGGATTGTCTTCGTGCACACAGGTTCCTGGAGGTGTGTATTCATTTCTGCGCTGATTTCTGCTGCGGTGGTTTTCCGCTTTCATGCAACAATCCTGGTCAATGTCCTGACGTCTCTTTCCGACAACTTCCGTTTTCCCCTGCAGTTGCTTCTCCTGGACGTGGTTCGTCCTTCCTGTTCATATGCACACATCACCCTGGATACTGTAGCACGTGAGATATCACAAAGTGTGGCAGTTTTGGACACAGATGCCCTGCTAGACGCGCCCCAACAATCTGCCGTCTTTTGAAGTCGGATATGTCTCCCATTATAGCGCTCTGCACAGACAATTTGATGCTTACTATCGAACTTTTCTACTGGAGTGACTACCAAGACCTCTGACACGTGATTCATTGATATGCATACGATTAATTACCTAGCAGAAGGTTCTATTCAGCCCTGGGGGTAACCAGTGCTATTTGCGAAGGTGTTTCAGTTTCAATGTCCAATACCTGTATATATAAGCTTGAGAAAAGTGAGCAGGATTTTTCAGATGTGCTACGACACAGTCATTTAATATAGATGGTCTTTCGACTCCGTTTCAGACGGTGTAGTTGACAAAAGCTCCACCAGTTGCCGCTGCGATCCATAGAGCCTGCCTCGTTTTCCATCTCTCATTGATTCTCCTATGCACGTTGTCTGTTTTTAGTCTTCGTTCGCCTCGTTTTTTCATAATTCACCTTAGTTTCATTATTACAACTGGAAGGTTGCATGTATTATTATCTTATTTACAATGCCAACTTGCTTTGTACCAGGTTGTAATTCTGGATATACATTATGTAAAAATATTTATGTCATCCATCTGAGCAATTATTTAAACTGTTGTGTTTTGTAGAAAAAATTCTTGCTGAAAATTTGAAAACGCTGAAATATCAAATGTTTCAGGAAATTTCAAATCACATTTTAGTAAATAATGAACTGTCCAATTATATTGTAGGCTGTTCAATTAAAGAACATGCTGTATATTTAACAGGACAAATTATACATTTTTTGTCGTGTGCAGGCTCTTCTTTTTTACAAGAGAATTTAATAAGAAAACCAAATCAAAATCCAAGACGAAAAATTATAGGAAAGTATCCTATATGCAATAAGCTCTTTAAATTTTATATGATTTTCAAAATTGTATTGTAAATAAATTGTATTGTAAAATGTTTTAAATCATTTCAACTGTGTTGCCATTTTAAAAAAAATAAATTATTTTAAAATTTAAACTTAAAAAAATTTATGAAACTAAAACTGTAATCTGTAAGAACTGTAACAAAAACTTTTATTGTTAAATGGCCCTAACCCTAAACATTAATTTGGAAGGTTTAATATTTGTTCAATTATTCATCTAAGCACAGAGAATGAATGTTATTTTCTAATTAAAGTTTTTTGTGAAATAAAATCTCACAAATATTTTTTTGTATTACGAAAACTTCTTCATTTTCTTTGCCTATCTACGCCTAAAAATACTGAACAGCCAGGGTCTGATGTTTTCAGCACCACTCTGGTGGCCAAAATGGGAACCACATATTTTGGTAGCATTGGATCAGTTAGAGTCGAAAGACCATCTACGTGTATATTAAATGACTGTGGCTACGACAACCAAACTGTTTCTCATCATGTTGTTTAAACTTATAAAAAGTAAAAATAATTTCATTGGTGCATTGAAAATGTTATTAAATTCTATTTTACAAAATGGTTATATATGTATAAGTTAATTTCTAATACGGTTTTGAAATGAATGTCACTTATTTCTTAAGATATGCATTTTGGTTGTTGTCATTATCACTGATTTTGACAATGGCGATGATGATAACAAAATATGGATACATACATTAAGTGATTAAGTTTCACTTGCCTATTATTTATTTTTTATGAAAAGCATAAGTTTTGAATTGTATTTTATTGTTTTGTATTTTTTAATTTATAATGTCCGTATGAGCATGTACTTATTCCATCGTCAAAAATATACCTTTTATCATCATAAGCAGTTAGGCATGTTTTATTTAATTCTATCGTATAAATTTTATGTCCAATGCTTTTAATGATTTTCATAGGGTATAGATAATTTTTTTTTTTCATTCAATGTTCTTAGATAATCCCTATGACGTACTTTACTTTCTATTCTTTTTTTTTAAATTCCTTTTGCTACTTTTTTGATTTTTCCTCCGTATGATAAAGAGTACATTCTTGACTTTAATCTGACAAATTCCTCTATTGGTTCACCTCCAGTCTCATCTTTAAATTTTCCAGGTATTTTATTCTTTTGGTTTGAAAATATGTCGTGTTTTTTAGGATAGTTTGATGTGTCAAATTTATCTAAGTTCTCTCCCATGGTTTTATAGATATCATCGGTTTTAATAAAATAAGTTAGAGAATCAGTGTCCGTAAACAATAGTTTACATTTTTTTGGGTATGTTGATAGCATATGTTCATAATGAAACCTATACATAATCTCCTTAGAGATATCTAAAACGGAAAAGCCAATGTAAATAGGTTTGTTTAAAGTAACCTTCAATCGTTGTAGTCTGAACAATGCAACCTCCTCATTTAAAATCTCAAAATATGTAACACTAGGTTTACTTATTATTTTTTCAGGTTTTTGTTTTGTCGTTGCCAATTGAATATTAATTTTTTCCGTACATTTTCGATTGATTTCCCATAAATACTGTTATTCAATATTTTAAAGAAATCCTTTTCGAATTCTGTGTACACCGTTTGCCGCTTCTCTGTATTAAAATTAATGAACGGTTTAAGCCACGGTTTTTGGATGAAAGACACAACACGCCAAATCTTTTTCAAAATCATTCCGTGTTCCAAGTAAAATTTCAAGTTTCTGTAATGACAGGCATATTTTTGTTTGGAATTTAATGTTGGTGTTAACTTTCTAGTCTTTTTTGGTAAACTATATTGATCATGTAATTTTTTATTAAAAGCGGATAACATGTCTGTTCTGATCTCGATGGATTCAGGTGCCAATGGATAATCCGAATGAAGCTTATGGAGATAATCTGGATATTCGAGATCAACCTCCAAAACGTATCCAATGTCCGATTCATCAGCTACCTGTGTTACATTTAACATATCGATCTCTTCATGAGCTACCCATTTAAAATTTGAATATGGTAATGATTGTGACAATGTGAAACCATATAAATTGTTCGCATCATAGTATACGTTTTTTCTTTCTGACTATCAAAATTTTGTAAGTACGGGTTATTCGCTTTAGCATAACGATGAGAAATCATAGATATACCGCCACGTACACCTCTTTCAAACAACATATTAAGGTCAATGTCCTGCAACAGTTCAATTTTCTCTCTTGCCATTTTCAATGCTACCTCCCAAGCTAATCCAGGCAAGCTGAAATAATGTGCAGGGTCAAGTCGATAGTATTTAACACTGACTTGACGAATGTTTTCCAAAATGTCAGCCAACAACAGCACGTCTGTGATTAAATAAACATCATGAAAATCACCCATTGTTTGACATTTTGTTGCTGACCACACGTTTTTTGCATGTTCATAATCCTCGTCGGAAATGTTTTCATCTGTCAAAGAGGAATAAAAACATTCCTGAGGAGGTAAAGTCGTTTCATTAAATCTTTCAAAACTATCTATGTTTTCGTAAGAATAAATTCCTTTCCGAGTTAAAAGATTTTTATTTTCTGGAAAATATGATTTCAAAATCAAAAATTCATTTAATGTTAATGTTAAATTTACCAAAGACGAAGGTAGAAAATGATAGGAATCTAAAAATAAGAGATTTTGAATTTTTAACGCGATAAATTTTTCAGTCGACTGGAATGACACTGACGTTTGCATCTTTAAAAAAGGATAACCCGTGAACTAAAAAATGCGAATCATATGACTTAAAAGTATGGAAAAAGATTGGAAGAGTTTTCTTATGTTTATAATTTAGGTTACAACTCTGGTGAGTGCTTCCTCTCCAACATCCTGTGAGGTGGTCCTGATCTTTAACTTTCACTTCTGTCTGTAAGAATTGTTTTTCGCATATATGACAGTGCGTGGAGTTTTTAAAAGCAATTTCAAACATCACCGTTTACAACGAGCTCTTTATTCGGACTTAAAAAGAGCCAAATTTTTATATAATCGGACGACAGACAGGAAAAGAATTTTTCAACGCAATCTTTCCCTCTGTAGATTCTTCTATTTACAATTTTTTTTTTCATTATCTATAATTACGTAACAAAATCCGCAGGGTATGTGTTTTTGATATTTATGTGTATAAGAATGATCTGAACTGGGCAAACATGTATGAATTTTTTCTAATATGCACTCAAAATCCGCGTGACTACAAAAGGGACAAATAATTGCTTTTCATACCGATTGAAGAACAAGTGAGTGATTTTGGGTATTTCTAACACCTGCGGCTTGTTCTGACAACAATAAGTTGTATGATTATCTAATTTTGACTTTAATGTAAAAGAAATTAAACAAAAGGTACATACATATCTGTGTTTTTTGTTCTACAAAGTGTGTTAAAATTTGGAATAGTACAGTAATGATTATCATTCAAAAGTAACAATTTCACTTCTTTAGTACCTTTAAATGAGCTGACATACAGAGGAAAAACTGTTTTCTTTCCGTGAACCGTGATGTTGTTGTCAGTTTCAAATTTGGGGATGTCATTAACCGATGTAGGAAATTGGATACGATTTGAATTTAGATGTTTTACATATTTTTTGTAATGACTTACGCGATGAGAATTTTGAAAACGATATAGACCTGCTAACACGGAATAAATGAAGCAACGATTATCCAAACTAATGCTTTTTTAGATTTTAAATATTTATCCAATGTTGTATGAGATCCACCTCGTAACGCTTTATATTTTCTAAAGTGAACATCGCACTTATCAAAAGTTTTGATAATCCAACCCGATACATAACTTAAAAAAGCTTCAATTTTGTCATTAATAATTTTTAACGCGTCTTCGAAATCTTTTCTTATTTCTGATTTAATTAATATAATTCTTGGTTTACTACAAAAAAAGTCGTTATGGTTTTTGGGTTATTCGATTCAGTTGTTGTGGCTTTGATCATAGAAACCGTAAAACATAAGAAGAACTTAAAATGTATCAAAGACTGGTGAACCTGATAAAATAAATTTTCTAACTTTTTTTTAAACGTTTCATAATAAGAATTAAACTCGCTAGCTGTTACTTTTGGAGAATATGAATAACAAGTACAAAAGCGTTGGTACGCGTTTTTAGTCATTTGAAAAGATGAGGAAGTTGCTGGTTGTTGATTTGGATTGTGCACACTCATACGGTGTTCAATTAATAATCGATTGTTTGAAAATTTATTTTCACAAATATGACAAGTGAAACTTTTGTCTTTGGGATGTTGTTCTTCACAATGAGTTGTCATCTCCTCCTCTGTTGAAAATATTTCTCCACAACGCTGACAGTGTTGATTTGAATGTTTTCTGCGGACATGACGCATCATGTTTTTTGTGTTGATATTTCTGTCCGCATAGTTCACATATGAAGGTCATCTTGAAAACAGATCATAAAAAAGGAAAAATAAATAAAATTTTCATTAATTAACTTTTAATTTATTTACAAACTGGTATACATAGTAATCGGAATCGTTCTGAGTTAATAAATTAGCAATAATTTGATCAGTACACATTCCTTTACATCTATTATATATATAATAAAGACAATAATGAGCACAAACTTTAGAATTATATTTTTGAAAACGTATTTCGTTATACTACCACCTCTTATCTCTACATTTTGATAAATATTCTATTACACTAAAGTTTACAGGAGGTAATCCCAATGGATCATAATATTCATTACAAGACAAAACCACCCAATGCGATCCTTTTTTTGTACTAGGATCAATGTTCACAACCATCCAACCATCAGTTTGTTTTGATGGAATGCGATCGCTTGCATAAACTCCGAGAAATTGTAAACACAAAGGGGATAAAATTTCATCAATTTCTAAACTATTCATCGCATTAATTTGTAATGTGCATTATTACTTTTCAATATTCCACTATGATGTTGCATTGATGATCAATTTCAAACAAATTATCCGTTTCACCATAGACTAAGATGTTAACGTTACTAGTGAGATTTTCTTTGAATTTCAGTTCAACTCTGACAACGCCATTTCGTATCAAAGAGATATGAGAGCTTTCATCTGCTGCATGGTCCGGTGTAAGATCAAAACAAAATAAAGTGTTACCATCTTCTCCCCAATTCTTATAAGATATACCATTAGAAAAGTTTTGAAATGAAATTCCTAATCTGCTAAGCATTTTTGCATACGCATATGCATAATTTTTATTTGTAAAATCCATCGTGATGGGTTTGCCATCCACGACAGCACCATGAACACTGACAGATATAGAGGTTAAATTAAAATTTTCAAATTTCAATGGGTCGTTTGCATAATTACCATTGAAACCATCATGATTAATAAGACCGATTACGATACGGTTGGGAATTTGTCCTTGAAATACATTGTCAATGCTTGTTGAATTTGTACTAGAAATCGCTGTATGAACTTTGATGTCAGTCTTACGAAAAGGATATTTTGCATTTCCAGTTGCTAAAGCACGTGCATCTGCCAATAGAATACTCGGTGAAATTTTTATTTTACGTATCAAAAGTGCTGCATCTTCAAAAAACACAACAGGTTTCAAACTGGCAGTTATTCCAGCAGTGGCAACATTCAAGAAAAAATCGGGGCGATTGGGTACCAGTCTGAATTTCACGTCAACATTATTGAGTAAAAGCTTCAGTTGCATACACATCAGCATGTAAGCGTCCAATCAGTTCTACAGATGCACTGTTCAGAATGGCAGCTTTTCTCTGTTCTTCTTTTCTCCAAAACGATACGGAGAGCTGTGAATCCTTGATATGTTCATCGTAATTCAACAATGTTTGCAAATATGCTTTATAGCTATGAAAATCATTACCACCAGAAATTAGCTTTCCATTGAAGAATATGTCGATTTGACTGAATAAATTTGCGATAATAACTGACAAGGAGTAATGTGTTCACTTTCACCAGCATTTAAATTTTCTGTGGTTGATTTTTTAATTTTGATTTTCAAATACAATAAAGTCTCTGCTAAATCGATATATTCATCAGGACTTCCAGGCACCAAAAAGTCAATGACACTATCTGCTGATAAAGTTGCTAAAGGTCTATATTCGACAACGTGTGTGTAATCAATACTTTTCTGAGTTGGAGGTACACTAAACAAATCCAATGAACTCAAAAGGTAAGAGCAATTTGTGGGGTGAAGGAGTGACATGGCGAATCTAAATGTAATACATCTGAACACACCACATTTATACTAATCTGAAATTGTCGAGATTTCCTTTTTGATTTTCCTTTTTTTTTGCATGACGTTTCACTTTTTGAGATGCTCATGATTTGTGCTTTCTACCCGATCCTCTTTGTAATTTCTTTCCGACGTCATCAACTATTTCCTTTCCAGTCTCTTTATCTATCTTTTGCAGATTCTTTTAGGTCTTGCCCAGCAACAACATCACCCAAAATATTTGCACCTGTAGCTAGTGCTTTTTTCCCTAAATAAGGAGTTACTTTACATAAGATCGGCAAGGCCCATCTTCCGATTGAACTGAATAAACTTCCTAAACCATGACCTCTCTGTAATTTTGTCCCATAGAAGACAGATAATTCTCTGCCTCCGACCTGTCCTAAATAATACATGTCAATTTTGCAACACCCTTTCATTGTGATGAACTAAAAGCCTTGGATGATGTCAGTGACTTATATAGGACGGTATCGCTTCTTTAAAAAAATTCACGCACTGTATTCCTCTTTTTCTAAAATGAAGAACGCAAATAACATAACCATAATGTCCATTTCTCTTTCCAACATCATTTCTGATGTCGATTTCAACTGTTGAAAAATTATGTTTTATGAGCGGAATATACTGCAGTCTAGAGAAAATGACATTAGTCAATTCACCCTGCTCTCCATGCACATTTAAGATTTTTAACAGAGGTGCGCGTGTGTCTTCGACATGTTGTGGAATAATTAATGAACTATATACATAAAAATTGTCTATAAATTTGGTAGGTATCAACTGAGCAGGATAGGGTGCAACATTCCGCATTTCTACTTTATTAATTGTGACTGGAAAGTGTGAACTGTCAAATCCTAACCTTTCCGCTAATTTTTTTCCTAAAATCATACGCACATAATTAGACTTAGTCCCATCTGCAAAATTTCTCAGTTGAAAATGTTTATAAGGTAGAATATAAGTCAGTGCTGGCATTCCAGGAACATTTCCAAAAACACCTCCTTCTTTACGATTTTTGAGTTCAACAATCATTGCGTTGGTAAGCTGCTTCAAACTGTAATACATGTTACCTTCTTTAGTGCAAAGCAGTTCAAAAAAATTATCAGTTTCAAATTTGTATGAGGACTATTTTGGTTAGATCATCTTTCTCCAACACAATACTTTCTTGAGAAAAATTATTGGGAAAAGGAATTTCTGACAAAGCAACATCCCATTCGCCTGGTAAATCAATCGGTTTGTTCGACTTTGTGATGTAATTTTGCAGAGTGTTTAAAATTCTTCCATATTATTTTTTTTTACACTTCGTGTAAATTAGATACCCAAGAGTCAAATGAAGGTGGATAGTCTAACCAACGCACAAGATATTCGTACGAACCGTCTCTTTTCTTACGTGTATTCAGTATGCGTTCTACTTTATACAACTTGCGGCGTTGTCTCGTTATTTTTTGTAATTCTTGCAAGTAAAAACTGCCTTTTATCAGATTTTTGTAGTAATCAATAACTGTATATGTAGGAATTTCTTGTCGAGATTTAATCCCACGTACTGTGAATTCTTCTTCCGTCCATTGAGGAGTGAACCCACGGGAATAGATGCCACGTCTTTTAACTATTCTCACCCTGTCACCTTTTCTTAATCCCTCACCATAAAGATTATGGAAAACAATTTGTTGATTACGTTTTTCAACTTCAATGGATTTCATTTTAATCGAACAGTGATAGCTATTATGGTAAGCATCTACAAGTTTTGGTAATGCTTCTAAATATCTTTGAGTGTTATTTGCATGTAAATAACGATAAAATTTCTCTCGAAACGTACGGTTAAAACGTTCTACAACTGACGATTTGATATCCTCATTTTCCGTTGAATAATGTTTAATTCCGAATTTATTTAGCACTTTTTTCACAGATTCATTGTAAAATTCCGAACCTTTATCCGTATTAAGAAATTCAGTTTTATTGTTTTTCAATAATTCTTCGAAAACCTTTGCAAGGGTATTGCCATCTTTCCGTTTTAAAGGTCGTACAATCACTTGTTTAGAGAAAATATCAATTACTGTTAACAAATAACGATGACCATCATTAGAAGAAGAGAAATTCGATAAATCAACGAGATCAGCAGCCCAAATTTCATCTTTTGCATAACTGATTATACGATTACATAAAAAACTCCTTCTTGCTGGCTTAAAAAGAGTATAATTATCTTCATCACTCAACCACAATTTAACATCATTAATAGTCACCGAAATATTCTTTCGCTTAGCTTCTCTATACAATCGTTGAACACCACCAAAGCTTCCAGCCGAGGCGGGATCGTAATACAGTTTATGTAACTGTTTCTTAATAGAACTCTTCATCCCATTCGAATTTATCACTCGCTGTTGTTGCCGATGCTGCCGATGATATAGCAGGTGACGATGATATAACTGTGTCTTTGCGAATTTTTCGCTGTGGAGATAACGATAGTTTCAAATCTTTAGGTTTAATGATACCTTTAATTTCTTTCCATCCGGCTTCATTAGAAATCTGTTTACGAGTTGCTTTAGATTCTGTAATAAGTCCTTGCAGAAGTCGACCTACTTACGAACCGATTATCACGCGATCGTGATGAACGAATTGACCCAAATTGTCCCAATCTATTCGACCCGACTCTAACACTTTATTTATCGGTCCTCTGTACTTCAGAGTGATGGGATCTAAAATTTGTGAAATAGTTTTTCTTTGCTCTTCAAAAAAAAAGTACTATTTCTTCTTCTTCTACTGACAAACTTGGAACAAACGTGTTAGTTTTCTCTTCTGTCTTTTCACTGACTGTTCTCACCGGAACGGGCTCTTCTATGTAAAGTTTACTAAATTTTAAATATTTTTGTAATAAGTTTAAATACAGTTTTACTTTTGTAGGTTCATCCAAAACCTCGCGGATTAAAATTTCATTTATTTCTCGATCGCGTTCTGTTATTGGTCTCTGCAGGGATGACGTTGGAAAATTAAGTTAGAAGTTAACATCATTTTTTTAAACATTTTGTAGAACAAATTACCTTCCGCTGAATAAACCTTCTAATAATCCAACTAGAGGTGGTATCAATGCTGCAAAAAAGTCCTTGACCTGTTTGATTAATTGCTTGTTTTTTTCGACGAATAGAAAAATCTTTTAGTTGCCAATGTTTTTAAAACCTTTTTATATTTTCATAACTGCGCAATTTCCGAAGGTTTTAAAGGGACACGACCCTTAATAACATTCAGTGTGCATAAATTAAGTATGTTAATTAGTTCCGAATCGTTCAATAAATTGCGTTTGATTACGGGAATTTACTTTCTTAGATGCTAACAGTTGTAGAACCGGAAGGTATTGTTGAACTCGACGAGACATATTCTTTCATTACATAGACAATTGAAGGAATTTCAAATATATTGCTACGAAATCGCATGTATTCTAGTGTGTCGGGTCGCAAGTCTAACAATAAATAAGCATGTGGTTTTTTCATGGTGTCTTTATATACATTTAATAACTACTGACTTCCAACACCTAATTGATTTCCCAAAAATTTAATTTGAGAAACATCCCGACATGAACTGAAGAGCACAAGATACTGTGCATTCAAATGCGCAGTGCGAATCTTTTTTTCATATAAGTTATGACTGATAATTACAATGGAAATGTTCCTATGATGTAAATAGATAGTTTAAATCTTGTTGATTTATTTCTGATAATAGATCGTCAATTATCAATAGTGTTAATGGTGGCAATGAATCAAAAATTTTAAACTGAAATTCGTTATGATATGTAATATGTATGGGACTCTGTCTATGAAGTCTTTCGTAAATTTCTTGATTTTCAGAAAAACAAACGACCATGTTCTTTGGTGGTGGATCAATTAAATTTTGACTATTTAGAATCAACTTTTCCACAAATGTTGTTTTCCCAGAACCTGTTGGACCATATAAAATATAATTCGAAGGATGTTTCAATCGCGCATCCATAATGACAACAGACAAAACTTACATTTGTTTCAGTATTTATTATTATATTAATAATTAATAAATACACAGTTTTTCATTTTCTTTTTTAAGTAAGAAAGATAAAAAAACAGTTATAAGGCATATTTAAGTTTATAATAATATATATTTTTTACTGCAAAACATATCATACATTAAATGAAAAAATTTCTATATATTAACAGTTTAAAAAATCTTACATATGTGGAAAATCATATAATATGATGTAGACATCTAATCTACGATTGGAATATCATTTCTGTTCAACTGATCAACAATATAAAGATAATAAACTGCGTGTTTGAGTAAAAAAAGAGTCCTTTTTTGATATTTCCAGTCCTATTTTCGAATTTATCCACACAAGGAAATAAATTTGGAATGGAATCGCATCCTTTTCAGAATCGGGTAAATTGTCCAGTATATTAAGGTCATTTTTCATTAAACGAGCAATCCAATTTTTCCGTTGTATTCTTGATGTCAGTGGAGTAATTATTAATTTGTTTGCATCTGGGGAAGCAGATAAAACCAAAGTACGGCACATATCAAGATTGCATACGTTTTTAAATGGAATGGACGCCCAAATTATATTGTCTTTTTCCGATGCTGCAACACAGTAATATTCGATTTGGTTATCACCTTCAAATAATAAACATGTAGTAGACAATCGCCCTTTGCAATAATTTGGATGTTCTGTATTATATTCTACTGCAAAATTAACATATCGTCTCTCTTTTTCACTCTCCATTTTAAGTTTATCAAAGCTTGATGACAAATGACAACGTTTTAACTATGACTATATTTTATATTCATTTTTTTAACCAATGAAACTCATGAAACTTCAGAAATGCGTAATACATCCAAAAAATGTAGATGCAATTAGTTTTTTTTTTTTAAATCGGAAATGAAATTGAGTTTATTACTCCGATGATTGATAATTAGCAAAAGATATTAAATAAAATACTATTACATGATTGTATTGCTATATACTATATAATCTTAAATTAAAAAAATTATAAAAAAAACGCAAACTGGACTTACTTTTTTGGTCTCTTTCAAAAGTTTCAAAAGTTTGTAGAAGTTTAATGAATCGATGAAGTCTCTTGCAAAAAACAACTTGTTTCCATTTAATATGAAACCAGTATTAAGGATGTTATATTACCAAATAAAGAGTAGATAAAAAACAAAAGAATTGATAAATACTTACTTAGAAATTAGTCACTAGCACAATATACAATTACAGCAAATCTATGTATTGAGATCTGCTGACTATTTCAGCCTTTTTATACAATTTCTTCCCTTTTGTGCTGAAAAAGTCGTTCACATCATCAATTTTAAATACATATGTCACTGATTGTGATCCTTGGGTAAAAAAGGGTTTTCAATAACAAGAAATAAAAAAGTTACTGATTAAATAAGGTAAATAACAATGTCACCTTGAACCTATATTCATTTTGAAATGGAGGTACTTGTACTCTCATTTCATTTTTAAAAAAATATAACCATTATATTTTCAATACCATTCACTCAGGAGTCTGAAGAGGAAAACCAGTTAAGTCAATAATTATTCATATAAATAACATTGCGTGACGTTGATTGCAAATAGATTCTTTTCTGCATACGGTTTTTCAATAACAGAAAATAACAGGACATTGACCAAATAAGCCACAACCCATTAATGAAGTATATTTGGATATCTTGTAGCAGCAAAGCTGTTCATATCCGTGGTAGCTCAGTTGGTTAGAGCAGTGTCAGCAATAGGCATGATCCCCGGTTCGAAACCGGGTCGCGGAATTTTTCCTTCCCTTTTCAATTTGTATTTCGAAATATTGGAGTGTTTCTTCAGTCAATATCTTATATTTGAGTTATTTTCATCAATTTATTTGATGGTTAAAGGGTAAGGACTATTCCCGACCTTCGAGTCGGGGCCTGCTCTGCCGATTGAGTTACTGCGTTGTGGCTTTAATGAAGTTTATTTGGATATCTTGTAGCAGCAAAGCTGTTCATATCCGCGGTAGCTCAGTTGGTTAGGGCAGTGCCAGCAATAGGCATGGTCCCCGGTTCGAATCCGGGTAGTGGAATTTTTCCTTCCCTTTTCAGTTTGTCTTTCGAAATATTGGAGTGTTTCTTTAGTCATTATCTTATATTTGAACAGTTTACTGTTAAATTGAAAGACTCTCCTATTGCATTCAACCTTTACCATTCAAGAGTGAAGAAAATGGCTGAAAAAGTAAGTATATTTAAAGCTATTTCTCAAACAACATTTTTTATCTTACACTCTAGTATATAAAATCAACATCGAATTTATAGATATTAATACTTTTTTTTCTAAAAGTCTGCAAATTCAACATCATATTTTAAAAAAATTGGCGGAAAAGTGTGGTTAACAGTAAACAAGTTCAACAGTAAAATATACATTCATATAAGAAAATATAAAAAAAATACATCTGGAATACGTTACCCTACAAAAACGGGAATTACATTTAATCGACAAACTTGGGAAGAATTTTTGAGCAGGGAAGAAGAAATATTAAAAAATTTAGAAACATTTGAATACAGTGGATATTCCATTAGCACCGTTCATACATTAAATTTTATCAAGACCGAAAAAAAAACGTTTTTAGAAATAGTAAATTTCAAGGGTAACTATATCAGATTGAAAACGGAAAGTGTTAAAACACTTTTTAGTTTAAAGAAAGATGTGAAAAATGCGATGATGGAAATAGACTATGGTGACGAATCATCATCCTCAAAATAGCAGTGTATGTGTGTAGTCATTTATTACTAAATACGAATTTAACCTTTCATTTTGTTGTTTTCCACAGCAATTTCTGTCCGGAATTAGAACAATATGGAAGGAAATAGTTTAAAATTATATAATTTTTATTTAAAAAATGTGATAAATTTGTATAATACTATAAAATTTTTTTATAAACTGTTTATCTTTATATATAAAAATTCAGGCTCAGGGTGCGTCTGTAAATGTTCTAAAAACTTTTGAACCACTTATCCGATTGAGCTAATATTTGCAACATATATTCCTTAGGTCCAGAGTAAGGTTTCCATGTCCCTAAAGTAAGGGGGAAGGGGTAAAAATCATATACCTTGGTTTATGTTTGTTTGTTTACTCAAGAGATGGCGCCAGAGTTTATCTCTTCCTTGAAACCGAAATCGGACTAACTGCGCAGAAGCAGGACAGCAAAAAAACTTCCGTTTCCTCCGGATGTGTAGTATTGTTTGCACATTTCAAGGTAGGAAACGCAAGTTTTTTGCTGCCCTGCTTCTGCAGTTGCTTCTGCGCAGTTACTTCGGTTTCAATGGAAAGGTCTATATAAAAATTCAGGGTGCGTCTGTAAATATTCTCAAAACTTTTGAACCACTTATCCTTCTGAGCTCATACTTGTACCAGATGTTCATTAGGTGCAGGGTAAGGTTTACATGTGCTGAGTGTCAGGTTGGCCCAAAGAGGAAAGAGTAAAAATAATATTTTGCTTGATCTGTCTGTCTGACATGAGCCTACGGTATGCGCGGAGCAACAATGGGCGAGGTCAAAAATGCTAACACCGAGTTGAGTTAGTGAAGAAAGCCATTGTTGCTACTATGATAGTCAACAATACGTGAACAATCGAGCAATAATCATTGCTTCACCAACCCAACTCGGTATTTGCATTTTTGACCTCGCCCAATGTATGTCATCTCCTACAATGCAGAGTAAAGTTTCTGCAACAATAGGCCATAAAAAATTACTTTGGCTATGGTCATGGATGAAGAAATACAGGATGGGAAACTCCATTGTTTAAAGCGTCATTTTTTTTTCACTGGCGCTCTCTGGCCATTTGCGTGGGCATTACTCTCTGTCTAGCAGACAACTTTACTTTTCCCTATTGGCCTCGATGGCTCAGTGGTTGCGTGATCTCCTCTGATCAACACCTCCTAGACAGAAGGTCTGATAACGGAAACGTCATACTTTGTTACATCATCATTAGTCGACCAAATTTAGGACTTATTATTGGTAGAAATAGGATTAACAATGGACGACTAATGATGATGTAACAGTGTATGACGTTTCCGTTTTCAGGCCTTCTGTCTAGGTGGTGTTGCTCTGATGCCCGTAGATGTGGCTTCGATCCCGGCCGAGGACGACGAGGATTTTTACAGGGGGAAAATGCTATTATATAACAGAAAGAGCGAAAAATGTATACACTCACTCATTCATTCATTACGAAATCTCCAGAACTATGAAGCCTACAAACTTGAAATTCGGCATGTATATTTCTCTCGGCTTCTAGGTGATAGAGGGTTAAAATCTAAGCAACATTTACCTCTTTCATTTTTTTCTCTGGGGCATTATTTTTGAGATAAAAATTGTTGAAATCCTACCTGCAGGAAACAGTTGTTTGTAATCTGCGGAGACCTTAAAGACATTGGTATACGAAACACCAGTGCGATCCGAAGAAGAGCTGGTAGCCGGAATCACCATATCCGCGGACCAGATTCGCGAAGAACCAGGAGCTTTTGAACTTTTTACTTCAGTCCATGCGGCGACGTTGTGAAGCATGCATTCATGCCAGAGGGAGTGAATTAGAACACTTATTATTGATGAAAATAGGAAAGAAAATTCCACGGCCTGGGTTCGAACCTGGAACCATCTGCTCACCGTGCAGACGCGCCAACCAATTGCGCCACTGTGGACATGGAAGCATTAACGCTATTTACATATCCTTAGGGCTGGTTGGAGCAGTACCCAGTTCGTAGATTTTTATTTATTTTTTAAAAATTTTCTATTACGAAAAATTCTAATAAAAAGCAATTCATTAGAAGCATCATATACTATTTTATGTTTGTGCAAAATTTTAACACTGTTTCTTTAGTAACAAAAAAGTTATCGAGTTTTGGTCCGAACTTTCCTACTGCGTATAACCGTTCTGCGTATTGGAACTTTTAAAGTTTTGAACCCAATTTTATCAATGAAGACAAAGAGATAGAGAGTGGGTCTTGAAGACATTCCTATTCTACTTTTTGAAGGTCTTTAAGAATCCGAAATCAAATTTCAGAAATTCAAAATTTTTAGTGCACAAGCAAAGTCTTGGGGGCAGCAGTCCTATGGAGGCAGAGTCTGTGAGTATTTATTGAAAATATTGTATTTTTGAAATTCTGACTTCTGATTCTTAAACACATGAAAATTAGAATAGGAATGTTTGTAAGACACACTCTCTATCTCTTTGACTTCATTAATAAAATTGGGTTCAAAATTTTAAAAGTTCTACACTTTCAGGGCCTGTATCTCCTAAACGGTTGGATCAATTGAAAAAACACCAGGAATAAAACATTTCTTGAAATTTAAAAACATTTAAAACATTTAAGATTTCAAAGTATCCCCCACCTCCAACTAATGAATTACCCCCACGAAATAACTCACTATTGATTATGGACATTTTTTCGTACAATGCTTAATTTCCGAGATATCTGCCATGTTACTAGACTTTTTGACACCCTGTATATCAAACAACTTGGAATAACGTGTCATGAATGAATATAAATCAAAATTATTGATAGTCTAAATTGGTTCAAAAGCACCTGGGATTTAGTGGAACCATTGTGGTTCACTGAAAACTTTCTATGCTAATATGTGGCATGTAATATAAAAAAACACTTTGGATGATGCGTCATGAATTTATATAACGTAATGATAATCCAAATTGGATAAGTGCTACGTGGTTTAATGGTATCATTATGGTTCATTGGAAGTTTCAATGCTAAGATATGACATGTTATATACCAAACAACTTGGATTGGTTGGTTGGTTTATTAGAAATTTTGGCGTTGACTACCAAGGTCATTTTGCGCCTTTTACACAAGTTATATCTATACGCAACCCAGGACAAACACAAACATCCATGCCCACGGCGGGATTCGAACCCACGATCAGGCAGACTCGAGAACTAGAAAGCCTATGCCCTAGCCCTCTCGGCCACCTGGCTGGCCCAAACAACTTGGAATGATGTGTTATAAATTAATATAACGCAAAATTCTTGATAGTTAAAATTGGTTCAAAGGCACCTGGTGCATGTAATACAGGGTGGGGCAATGTAAATTTCTTTTTTGAAATGTGCGCAATTCAGGCTGTAGCGGCTGCAGCGGGACAGGAGTGGTCTCATTCCACAGGCGTAGTTCTAAAGTTTTGTTCTCTTCTAGTTCAGTCACCATGATGCGTCGGAACAGTTAAGTGCGAGCTGTTTTTCGAACGGTTCATTTGTGATGGCAACCCAGCGCGCCTTTCGACGGTGGTTCAGTACACCCCGTTTGGCCGTGTTCCGGACCGAAAATCAGTTGTTACATGGGTCACTACGTTCAGACAAACATCGAGTACGACAAGCCGAAGATCTGGATTCCCTCGGCCAATCAGATCAAGTGTGAGCACTGAGGCAGTGAGAGTTTTAATCTTGCGATCTCCACGGCATTCTGCGCGCAAACATGCATTTGCCCTTGGACTTTCCGATCGTTCAATAAGGCGAATTCTTCACGATGACCTTCATTACCATCGTTACAAGATGGCGACTGTGCAGGAACTCTCCGAATGCGACTTCAGTTTCCGGGGGAAATCATGTAAGGTACTTCCCCAAAACATTCCTGAGGACACAATTCTTTTTTTCAGTGATGAAGCCCATTTTAACTTAACTGGATGAGTCAACAAACAGAACATGCCCTACTGGACCGACAACAACCCCCGAGAATTGCATCAAATGCCTTTGCATTCATTTAAAGTCACAGTGGTGTGTGCAATTTCCTCAGCTGGGGTTAATGGTCCTGGTTTGTTAAAGAAAATGAGGTAACAGTGACATGAATTGAACTTACGGGACATTTTGTTCCAACAGGACGTAGCAACCGCTCACACTTCAAAGGCATCAATGGCTATTTTGATGGAACACTTCCTGGAGTACCTCATCTCATTAAGGGGAGATTTGGAATAGCCAACCCGCACCCCCTATTTGACCTCTTGCGGTTGTTATGTTTTTTATTTTTGAAATGCCGCGATTATGTTAACCGTCCAAGGACCCTGCAAGACCTGAAAGCCAACAACCGGACAGAAATTGCCGAAAACTCTGCAATGCCAGAAATGGGCTTATTCAGTGTATGGATCAGGGAGGGCGTCATCTACCTCATATGATTTTCAAGACTGTCTAAAACAAAACTTTAAATATGTACCTAAATTATAAATAAAATATATAAAACAAAATGGTTTTTATTGCGTTTGAAATCAGGAAGTTATGTTCCCCATCCTGTATATCAACAACTTGGAATGATGTGTCATGAATGATGTGTAAACTTAATGATAGTCGAAATTGGATCAAAGGCACCTGGTTTAGTGGAACCATTATGGTTCATTGGAACTTTCAATTCTAAAATATTGCATGTACCAACTTGATTGGTTAGTTGGTTTGGTTTGTTTGGTATTAACGTCCTTTTCAACTACTATGGTCATTTCCAACTTGAAATGATGTGTAAAGATGAATACAACATAAAGTTAATTATAGTTCAAATTTGTTCAAAGGTACGTGGTTTAATGTTATCATTATGGGCCATTAGAAACTTTCAATGTTAACATAGGGCAGTTGAAAAGTATGGTTTCGCGAATGGTTTAGTTTAGCCTTTCGGTACTTGGTTATGTCATTTCTTAATGGTTTATTAATCCTAAACGTTTTTCATGTGCTCATTTTGGCTGTGTATTAACTTTCAGATTTATCAAAATTTCTTCGAATTTGAGCTCAGCAACGAAAAAAGCTTTCAATTTAAATAGAAAAATTTCATGTTGAAAATTCAAAAAGATTTCTTTTAAAAAGCTCCCAATGCATGGTGTCTCCAAATACGGCCCTTTAGTAGAACCTAAAACATGTATTTTTTCTATATAAATTCTGAGCTTTTTACATGTGTTCTTTTGCTGAATATTCACACACAGAAATGGCAACATTTCATAAAAAAGAGCCCGAGCAACGCCTTTATAAAATATACAAATTCTATGTCATATATCATCTGTATATCATGAATGTGGGGGGTGGGGAGTTAAAATAAAACGCAAAATTTTTTCATAATATTTAAAATGTTCTCTTTATTCGGATTAGAACCAAACACTACAAAAATTTCAAAGAGACAAAACGAATACAATGGATAAATTGATATCGGAAAAATTTTAAAAACAAAGTTCATTATCCTCATCATCTGATGAGCTTATCACCTCATTCTCTTGATGTAAATTAAAAATAACATTTTCTATTTCATCTAAAATGCATAAAAGACGTTTAAAATTTTTCTTTTTCAATATTAATTGTTGTTCACGGTCGGGACGGTTGAACTTTACTTTCAATCTCTCATCGGTATTGTCTTGAAAAACGTCAACCGAATACACACCATTAATCAGCACGGTTTCTGCATTCTCAGATTTTAGAGCAGATATAATGTCTTCTTTGAATTTCACAAGTTCTTTCCACCCAAATTCATTGAATGATAAACCTTCTACTTTTGATGGATAAGTTCTGTTCTGGTACCTAATGAATTTCCTCATATGAACATAAACATTCTTAATAAAATAACCGACTGAAACGTGAATGTCCGATCCTATTTCACGATTAAACAGTTCAGAAGTCTGAAAAAAAATAAAATTATAAATTACTTAAATTTATTTATTCCATATAAACATATATGAAGCCTGTTTAATTTAAAATTTATAAAATAAAAATAATAAATAAATATAAAATAACTATTACCTGGGAGGTCATCCTTGAATACTTTGATAGGAAAAAAAAACTGTAAGAAGAAAGGTGCGTTGAAATGTGTATGCCACGAAGTTGACAGAAAAATGTGATGCGGAATACATTGAACTCTGAATAAATAGGTATTTTTTGTGGGAGGAGCTAAAATGCTACGTTATGGCGCATTTTTTTTTCACATTAGAGAGTCACGTGTTGGAAACATATCAACACAGGACGTACAGGTCAATACACGTCTGAATAAATAATAGAACATTAATAAATTAATAAGCATTAACAACAGGAAAAGTTTAATATCATAATCCACGTGATTTATTATCCTGGAAGGTCCAGGATAATCATAAAAAGAAAAAAACTTATCAAACTCATTCACGTTTCGGAATCGATCTTCATCATGATAATCTCCATTTATGAATGGAATATAGAAGAAATTTGCATACATACACCGTGGTGAAAGTCGTATATGCTCAATTATTGGTACGTCGTTCATTTCCCATTTATGAACGTAATCCACAGAAAGAGCATGCAACCACATCACGAACTTTGGTATAGAAAAAACCAGCTCTGGCTAATCTCCTAATGTCTGGAAAATTAAGTGGCCAAGTGTCATACGTGACAAGACGATGCATATACTCCCTGATAAACCTAAAATGTGCAGGTAACCAAAAAGCTGGATACTGCATGATAAAATAAAATGAAAGAAAAGCACGAATGCGTACACTTCGCACTCAATCCTATGCAGACTAAAAATTAAAACACAACACACCTTGAATATATGCTTTTCTCGTGAACTGAAAAAAAAATGTCATTTTGAAAGTCCCGCCAGGAAACGCGATCCCATAATCCTTCATTCAAGATGGCGACACGAAATGATGGTCACGTGGTCTGATCTCACCAATCAGAGAGCTGGAATTGAAAGTGGACTGAAAGCTGCGGACACATTGGCGCAATAGTGTTCCAGAATAGCACTTTTATTAACTACTTCGCTTACAAGGAAAACCCTAGGAGTGTCACTTCTGTTATTCTTATTCTGTGGTAAGCATAGAGGAATAAGAAAGGAAAAATTTCTCTTCATCTGTGGAGGTAAGGTCTTTCATTTAAACTGAAAATGACAGTAAAGTTTCAAACTCCCGATAGGGTGGCGGAGCAGTTGCAGTTGGGCCGATTGTACATACAGAGCCACTTTTCAATAGAGTTCCCGACCTATCGGGAGCTAGAAACTTTATAACAATGGAGCTCGATGAGCATTTATATCTATAGATCGTGCTGTATACAAAAATTACAAAAATGGTTTCTCAATACTTTTTTTTCACCTTTCTCGGTCTTCTTCTGTGTCCCACTATTTTCTCTTGCTACGTGTACCAACTATTTATCAAATATATTTTCTCTCTCTATGCTCATTTATCTACCAATTCTTTGCTATTATTATCAACTCCGATAATTATTCGGCGTAATTTAGATTGCCATAGTTATAATACCCGTATTGCTAATGAATTATGGCCACCAACTTCCTCGTTGAATTATCGAAACAGATGGGTCTCACACATTGGGATCAAATATTGGGCTCTTTTACCGATAGAGATTCGCTCTCTTGCTCCGTATCCTTTGTTTCGGAAAATTTTACGGAGCTATTGTTTATATCATATACCTTTAAATACGAAGGTTAATGTTTCATCTTTGTTGGAATACTGTATGTTTCATTCAGAGTAAAGTTTTCTCTAATGTTTCGTCATTAAGTTTAATTATTTTGTTACCTTAAGTATCTGCTCTGTGTATTTTTCATAGGCCCATTTGAGTCTTGTGTCTCATGAGTCTTATGATTCCAACTGGTATCTGTTTAAATTTTAGCTTTACTCAAGTTTCTTGTTATTTTGTTTTTTGCTACAACAGGTCGTCCTATTTGGTTTGTTAAATTTTAATTTTTTTACTGAAGTTTAATCATCTTTAATTGTTTATTAACCTACATTGTATTACTCTATTAACTTGTTCAGTGCCCACTTGGCCTAACTTGTCGAATTCCTACCATACCGGCCTTGCTGGGCACTATTGTAACTCTATTTTAACTAACCCATAAATAAATAAATAAATAAATAAATAAATAAATAAATAAATATTTAACATTACCATAATGAGTAGAAAAGTCTCTTCGAGCATAAAAATAGAAAAGTCGAAGAAAAAGAAAAAAAGTCTTTTCTATTTTTATGCTCGAAGAAAAGTCTGGATCTTTCTTGGTCTTCATGTGTACCTTTTTGGTTTGAGTTGCGTAGCACCATTGGAATCCGGATGGAAAGAATCACTAATTGAATAAAGATTAAAATTAAGTTCATTACAGGCAAAAAAAGAGTTCTTTAACCTTAAGAGGAGGAGTCGATTCAATCTGTAAAGATGCAATCGTTTTTTCTTCCGCCGAGCAGGAGGGCGGCGAAGTCTTCCGAGATCGATTCCATCGAGGGCAATTCCTTTGGATCAGGACGAGTTGATGATTCCCAACTCCCTCTGCCTCTGGTTGGCTCTGTGTTCTCCGCTACCGAGTCGAGGTCGCGCCTGCTATTTATCAGACTCTCTGGGCGCGACCTTACATCTACTTGCGCGGATTAACTTTCATAATTTTTCAATTGGTGAATTACTTGGCCATGGTAACACAGAGATATTTCGTCGTTGAAGCCATTCTTTCGTGGATTTAGCAGTATGACTAGATACACCATCTTGTTGGAACAGAAAAGAATCATAGCAAGATCTTCAGATGCTGGAACCATGAAATTGTCAAGTATTTCTTGGTAGACTGCAGCATTTACTACACAATTTAGGACGCAAAACTTTCCTACTACATCTGACGACATGCAATCCCATACTATTACTAAAGTAGCAAATTTCACTTCTCTCTTGAACAGTTCCTGTTTTAAGCTTCTTGTACACGTTACCCTGGTCACCAAAAGACAAGGAGAGCATGGATTCGTCACTAAATAGGACGTTACTCCAGTCGTTTACTCCAGTCATCTTTTCCCCAAGTAACTCTTTCCTCACACCGCTTTACTTAAGTCATCAGGGGTTTAATTTTGAGAACTCTGGACTGATACGCAAGTTGACGTAGTCGTCTGTTTTTAGTCCTGCTTGACACGGTTGGTCCACACTTTTTCCACTCATAATGAATATATTTAACACTTTTGAAACTGTGTTTCTTCACAATATTCTTCAGTTGCCTGTCTTGCCTCTCACTAGTCTTGCGTATTCGACCACATCTCTTCCGATTTCCTGTAAAAGTTGGATCCTCCTTTTTCTGCTTTAACACCTTTGTCATCGTGGACTGTGAGCACTTCATAATTTTCGCAACTTCTGCCTGAGTTTTTCCAGTTCCATAAATATCACAAGTTGTTCGCTTTGTGACATCACGTTGCTCACAAGGGAACTGTTTGACCTTGTCTCTGGCAGATGACGCTCATATTTTGTAGGTAGCTGTAGGAAGAGGAGATGGCTGCACATGCTCAGTTTGAACGCCCATCACTGTTGCAAACACAAGTTACAGCCATTCTTAGTTCGACCGTTGAAGGCGGGGTAAGCACCATTTTAATTTAAACGAAGCGCTTCGTTTACTTGAAATTTCATTAAATTGTGTGTTTTATTGACTGGAATATGACTACGTTAGAAGTTAAGTATTCTGATTATTATTTTCCAAAATGAACTTCGAGCTATAACTTGCGAACTACGTGATAACTGCACCTCACATTTTTGTGGTAGACTTCCCTTGATGTGCTTTACTCATGTAACAAATTTCATTGTCATCCGTCATTCTCAAGGTCTCATAGTTCCTTTGTCAGTCCGAACGACGAAAAGCCTGAGCCTTTTATATTGAACATTAAAAATATATGTAAATCACTTGCAATATATCTGCTCACCTAATTGGACAGTTCTAGAAAGTATTCTAATTTTTTGTCTCATATATCACTTCACTCCTTGCTTTGACAAAGAGTAGCCTCTATCCAAACGTCAGCTTTTTTCAGGGTCTTACCGCCCTGTGTTCAATATTCATTTTTTTAATTTTATTCCAGGGTTCTTACCTCGTCCTTCTTTTCTTCTAAATCCCTCATTTGTCTTTATCTAGGAATTATTCTAATATTTTGTCACCTTCAATTTGTTTAATGTAAATTTTAATTTTTGAATAAAGTTCCTTTTGAGGTCGACTAGAGGAATAAGTACGAGGGGCGTTCAAATTTGACCTGGACTTTATTTTTTATAAATTTCATTGTTGTAAAAATCTAAACTTTCATTGTTGGGATGGCAACTACCGCCAGTCATGCAAATGCAGCACCACACATCCGGTTGCCATGATAACCGATTGTTTGTTAAACAAAATGGCGGACAGAGACGTGTCGACCAAAGTGGAACAACGAATAATCAAGTTTCTCTACAAAGGTGTGAAAGCATCTGAAATTCATAAGAAACTTCAAAGACAGTTCATCGAGTCATGTTTGTCTTGATCATCCCTCTTTGCTTGGTGCCAAAAGTTTGAAGGAGGGCGAGAATCCACTGGCAATGAACCTCATAAGGCAAGGCCAGCAACTGCTGTCAATGATGCCATCATCGCACGAGCAAATGAGTTGATAAGGGACAACAGGCGGATTCATGTCCGAGAATTGGCTTCAATACTGAACATCAGCATTGGCAGTGTGGAGACCATCCTCCACGATAAGCTAAAATTCAACAAGATCTGTGCCAGATGGGTCCCTAAGCAACTCTCCGAGGATGACAAAACTATCCGGATGGAAATCTGTTCCATACTGCTGCAGCGATATGACAGGCGAGGTGAGAGCTTCCTAAGGCGTGTTGTGACCATCGACGAGACATGGATTCATCACCATACTCCTGAAAGCAAGCGTGCGATCATGGAGTGGCGACACAGTGACTCATCACGACCCAAGAAATTCAAGATGACACCTTAGGCAACGAAAATGATGGCTACTGTACTTTGGGACATTAAGGGTATCATTCATGTCAATTTCCTGAAAGAACGTCGAACCATAAATCCACCCTATTACTGTGACATTTTGAGGACGTCTCTGAAGCCGGCACTAAGGAAAAAGCGACCAGGACTCCTTACCAGTGGTCTTTGTTTTCTGCAAGACAATGCCAGACCACACACAGCCAAACTGACTATGAACACACTGACGGAACTCAAATGGGACATCTTACCTGGAAAAAATGTGCAGAGAAGCAAGGAGAGTTCTTTGAGAAATAACTGGTGTGTATGTGTGTGTTTTGTAGTTTCCTGATTTTATAAAAAATAAAGTCCAGGTGAAATTTGAACGCCTCTCGTAATATCATTACCTGATGTTTGTAGGTTAAGCTCCAGTTAATATTTATTATTTATTATGTGAGTTCATCAAACTTTCTGATGGTTGGATAGGAGAAATTCTCGATCTGTGATCCGGGTGCCCGCCTCCCATTGGGCTTTCCACCATGACAACTTGGTTGTCTTTAAGACATCTAGTGACAGCATGGCTGTATGAGTGTCTGTGATAGCCCAATTGGTAGAGGCGTCGAGCATATGACACGCGAGGTTCCTGGTTCGATTCCATGTCGTAGAATTTTTCCTTTCATTTTTTCAAATAATATCATTATCTGATGTTTGGAGGTTCAGCTCCAGTTAATTTTTATTGGTTATTATTTACTACGAGTTTTTACCACTAGTTCTTCTCCACAATCTGGTTACTATTACTGCTGCTTGTCTTTGGACTTTAAAACTTCTGAACTTTATTAACTTTATTTGTTACTTAATTTGGATCTTTTCCAATTTTAAGGATTTTAATATATTTATCTAAGTGAAACGAATATATACGTATTTCTCTATTTACCTGGTATCTGTCGACAATCCACTGACCATTCGTTTTGCTGGATCATCCCAGCTTTCGGTATAGTTTCTCTTCCAAATAAGAATTCGTCATATTTCAACAGATTATTTGTAATTTACTTGTATTGGTATTTTTCTTAACTTTTGTTTTCAAAGCGAAACAGTTTTATCTTTCATTCATCATTTTAAATCTATGAATTACATGTTGTTATTTGTTTTAGTCAACACATTATTTCTCTGCTGTTTAAATTTAAACATGAAAATTATAATGTTAGCTATATTCCCTTTAACGGAAAATGAAAAGTTTTTCAAATAAAAAGTTGTTACGTAGTCTTTATTCTATTTCTTCAAAACTTTCACTTTATTAATAACTTAAATTGTTATATTTAACGATGATTCGCTCTGGCGCATGTCATTATGCATTTATTTCCCTGTCTTCGAATCCAGACCCGAATGCTCTCCTAACCATAGCTTTCCCAGAGTTTCTTAAAAATGTTATAAATGTAAATTTTATATCCTCTAAAATTTCACATGTAAGAACAACAAAAAAGAATAAAACTCCGAGATGCACGTAAACGTATTATCGTTGGCTATCGATTTTGCATCCAAAAATAAAACCTGAATAATAGAATTATCTGGAGGAGCCCGGGACATTTTACTCACATTTTCATGAGACATAATTAAATTACTATTTGAATTTTTTAAAACGCGCCAGTATAAAAAGGAGGAATAGAGTGGGATTTTTCTCTTTTTATTTTAAATTATTTTTCAGGAAGATTACGGCGTTGGAGAGAAAATGGAATCCTTCATTCTATTTTCTAATCAAAATTAATGCTCGAATATAATCCTTGAAGGTGAAGTGGTCTATTCAGATAATAAATTACCAGAATTGTTTTTCAGTTTTCTTCTTTGTAGGCCCTGACTTAATTTCTTTCCTTTTACAGGGCGAAACATTTAACTTAATGAACGTAAATAATTTGAAAATAAATAATTTCAGAGAAAAATGTTCCAGACAAAAGCTGTATGTTTATTTATTCGTTTTTATTTGGTGGGCATTTTCAAAGCCATCTTAAAGTGAACTTTGTTTTTTATTAAATTAGAATTTAACAAAATCTTAAATCTACGCTAAAAATAGTAATCTTTTGTCCCAAATATATTTTGATTCAGACTCCTAATTCAATAGGAAGGTACCCGAGCTATATAATGCTAACTGTGACAATGAGCTGTTGCATTTTTATTAAGATAGATAGATAAGTGAAACTGCTTTATTAGTAATCGTCCTATTCAGGAAACTTTATACAGGGTGAATACAAAAGTCTGAACCCCCCTTTTATTTTTTGAACCGAAGGAGATATGTCAATTTTGATGAATCCAATGAATAGGAAGTTGTGGGTGCACTTTTCATCATCCCAAATATGCAAATTAGGACACATTCAAAATTTATCTCAAAAACCGTAAGGGATAGAGACAAAAACCCAATTGCAAACTTGTTCAGCATAAAAAAACAAACAAAACAAAAAAAAAATCATCCAAATCGGACCAACCAATCACACACAATCACGTTGAAACAGAAGATCATGTTGATCATTTCGGGAACAATGTAGCTTGCCATCCTGGAATTGTTCTGTCTTCTGTGTGCTGAAACATGCCTTTTATTTGCTTTTCCGCATGAAAGTGAATGTGAATATTGTAATTTATGTTAATTTTTTTGATTTGCATGCTTTACATGGTGGAAATATCAACATTCAGTTGTTTTTCTTGTGCAGTGTGACTGTTTGTAAGCTACGTGATTGTGGGTGATTGGTTGGTCCGATTTGGATGAATTTTTTTTGTTTTGTTTGTTTTTTTATGCTGAACAAGTTTGCAATTGAGTTTTTTTCTCTATCTCTTACGGTTTTTGAGATAAATTTTGAATGTGTCCTAATTTGCATATTTGAGATGATGAAAAGTGCACCATGGGATAGGCCACCCACAACTTCCTATTCATTGGATTCATCAAAATTGACATATCTGCTTCGGTTCAAAAAATAAAAGGGGGGTTCAGTCTTTTATATTCACCCTGTATGTAACTGTCGTATTTCAGGCCACTAAATTTCACCTGTTTCTATCTATAGGGCTTTTTTGCGAAAGTGAGTGCTTGCATCAAAGATATGAGGCATTGGAGGATATTGGCACACCTAAAGATTTCGAAACCAAATGTTTAGATAGCATTCGTTCCGTTTTAATGGAAGAGCAAGTTACCGTAGTAACTTTGACTTCTTAGGCTATGCAAAAGACAATCGAAGGATAATTTCACGCTTTTAAACAGGATGCAACGTTTAATGTAATCTGTGTATAAAATACCAAGTTTCACGTAATTTTCTGTTACGCTAGAGAATTAACATTTGTTTGCTAGGAAAATACGTTTTTTAAATACATATAAATAGTAGCAACAGATTGACGCGAAATAAGTGAATAAATTCTTTGATTAATAAAAAAATAAGATTTGTCAAATTACTTCAATAAATGTTCCAAATGATGATCTTCAACGTCGATACTATTCAACGTTTTATAAAAGATTGATGAGTACATAGTAGAATTGTCAGTAATTTCGTAACAAGCATTTCTCATGCACTCTTTCGTAACTCGTGGGGCGCACAATGGGACCAAATTCGAAAATTCTTGGAAAAAAATATTTTATTGTTTCTTCTTATGTGAATGATTAGTTAAACACTATTAAACATTAATACAATTTTTTTTAAACAATTATATGTACTGTTTTAAACAGATTACACAAATCCCATTGCATCCCGATCCCATAAAAGTAAAATATACAAGTAATTGGATTTCCGTTAATGGTAATATTTTCATTTAATTATTTAACTTATATAAAATTCGGTATGCAGATTCCTCTAGACAAGAATTATGTTATCACAGAATTACTTGTTCCAAAATGTCCCTGTAGGTCGGGGTTCCATTTTAATATAATAATTCCAAATGGAGCAAATATGTGCAGCTTTTTTTTTTAATTTCAGCAAGAATAAATCCTAAAGAAATAGCAAAGTTTTAGCATGATGTGCCCTGATATATTATAAATCTCTTCAAAGAGACACTTCTACTCTCAAGCTTTACCGGGACGTTTTTACATCGCCATAATAAAACAACTAAAAATATAGTATATATGACGATTAAAAAATGTTCTTATCTAAAGGTTTAGATGCCATGTTGAATTGGAACCAAATATTCCTAAGCATTGAGGAGCACTGACCGTACAAACAAAACAGTAGATTGCACACTAACAAGCACAAGCACTCAGTTGTCAGAATTAGCAAGTTTTGACACGTCCACATCATGTGAGAGGTGGCGCTACCGTTCTCGCATTAAGGTATCATATCATTCCGCTATTGAACTCCGATTTCCAGTTGGTATTTATGGAATATTTTAAAATTTATTTTTTAGGTTTCTGCTAAGAAATTGTGCATTTGGCCCCACTGTGACACGGTTGGCACATCTTGCTAACTTTCGCTTTAGCTGTCCCTATTAAAAAATCAACAAGATAAACAGGCAATTGAACAGGACTGCATCAGCCCGACTGATCAACTGTCCATTGTATTCCCGATTCAATATTTCGTATCCTTTAATTGAGTAGTGTGCTGGACAACCACCATGTTCATTCTTTCTTCTAAAATTAAGTTCCTCAACAGGGGCGTAACCAGGATTTTACATGGGGAGGTTCGACAGGGGGTGGGGGGGGGGATAAAATGTAGAATAGTTTTCTTTAGTAGAAACATAGAATAACAAATGAATTTAAACAGATCAGGGAAATAAAAGGGGAGTTCCTCCAAACCCCCCGAATTCCCCCCCCCCCCCGTGCATTTTTATTTTAGTAACCGTGCATTTTTATTTTAGTACCCTCTGTTTTAGTAACCGTGCATTTTTATTCACTCTCCGGGGGAGGATCTCAAATTTTGTCCACCTTCTGGAGGTTTATGAAATTGTTCCTGATATTGTTTATATGCCCAAACATACTCTATGGGGTTGAGATCTGGGCTCTGGGCCAAAGACGTGATCTTCATGCTCGCTAATCCACTGCATCAAGTGTGCGCGATGAACAGAAGTACTGTCGTCCAGGAAGACGTCATCGTCTGCATGATAGATATGATATTCAGTTATACAGGATCTTTATAATTAAAGTTCCATGTTGACATGGCCATAAAAAAACAAAAACTTCTGGACCAAAAGCTATAATACTTGGTAATATTATACAAGAGGCATTGGGAAGTTCATCCCACCAAAAAAAATTAGTTCAAAAGATCACCACCAGCATGCAATGGCGCTCTATGCAATATTCGTATACGAAATTAGACACGAAGACACAGGTTAACCTGCTTTCAGTAAATGGTGGAGGCCACATTCAACATGTAACTAATTTTAGTAACGATTAAAGACTTGTTAACCTGTGTCTTCGTGTCTAATTTCGTATACGAATATTGCATAGAGCGCCATTGCATGCTGGTGGTGTTCTTTTGAACTAATTTTTTTTGGTGGGATGAACTTCTCAATGCCTCTTGTATAATATTACCAAGTATTATAGCTTTTGGTCCAGTAGTTTTTATTTTTTTTATGGCCATGTCAAAATGGAGCTTTAATTATAAAGACCCTGTATTTGCAAAGAGTCCTTATAAATGACGATATTTACATATGCTTATATTTTACATTTCACAATCTTAACAGCAGCTTTAACTTGAAAAGAAAGAAGCAAAATATCAATCTCGAAAATTGAAGGGGAGGGGAGGTGAAAATACGAAATTTTTTATCTTTTTCATTAATATCTCTAAAAAGACAAAGACACATTTTAGGGAAATGGCAGGACGAAAACCCCAGAATAAAAGCACACAGAAGGCCATACCTCCAAATGAAGCGTCATGTTTTAATAATTTTTATAGGTCATTTTTATCGAGTTTTCAAAAATGAACTGAAGTTTTCTTCTTACGAAGGGTTGGGGTGGGGGGCTCTTTAATGTTTTCTTAGATTAATTTACTGGATTATTTTTTTAATTCTAGTTTATTGTTCTTATTATGGGAATTATTAATATTCGGTATAAGCACAAAACCCAATTAATTCGGTGAATTAATCTAGAAAAAAAAAAATTTAAAAAGGTAAAAATTAATCTTCAGTTAACTTCTATTTTTTTATTGTTCAGATAGCTCGATAAAAGTTATCTAAAAATTATTAAAAGTGGTACAAACATTTTGGTACAATCATATTGAGGCTTCATTTACTGGTGTGCCCTATGGGGATGGGTGGAGTTGGGGGGGGGGGGGGGCGAACATGGTATAGCTTTTTTAAAAATAATGCCTCCATGGCTGTAACTTTTTTATTTTTTAACCGATTTTCAAAATTCTTTTTGTATCGGATACTCACATTTCTCCTCTATGTAATGCACTGTTCACTTTTCGACATAGTCCCCATCCCTTTCCACGCATTGTACCAACGCGTGACTAGTCGGGTGAACCCGTCGGAGAGGAATTCCGGGGTTGTCGTCGACACGAGGATTGAATGTCAGCTTTGGATCCTCTTCTGCAGCACGATAACGCCCGTCCGCACACGATCGCCACACATCAGAGGGAGTTGCAGCGCCTACAGTTCAAAGATGAAAAACTGCAGTTCAAAAATGAAAGACTTCGCACCTTGCGACTTTCACCACTTCCCAAAGAGGAAAGAGCACCTTAAGGGGCATGAGTTGCGTTCTGACGGCGAGGTGAAACCTGCCGTTCGGTCTTGGTGTCGACAACAACCCCGGAATCCCTCTCCGACGGGTTCAACCGACTAGTCACGCGTTGGTACAATGCGTGGAAAGGGATGGGGAGTATGTCGAAAAGTGAATAGTGCATTACATAGAAGAGAAATGTGAGTATCAGATACAAAAAGAATTTTGAAAATCGGTTAAAAAATAAAAATGTTACAGCCATGGAGGCATTACTTTTCAGCCCACCCTCGTATTAAAACGTATTTTTTTGGTTTTTTGTATGATGCGTATTTTTCGAGAAAAACACCTGGTACGGGTTGTCTGAATAACCCTGTATATTTTATTTCAATTACGGATAATAGTTTGGAATAATTCAAATTTTCTATTTTCCGTGGAAATTTTTCAGTCATTTTAGTCTCGTTTTATAGACCAATCGGGATTTGGACCAATCGGGATTTAGACCAATCGCAGTAAGACCAATTGTGCTGGACCGCAGGAAAACATGCCCCAAACCATAACACTGCCCCACCAGCTTGAAGGGTTCTACTCATGCATTTGGGGTCCATGCTTTCATGCTGTTTTCGCCAAATTCTCACTCTGCCACCTGCGTGATGCAATTGGAAACGTGATTCATCGGACCACATGACTCTTTTCCAAAGCTCAACTGTCCTGTCCTTACTGTGCATATGAAACAGGTGTCCTTGTAAAGGAGACGATGGATTCCACTATTTCCACAAAGCATTTATTCATCATAACATAGATGTACATTTCGGCTACGCCATGTACGTAGCCATCAAAAAAAAATATTCTTTATAAGTACTCTGTTAGGTGTCATTGTGCGAATTTTTACTGCAGTGCCTATTCCTTTCTTCAGTTTTCGATATCAATTTTTGAAATACCATAAAGATAAGTAGCACAACAAAGTAATCAAAATTAAGATATAATTATTGTCTACTTGGAAAAACACCATCGACTGTTTTTGCATAATGAACAGGCGAAAAGAAGAGACGAATATAAATATGTTTCTTATGTAAAATGAAATTGTAAATATGGTTTTAAATCTTCCAAGAACTTTGAACTAATCGTTAGATTAAATTTATTATGGGCTAGATTAAAATCTAGACCGTTTCAATATCTTCTTAAATACACTCACCAAATATCATGGCACACCTGCCTAATAACGTGTTGGGCCCTCTCTGTTCCGGATAACGGCGGCGACCGTCGTGGAAGAGAGTCTACCAGTCTGCGGACCAAACGATGCTGCATTTACCAGTTGTGTTGATGACGACCTGACAAATCGTTCGATGACGTCTCACAAATGTGCAATCTGGGGAACTTGGAGGCCAAACCATTGTAGTGAACTCGGTAGCATGTTCCACAGCCACTGCAGTGTCACAAGGGCCGTGTGTGGAGGCGACGGAAGATGCCGTCGGCCGCGGGGTAAAAACAGTTCATGAAGGGGTGCAGATGGTCCCCAAGCAGATCGACGTAGGAAGTAGCACGCAGAGTGGATGTCAGATCACCAATGGACCCATTGCATGCCACGAGAAAACACCCCAGACCAGTCTGGAGCCTCCACCTGCCTGAGTGGTCCCCACCTGACAAGCGGGGATCTATGGCTTCGTGTGGCCTGCGCCAGACACGGGCACGACCATCGGTCCGATACAGCTGAAACCGTGACTCGTCGAACCAGGCAACCCTTCGCCAGTCCTCAACGGTCCAATGTCGATGTTGGTTGGCCCAGGCTAGGCGTTGCCGACGATGTGCAGCTGTCAAGAGTGGCACCCGTCGTGGCCTCCTGCTCCCAAAGCCTGCAGCTGCTAAGGTTCGCGGAATTGTCATCACGGACACAGTTGTGGGACGTCCCTGGTTGTACTGCATGGTGATTTGGCCCGCTGTCGCCCTTAGGTCAGCAGTTGCAAGCCGGGTGACCCGGCGAACACCTCTAGCATCATTGAGGCGTGGGCGGTCCGTCCACTGTCCGTCGGGTGTACTCTCGATAGACTCTTGCAATGGTTATACGGGAAAATTGCAGGGTGTTGGCTACATCTGATATTGAGGCACCCGTCAGTCTGGCATCAACAATCATCCCCCGTTCAAATGCGGATAGCTCTCGGCATGATGCCATTTCTGTAGCTAGTTTTGCTTAGAATGATTGTGTGATATTAAGGAGCCCTGTGCATCTGCATTCCGAGAATGGAACCTGATTGGAGGGGTGTGCCATGACTTTTGGTGAGCGAATGTATATGCATTCACAACATATGCAATAAAATTGGGGGAAAATGAGAATTTGTTGAATCTTTAAACAAGAATAAGATTCTTCTTCAAATGTGTTAACTATTTAAAAAATAAAAAAAAACAATTTTTATAGTTTTATAATTTATGATTTATAGTTTGAAATCATAAAATATGTGCAAAAATTTTAATGGTTAAAGGAATAAAAACAAAACATCTACTTTCAAGAAAGTTATAAATCCAATTGAAGAAAGAATCAAGTATTAGTGTGTAAAATGTTATTTTCCGTAAAACAATTTTTTGATAATGTTCTTAAAAATTTTCTCTTTAAGCTATAATAGTTCCATTATCAGTCACCTTAAAAGTAATCCAAATCGACAAAAAGTGTTAAGAAGAGTGTCGCTAAGTTCGTAGAAATGTGTTGCTAAATTCGATCAATAACTCAGCATTCCACGAAAGAGCCACAATATGATCCCTTTTTGACTCGCCACCTTAGTCACACTGAAAGATAAGTCTGAAGGGCGAAAGCAATGGTCGACTAAAGCGGAACTGCAGGAAATCACCCGATACTGCCTCTTCCCACCATAAAGCACCGTTACTAGGACGGAAATTCAATATAATGCAAAAAAAAAAAGTCTTTTCGCAAGACGAGCTCACCAGTGTGACAAGATTAGAGGGGGCAACTCTTTACTTCTTCATCTCCAAATCGCCATCGACCGGACCTCCCCTCTTCTTTCTTTAATGAAAGACGCACCTGCGCATACTGTAATAATATTTTGGATATATGAAGATGGTTAGGACATTCAAGTTTGCTATGGTTAGGTTTACTAGAGGACAGGAATAGAATAAGTTAGCCATTTTTCTATAGTTGAGTAAGGATTCACGCAAATTGCACCTAATTGGAAATATGTTTTCTGTCTCTGTTATTTTTTTTTAATTTTCAACCTCTTTTCCGTAAAGAAATTAAATAAAATTCTCCTTTTAGTTCTACTTAAATTTCACGAATTTATTCAAGATAGTTACCATTTTCTTATCTATTAACATCGTTAAGGTCATACTCCTAATTTGGTATACAAAATTACCGGACACAGTTTTTTTTTTACATTTTCGCAGTTTTCATATCTTACTGGCCACAAACGAAGACTGTAAATCTGGCTTGCAATGCAGTGTTTTATTATGTGTTGGCTATGGTTATAGGTCCTCCCGTTTAAAAAAAAATCGATTGGGAAATTTTGTTTGATCCTAATTCATTCCTTCGTTAGTGTGTTTTCCGGTAAAAAGTGATCAATTTCTTGTCTATAATAAGTATTTTCTGCTTTGTTTACACTATTTGTCCTTTCAATGCTCAAATTGAGAACCTTGGAAAATAAGCTGATGGGAAAACCAATAGACATGTCATCAACAAAAGGTCTTGATTGAGTGCTTATTTAAAAAGTTGTAAACACTTTATCAATAAAAAATGTTTTAAAGAGAGAATGTGACTTTTTTTTAAAAATTTCTTCTTATGTCTAATAATTTGCACACCTCTATTTTATTAAAGTTTATTTGTTATATAGAATGAGAAATAAAATGAGTTCAAATATCACTTTTCTCGTACTTGTGTGCTGTCCGTTCCATTATACAGTAGTAGAGTATCATGATTGATTTGTAGACACTAACTGATATACTCTAGCTAGACAATCGTCAATTTGCGTAAACAGTCGAGTCACATTAATGTGACCACCTGTTAACATCCGGAATAGCCACCATATGCAGCCGGGCTGGGAGAGACTCATTGAAATGCTGGAAAGTGTTCACAGGGATATTTAGCCATGCTGACTGCAGTTCAGTTGACAAGTGTTGGAAGGTGCGAGGTGGTCCCATAGATACTAGACTGGGTTTAAGTCCGGTGAATTCGGAAGCCAGGGAAGCATAGTAAAGTCTTCTTCGTGCTCTTCTAATCACTCACGTACAATTCCAGCTGTATGAGATGTCGCATTGTCGTGCTGAAAGATGCCATCATGCCCACTTAAACATTCCCCAGACCATAACGCTGCCTATGCCACCTTGTTGCCATCCACAATACACTCTATATACTCACCCAATCTGCTGATGACACGTCATATATTGCCTCATTTATTTAGTGCCTTCTGCGATTGGTTATTTAGCGCTGACATCACAAATAGTCGAGTCACATTAATGTGTCACCTCATATTTATCTCATTAAAGAAATTAATTTTTTCGGTACTTCATATTTATAAGGGATCATAAAATGTAGTCGAATCTCCATCGAATTAAAGACAATTATTACACTGTCTAATTAACTATCGCATTCCTATGATCGCTAATACCTCTGAGCGTAACTCTTTGTCCGCTGAAAACTTTCTGTGTCGCAAAGTTTTATTTTTCCAGAGAGGCAAATACATAAAAGTCACTCAGCTTGTAGCTTGATGGTGCAGTTTTTCCCATCCATATTTCTTCAAAAATTCTTTGGTTCTGACGGTAACGCGCGAGCGCGCTTTATTGTGCAGAAGAATTACTTTATTGCGGCGCATCCCAGGCCTTTTGATTTTGATAACATAAGTAATTTCACTTTTTCACATAAAAATTTCACGACATCTCGCTGTTCTTCGATATTCGCGCCAATTTTCGTAAACGCCATAGCAGCCGACGGACTGGCCCTTACCCTCGGTCCTGTTCTTTTCGTTTTTTTTTGCAATGAATTCCTGAGCGTCTTCGCGAAACTTTGTGCACTCGACAGCTAAGATATGGGAGCACATATATTTTGACCGCCGCTAAACAAGTTTTCAAATTACGCGGTTTTTATAAGCTCCGATTACGTTAAATTAAACCCCAATTATAGCTTATGTCGGCTTTATCTCACAATATCAATTCCACTCGAATACCGGTATCCGCATCGTTCGATTGTACGTGCAGTTCTTATTGTGAGCAGCTATTAGGTAGAATAGAGCCTCCGTTTAATTAGATAAAAGGCAATTGTCTTCTCATTTTAAAGATTCATGATTATATCCCACAGAACCAATTTTATCTATCCTTCCGCTCAAATACCTTGCATGGAAACTTAAGGTATCCGTATTTAGGATTACTGTATGCAGTTTTATTTCATACATTTTTCCAAACTATCACTCTAAAGCGAATAATATTTAATTCAGTACTGTATACAGTAACGAACCTTGAAAATAGGCCCCAAAATTGAACATACGTATGTTCAATTTTGGGGCCTATTTTCAACGAATTTTCATTTAAAAGGTTCGTTACTGCATTTTATATTTCTGTCGTCCGCACTCTTTTTTTATGATGCAGGACATATGATAAATGAAATGAATATGACTTATTTCTGATTACGAATATCGTATCCAAATTTCTGTGCAATTAATAATTCCGGCCAAAATCCGATTTTCCGAAGGATGCTATATGTTCAAAAAATGGAGAGTCATAGCAAATGGAACCAAAGCAATTTAATCTTTCTTCTATAACTGAGCGGGATGCCGATCTCCGATGTTTCTGTTCGGGCTTTCCTCGAGGTGCTACGCTGACGGAACTCTTCCTAATCGTTTCCTAGCTGTTTTTCAATTCACTCCTGAACTGGCATTCCCTTCTATCTTCACTTGATCTTATCTCTTCTTATATCTTCTTTTTTTTTGGCTTCTCGCTCATTGGTCTGCTCGTCTTAGATTTTTGCATGATCAATGTGTGACAAGCACGCCTCTTAAAAGCAAACACACATCCCGATCGCTACGACATAGTGTCAGTGCCATCACTCTTGAGCAATATTTGATGGTATGTTACGGCCTTTGCCACGAATTAGTTCCGGACGTATTAAGGAAGCCTTGTCATGAACAAGGAGGCGCACTTCCAGACTTAATAGTGCTCGTGGGCCAATAAATGAATGGATATTCTATCATTGAATACCAGTGAGAGTAGCACATTCGCAATAAACAAGGGTGCTAGTATCCTAAGGGCCAATTCATTACCTACTTTCTTAGCTGAGACTTCTCAACTGAGTGTTCAGCAACAATACAATGAGATAGTTATAATCAAAGATCTTCAATGTAACGAGATATAACATAAGGCTAATTTGCATGCAATTTCGACATTTTTGTGTTTTGTCGTTCTCACCCAGATGGCGCGCTTTCTCATGTCGTCATGATGACGTTTGTTTACAACGTCACGAGGTCTCCATCTTGGATGAGTCTGCGTTTACCAATGACGTATATTAAAGACTAGCAGAGTTACCCGGCGTTGCCCGGGATAATTACACTTATAGGTAAAGAGGACAATCTCAAAAAATTAAATTATAACTCCCAATTGGTTAAATAATAACTCAATCAATATAACACAGAGCAAAGGGATTATCCATTCTACTAAAAATACGAAAAACAGGAGATCTAGATGATATACCGGGACTTTATCTAAACTCTTCTTTTTTTTGCCTCACCACTGCGGAGCATCACCAGATATTTTAGACTCAAGTTTTTCTTGCCCTTGACGTAGAAGCTCTTATATCCTCTTGCTCTATTCGAAACTCCCGTTGTTCAGATATTTCAAACATCCGTATAGCTTTTTCTGTCCAATAATCGTTCTCTCTCTTTCCTTTCCAGACACTTAAATTTTTGCCAGTCGTCTAGACGTTTGATAGGGAGCTCAAGGGAGACACGCATGACTCCTATGCCTAATCAATAGACGCTGCCGTATTAATGTTCTGTTACTGCATCTTCACTTTATGCTCATTATCAATAATTCTTGGAAACGAACGTTCAGTCATCGCATCATCAGCATTTCAGTTTCCAAAATATACACATTCCGACAGAATATAGTCAAAATGTATATTTAGGAAATGTTTGGATCAGCTGTGCTACCAAATAAGTGATAACCCCAGCGTGACTCGGACTTTTTTTTTTTGGAATAAATTTTGAAATATTTTAAAAATAAACACATGAAAACGCTTAGAATTAATAAAGTAAACATTCTTAATGAAAATTTAAAAAAATTTTTTTTACAAGGTCACAATGGATGGACCTCTCCAAGGATGCCACTGCTAGTCTAAATAATTTGTTACTCACGTAATCTTACTTTAGATGTACACTTGATGTTGCAATTCCCTTTCTTCTGTCGATGTCTTGAATCAAAACTTGGTCATTCATCACTTTGTGTAGTCAAGCGGTCGCCGATTCTTCTATTTACTTGCTTCCGATTTGCTCAATACAGCACGGAACTAAAGGAGTGCTTCCTCTGTCGTCTTTCCACTCTTTCTCAATAGTCTGCTAACTCTCTATTAGCTCCAGTTACTAATGATTTTTTAAGATTTTCAAGAAATTGTTAAGTAGTAAGAACTCTCTTTTCTAGGAAAAGCCTGAATAATAGGAATTCTAAGCATTGTTACAAATTGAAATTTATCTACCGGGTGGGCAAGAAATAACGTCAGGTGTTCAGAGCTCGCTAGCGGGAATTCTATTAGGCCAAATGCAGTACATTTTGGTGTATATACTTAGTGGAACATGCAGTTTCGATTTCTGCAAAAAAAAAAAAAAAGTACCAAAAGTCGCCATAGGGGGCGCTTATTTCAAGAAAACAATGAATACATTTGCATAAGCGCGTTCCGTGTTGAGCAATCGTGACAATAAAAGGCAAGGCTGAGGATTTCCCATCATTCACGAACGAATGGCCTGACGATGACGCTTACTCTGCCTGACCGGGCGTTATTAGTCAAGTTGTTTTATCAGAAGAGCGACAATGCAAGTGCTGCCCTTCGTGAATTACGGCGATTGAAAACGTTACGAAGAGGACCGATGAGCATAACTAACTTACGGAAAATGATTGAACGATTTGAATCTACCGGAACTCTACCTAGGAGTGCAACCAGGCCGGGGACGCAAACGAATCAGGCAGCAACACATTGAAGAAGTTGCAATTGCTGTTGTGGAACAGGAGATGACTACTGCGCAAGGTACCAGCAGTGCACACGCAATAGCACGCCAAACAGATATCCCATATTCGACGGTGAGGAAAATATTGCATAAGATATTGACATTTTATCCCTATAAACTCACTCACACCTGTTCAACAATTACTTCCTGGAGATGAACGTACCCGAACTGACTTTTCGTTGAGATTTTGAGCACGTATGGAAGTGGATGATGCATGGCCATGGCAAATTTTATAGAGTGATGAGGCACATTTTTATTTGAATGGTGATATCAATACCCACAACTGCCGTATTTGGGCTGCATCAAATCCACAAGTGTGTCTGCCAACTCCTATGCATTCACCGAAACTAACAGTATGGTGCGGCTTTACTGCTTCTTTCATCATCGGCCCGGACTTTTTTGAAGAAATCCGTCCCCGTGGACCGGTGACTTGTTCCGTCAATTCTGCCAGGTATGCCGATATGCTTGAGAATTTTGTGATACCACGATTGCAGGAAAAGGGTTGTCTGGATTCTACCATTTTTATGCAGGATGGTGCGCCACCGCACATCAGACGTCAGGTGCAGCAGATCTTGCGAGAACGTTTTTCAGACAACAGAATAATTAGTCGTGCATTTCCCACGGTATGGCTACCCAGGTCGCCTGTTCTCAACCCTTGTGATTTTTGGTTATGGGGATATTTGAAAAGCATTGTGTATCAAGCACATGTTCCTGACCTCTCAACCTTAAAGGATCAAATAACGTTACATATCAGACTAATTAATGCAGATATGCTGCGAGCTGCCGTAGAAAATGTCGTGTACCAAATGCAGCTATTGGAACAGCACACTGGTGGTCATAGTGAAACACATTTGGAATTAGAAATAAAACATTGTTTATTGTTGTTACTAAAGTTGGTTTGTACGGTATTTGTTCATTTGGCAATTAGCTATTCATTGTTTTCTTGAAATAAGCACCCCCTATGGCGACTTTTGGTACTATTTTTTTTTTTTTGCAGAAATCGAAACTGCATGTTCCACTAAGTATATACACCAAAATGTACTGCATTTGGCCTAATAGAATTCCTGCTAGCGAGCTCTGAACACCTCACGTTATTTCTTGCCCATCCGGTATATTGCACAAACTTTGTTTTTCATTGTTGTTCATAAGATATTTCTCATTAATATGCCGTGCCATAACCATGAATATCGATTTTTTATCGATAATTATTATTTTTACGATATCTAAGGTAGACAGTGGCCTTCCTCATGGTTTGGAGGTCAAGTATGCAAAATTTCATCAAAATCGGAATAAAACTGTAGATTTGTATAAAAAGCAAACAAACCCACAAACAAACAAACAAACCCACAAGCATCCTTCTTTATATATATATAGATAGAAGATAGACTCCGAAGCAATTGTTGTAACTTGAAGCAAATTGGTAAGCTCCATGCCCAGAACTGTCATGGCCGAAAGTGAATGAAGATGATGCAAAACACATGGCTAAACACGAGAGTATCTGATTAATAATTCTTTCACACGTCGATCACGAAGTGATAATTTATCTTTTCGTTTAATTTGTATTTGAAGTATTTTATTATATTTTATAAACAATTTTTCGATCATGGTTTCAATTTCAGTTTCGTTTCGATCGCCTTTCAGTTATATATTTTCATTTTAGTTACGTATTTTTAATTTATGCTTGTGGAAAATGATTCCTGATCCTTTTTCGTGTCTGTTTGTACAGTTGGACGCACAACAACTTTGAGGAATGGTTTTGAATTAATTATAGCTCGGACCCAAAACTTTCAAAAACAAAGCAGCCAGACAGCTAATTACTCCACGGCTCACTCTTGCCCAGAACTGTCATGGCTCAATTTGTTTCACTTTTAGCCGCTGTTAACAATAGGATTCGGAGTCTATCTTTAATATACGTCATTGGCGTTTACAGTACATTACATAAACAATCCTCTCCACAAAGGCGTCACAATCAACAACTTTGCTAGCATTGCTGATCAAATTAGCAACAATTACATACAACAATTAACAATGATAACAATAAACAACAATACAGGTATTCGTTACATCATGATTGTACTGAACACATATTAAACTTAAATATTAAATTAGTTACAAATAAATGAAAGACTAGTGAAACTAACGATCGAAAAGACGCCGTTGGGGAAAGTTGCAGAGCTGTAGGTTAGTGGGCAAAATATTGATTACAAAATTTGCGCACAGACACACAAACAATTGAAGTTTAAATAAGTGTGTAATAAAAAAAAGAGATATGGGAATTTATTTCGAGTAAATTTGCGTCTCCAATTATTCTTTTTAAAGATTGGTTGAAAGTTTGATTGAAATCGATCCAACCGTTTGGAAGGTGAAATCTGTGTACAGGCAGGCGAATAAATTAATGTTAATAAGATCTTTTCAGGAAGAAACTCTTATACCCTGTTCGCACTGCACCTTAATCACGGTTAAGTAACCGCGGTTAACTCTTGATCACGGTCAAGCAGAACTGTGCGGCCAGCTTCGGTTACCTAACCGCGTTTACAGCTCGGTTAAGAGTCGGTTAACTAACCGTGTTTCCGAAACACGGTAGTGACGTCATATCCCGATTAGCATCCGCTAACAGGTAAATAAAACATGGCGGCGAAACGAAAGCGAAGCAGCGAGTGGTCTGAAGATGAAACCAAAGCCATTATACACATTTGGGGAGAAAATATTTCAGACCTGCGAAAGGCTAAGCGCAACCGCCACGTGTTCGAGCACATATCGAATGTTTTGCTCCAAGATCACGGCATCCATCGTAGCACACAAGAGGTGAAGAATAAAATTGAAAATCTAAGCAGGCAATACAGGTAGGCATTGTTGGGATTAATCGAACAATCACAATTTTAAAATCTCCGCTTGTAATTTCTAAACCAAAATCATTTTTAAATGTATTTTATATTTACAATGTTGAGGTTTTAGGGGAAAATCGTTCGCTTGGAGAATATTTAGTACAGGAGGATAAATAATAACCCCGATTCATATTTTGGGATTACCACTTGGGCGATATAAAAAAATTATTATTACGAGCAACTGTATCTATTTCATGTGTATAAGCCTACCTTTAAAAAAGATTTTGGTTATTTTAAATAGCTATTGCAGTTCGGGCTTTTTATTTTAAGTATAAAAATTAGAGATTTCGATTTTAAAATCAACAAATGTTGACAGATTTTGGGTTTAATTCTTGACTCAATATAATAATTATAATTTTGACTTAAAATCTTTTCTGAGAATGATTTTCCACAACAGCTTGTATCTTGTTCCTTGTTTCTTGGGTCGAATTCAATCGAAACACTTCATATTTAATTTGGGCAGGAAAGAAAAAAGTAAACAGACAAGTGGGTGCAGTCCACCTAAATGGCCGTACTACATCCTCGTTCACGAGATTCTTGGCAGTTTTCCCTCTGAAAATAATGATCTGGCACAAGAGAGTATGCAAGTATTGGTTCAGGTAAATATATATTACTTTTCTTGAAAGTATAATTGTATAAACTGTACAATGATTAAACGCTGTGAAACATTTTAATTTTAGGATGATTGCTGCAATATTGTAGAAGACGAATCCAGTCTGGTGAATCAAGAAGTCCCACAAACTCTGCTGAACTCTTCAAATCTGAGTAATAGCAGCAGCTCCGGAACAACAGGAGCAGGAGCAGCATCCAAAAGGAGAAAAAGAGCGAGCCCTTCTCAAGATATTTTAACTGCTGTAAATAAAATGCTAGAACAGAGCTAATTGGTGCTTCAGCTAATGCAAGAGCAAACGCAGTTGCAGAAAGAAAATGTAGAAGTTGGGAAAGAATTAGTTTCCCTGTTCAGAGAATATATCAATAAACAGTAATTAAAAAAATATGTTTTAATTTTTTATTGATATTTGTTTATTCCTCTTTAAATAATAACAACTTGAGAACATAAAATTAGTATTCATTAAATGAAGAGTCACCAGTTTTTTTGTGTTATCTTGGCCTTATTCTTGGCGATATTATTTATTTGATGCTAACCTTGTTTTTTTATATTGAATCTCATGTAGTTTTTTCGTCTTCGTTGGGAATTCTGTTCTGTTGTTCTTAAGCTTGAGTTTATTGCTAATCGACTTTTCTTCGTTGATAAATACATGCAAATAGTTTTTATTAATTATGACACTGTTTATTTTGTTTATTTTATTTAATTATTTTCTTTACTTAATAATTTACTCAATAGTGTCAACAGCAACGAAAACTGTTTGTGCTATATATGTATAAAAAACTGATGACCCTTCATATAATATTTACCACTTTTCATACTAATAGTTAATTACTTAAGTTATTATTTTAAGAGGAACACACAAATATCAATGAAAATACAAAGATTGAAACATACAGCTCTTTCATCACAACAATTT
>JAHWFO010002124.1:1933998-1952930 GCA_023313115.1 Rhysida immarginata
TCTTTGTATAATTACAATCTACACTCTGTTTTGTACTAAATCTGTTTATTTTTGTTTTTTTTATAAAAAGTCCTTTTGTAAACTTCTTTTAGTGTATTTTATCATCAAAAAAATGTTTACCAAATGTAATTAACCTCTTAAAAGATTTTCACATCAAACAATGTTTTATTTTGAAATGTATTTTATTTTAAAATAAATTTTATTCTAGAGTTACAAAGTATTGTGTTAAAGCCTCACGTGTTGTTCTTCCTGATGCTGCATGTTCTCCTATTACAATGATACGGCTTTCACTTTGTTCAATTTCGTTTAACCATTCTCGTTCACAATCATCACCCAACACTTCACACATGTTATGTAAAGTGCAGCTTGCTTGAATGATAGGTGGTACGTTGTTAATGTTACATTCCAAGCCTTTTGACAACCCTCGAAATCGTGCTTTCAGTCTGCCAAAAGCATTCTCAATCACTCGCCGTGCACGAGATAAATGAAAATTAAACTTTCTTTTGTTTTGATCCAGAGAAGGTCCGTCAGGGTAAGGTTTCATCAAATTAGGCAATAAAGGAAAAGCTGAATCTGCCAGTATTAGAGGTCCAACATTAACACCACAAATATCAACCTATGAAGAACATATTACATTTGACTGTAGCAATTTAGGTAAGCTAGAATTATTGAAAATTGAGGCATCATTATTTTTCCCTGGAGAACCAACATTAATGTATGTAAATCTGTATGCATGATCGCACACAGCTAGTAAAACAATACTATAAAATTGTTTATAACAATAGTAATCTACAGCAAATTCCTTTGGAGGTGAAACTTTAATATGACAGCCATCTAATGCACCATATGCTTGTGGGAACTGCCAATCATTCAAAAATCCATCAATAGCATTCTGAATTTGTACAGCACTAGTGGGAAATATAATATATTCATGCATGAGATGTTCTACTACGTGATGACAAATTCATGAAATGCATCACAAATGAGCAATAGTTCGCAATTTCACTTGACGAAGCCAGAGTATACAGACACATTGCTACACGTTTTCCAAGAGGCACACATTTTCGTAGATGAGTATCACTTCTCTCAAAGTAAGGTCTCACTGTGTCACATATGCGGGAAAAAGTTTGCTTAGAAACACTATCAATAGAAAAAATACATAAGACTATTTTTCACATTAACTGATATTAATCAGGTTTAAGTAAACTTACCGAAAATTTGCTTTCCACACTTCGTTTGACATATTTGGCACTATTACATCCCACCAAGTCGACGATTTAGGCAGAACCCAAAATCTATGATTTACTGCTTTCGAAGCCTGTAGCATTGCCAAAAGCTGTATCATAACGTCATCACTTCCATCCATTTGCTTCAGCAATAATCTGCGTTTCCTTCTTATGATTTCTATTCGGTTTCTGCATATACTGATTTCGGCATTTAATGATAACATACGTCGAACTTGAAGCATCATTAGAAGAAACAAGCGATTCGTAGCCATGTTTATTCTTTGCAAGTTTTCCCATGATGCATTACGAATATTTGGTAACCGTGATTTCGCTTGGATGCAATGCGGACGGAAAGTGCTTGATTAACTAACCGCGGTTTAGTAATCGTGGTTACTTAACCGTGATTAAGGTCCAGTGCGAACAGGGTATTACTGATATACTGCTGAATTGTTAACAATATCCCACGAATTGCGCCTTAAAACAGTTTATATATATCAAATGTTTTGCCTTACTTCAAGAATTTATCATTACTACGAATGCATATCTCTCAAATTACTACTATTAATCTAGTGTATTAAAATACTTATGTCAAACTATATTATGAAGTTTAGTATTTTTTGTAAATATACGTACACATGTACAGGGCAAAACCAAAATAGTGAACTGGCTATACACCTACAAAAGGAAAAAAAGTTTATATAAAGTTATGCCCTAAAGTGATTCGTTACTCAGTTATATACGAATATTAGATACATTATATAAAGGTACCTACGTGTATACTTTATAGTTGGCTAGATTAACAATCATTTATTTTGAGCAGTCAGGCTAATTGAGCAACAATCAAACCGCAAGGAATCAATACATGCAATCATAGCAAATGTTCAAAATGACCTCCGTGAGCGGTAAGGCACTGCTGAGCTGATCGGATCCATACCCTCAAAAATTCCCAGTGTGCCCTTAATTTGCTAGCATCCGTCTTCCACTCTGGTGAAAATGCAGGAGAAGAATAAACAACAGATTTTAAATGTCCCCATACATATATACAGGGTGGTCGATAAGTCTGTCCCCCCCTTTTATTTTTTGAACCGAAGCAGATATGTCAATTTTGATGAATCCAATGAATAGGAAGTTGTGGGTGGCCTATCCCATGGTGCACTTTTCATCATCCCAAATATGCAAATTAGGACACATTTAAAATTTATCTCAAAACCGTAAGGGATAGAGAAAAAAAAACCCAATTGCAAACTTGCTCAGCATAAAAAAACAAACAAAACAAAAAAAATCATCCAAATCGGACCAACCAATCACCCGCAATCACGTGGTGAACTGTTTGTAGCTTACAAACAGTCACACTGCAGAAGGAAAACTGAATGTTGTTATTTCCACCATGTAAAGCATGCAAATAAAAAAATTAACATAAATTTCCATATTCACATTCACTTTCATGCGGAAAAGCAAATAAAAGGCATGTTTTGGCGTCAGTTAGGTTCCGTGCCCAATTGTGCTATGGTGATTGTGGCGTCAGTTCACCACGTGATTGTGGGTGATTGGTTGGTCCGATTTGGATGATTTTTTTTTTTGTTTTGTTTTTTTTTTATGCTGAACAAGTTTGCAATTGAGTTTTTTTTCTCTATCCCTTACGGTTTTTGAGATAAATTTTGAATGTGTCCTAATTTGTATATTTGGGATGATGAAAAGTGCACCATGGGATAGGCCACCCACAACTTCCTATTCATTGGCTTCATCAAAATTGTCATATCTGCTTCGGTTCAAAAAATAAAAGGGGGGGGGGACTTATGGACCACCCTGTATACATTGATCATACGCAGATAAGTATGAAAACTTCCTCAGGTGACGAAATGTTAGACGAATAACATCTGTGGCTAAAATTCTTCAAAGAATTATTTTATGATATATCGTACACATACAGTGGCGCATCCAGAGAGAGGTGCGCCTCTTAAAATAAGAAAAGAAAAGCCGCTGTATGTAACGTGACCATTAGTGAAAATAAAGGACGCCAAACACGGATACGGGATATATCTTTATTGATGTATCGGTTTCTGTCGATATATCGGATTTTATTTATCGGGATTCCGAAATATAGCTAGTAAATATACAGTAATAGACATGGAGAGCGGGAATAATATTTTTTTTCCTCTCATTTTTTTTTTTATTTTACACATTTAACATTATTTTTAGGATGAATGTATTTTTAAGCAGGTCATTTTCATTAAGAAATATTCATAAACACACAAGCCTCAATTACAAAAGTAGAAACTAAAAATTGAAAAAACAGCACCCAGTAAACATGTCATAGTCTAAACACTAAAGTTATTCTTCGATAAAAATTATTATTTAACATTTATAATTCCATCGAAAAAGTTAAAATTATAATTATCATTTTCGGGAATTTCATTTAAAAGAATCCATTCGACTTCAGTCATTTCTTGAAAAGCACTATCCCTGTATTAAATAATCAATACATGTCTGATAAAATGATATAGATTGTGTATCCTGATAGTGTTCTTTTTCCAATTGTGATGTACAGTCGGCAGCAAAAGTACTTAGCCACCTCCATTAATTTTCCAAAATTGAACATTAATTTTCCCTTTAACAATTCCGGTAAAAAGCTTTTCTTGGTGTGTATTGATTATTACGGGTATGATCATTTTGGTGCACGTGAATTGTTTCTTTTTACCGGAATTGTTAAGGGGAAAATTAATGTTCAATTTTGGAAAATTAATGGAGGTGGCTAAGTACTTTTGCTGCCGACTGTACATGTAGTTTGTTTAATTTAATATTTTGGCTTACGATCAAACAGTTCAAATTTTAATACTTTGAAAATAATGAAAGTTTTAAAATATTCCCACATTGAAATATTCTAAGACTCGATTTTCAGAATGTCTATGAAAAGTTGAAGCTTAACCATGTAGAAAAAAACCCATCAACTCACCATGATCGTGAAAAAAAAAAGGACAAAATTGATTTAAAAAAAATATCTAAAGGACAGCACTTCGAAATAAAGGACTGTCTTTTGAAATAAAGGACGGATGGTCACCGTAACTTTAATACATCAGAGAAAAGTTTTTGTTTTTTTTTGGGGGGGGGGGAGCCTCTTAAAAAAGAAAAGCCGCTATAATACATTAGAGAGTCGCTGTAACTTAGGCAACTATAATTTATGTAAGATTGGGAACTTTGTTTCGCATAATAGTTTGCGCTGTTTCTTTTTATTGAAATCATATTGAAAACATTTTATATTCGTCAAACACGAGGCCCTTCCAAAATATCATCCTGGATGCGCTGCTATATATCATCAGCGATTGCCACGAATACCTCCATCGCTTAATGAATGAACTAACCAATCTGTTCTGAATTGTAGCGATGTGTTTTGGACCGGAAGCAGGTCGATGGCAGCCATTGACGTCAGCCGTGACGTCATCGTACTCTGTGTCGAGTCGAAACTTACGCAAGTCATCACGCGCGTCTCAAAGCGCCAAAAATCTCGTCTTTTGAGTGGGGCATCATTTGCGTTTAAATGCCTTCCTAATGAACTTTGGAGGAGCCATTAACGTTATTTTCAGAAACAAATCTTTAATTCCATGAAATTTTAAGCGCATTTGCCCAAATCTTAAAATAGTTATTCATATGCATATGAGAGAGTTACGGCTAATCATTCTGTCAAGGAACAGTGGCTAATACTTAATATTTATATAGTATCAGTATATAAAGTGGTAGTCGAAAAATGTTAAAAATAGTCACATATGTATCAAATTTATTTTAAAAAATCTAGTGACCTGCTGACTACTAAATACAATAATTTTGGTATTTTATCAGAATTTAGCCTAATTATTAATAAAAAAAAGAAGCAAGATTTGGGTAAAACAATGCGATTATGTTTGTGTTGTTTAAAGACATCAACGCATTAAATAATCAATTTCAAGCAGACCTTGACATCACTCTCAAATGGATTTTGTTTTTCCACCTTTTAAGCAATCGATTCCATGTACTATAATTATTATTGTATTCAGTTGTTTACTTTCCCTCCCTTTATTGTATACTGATTGCTTATTCTTTTCCTTCTATTTTTAACTTTAGCGGATGTAGAAGAAAATAAGGACGAGACACAAGATCCCTGGAATAAAATAAACAATGGAAATCTTACATTATGCCTGTGATGATGAAAATTTTCCGAAACGCATAGGCGTCTTTAAACGCATAATCCTATTGCTTTACTCAAATCATAATTCTTTGTTTATTTATATTCAGCAATAATGAATTTATTCCAGACTAATTATTAATATTTCCATTTATAAAAGGATCGCTAGAATCCTTAGACACCTTTATTTCTTTTGCCTTTGGCCATTTAGTGTTTGTTTTTCGCAATGAACAGTCCCCTCAAAACAATTTGATTTTTTAATTTACAAGGAAGGCACAATCGGAGAGTAACCATAAAAGTTGTATAAAATTGTAATTTATTGTTAAAATTAAATTTTCTATTTTATAATTCAACATCATCTCTTTTTATTCAATGCCCCTTCACTAACAGGAAACAACCTTTTGGATTCCAGTAGAAAAAAAAAATTTCTGATTCTTCCCTCAGCCAATTGTCGACCGCAGATTGCACATCTTCACCAAGCTCCGTTAAAACTCTTTCAATGGCTCAAAAAGACGGAAATCTAAGGAAACTCGGTCTAGAGAATAAGGTGGGTATGGCAGGACCTCAAATTTCATATCTGCAGTAGCTCAGTATACTTCTGCTTGTGACAGTTTGCCCCTTGACTGTTGATTATATTGGAAGATCTCTGTTTTGTTTCATAAGACTGAGCTAGTCTGTTCTTGGGAGGGGAGGTCATTACTATAGTCAATCAGTAGAGGTCACAATGGCGCCCATATCGTGGCCAAAGGGTGTCAACACAATGGCTTCCTGGTGTGGGACGTTGCGGCCTGAATAATATTATCGATGGTGAGAGTTGTCACAAAATAATTATTAAATATTAATAGAAAAAACTGAAACATGCAGCATGGCGTTCCTTATACGCGTTATTGTTTAAGTAGTATCAAAAGAAATTTCATTATTACCTTACGAGTAAACCCGCAAATAAAATGCTACTCAGTAGAGAATCATGGATGTCGCAAGAAAGTGAGAATTTCACCTGTCTGAGTCAATAGTCACGAATTAAACATCGAACGGCAGGGTAGGAGCAGTTTACAAGGCATTGGAACCTTTCACCAGTTATCGACTGGACCAAAAAAAAAAAATATGATCGGTTCCCATGTTTAAAGAAACAACTGAAGACCTATGGAATGAAAAGTTGAACGCCATGGCTGCGCTGGTAAAGACGTGGAGGACCAAGAGGGAGTAGGACTGGTCAGGTCCGAAGATGGAAGTGGTCTGTCTGAATGAAAAAAAAAACAGTAATTACGAAAAGAACACTAACAATAGTGCGACACAACATCCTCGTGGTCACGAAAATTATTCGTGAGGGACAACTGCAGCAGACAGCGACTATCACGTGGAGATTTTTATTAACATTTATTTAAACAATACAAACTCAACAATCACCATCTGCAAACTAAAAAAAACTTAAATAAAAAAATAGAATAATCATTTAGAAACAAATATCATTATATCTATTTTTACAATAAAAATTCTGAGTTTTCCCGAACATCACTTGACCATAGCACGGTCATTTAATCCCCTGGTCTGTGCACACACGCAAATTCCGTTGTTGTAGTCAACAATTGGATTGCTGTATTTATGGAAGAAGCGATTTTAGTCCCCTCTATTGCACGAATTTGGCTACATCTCAAACTTAACAATATAACTTAACGATCGTACAATGTAATAAAACTGTCAGCTACTATTAGTGTTCATAAAATAGAGGGGACTAAAGGCGCTTCTTCCATAAAGCACTATATAGGGAAAGTATGGACAATCCATTGTTGTAGGCAGCCATTTTGTATCTTATTTCAAATGATGATTGCTTCTTGTTTTGTAGCAAATTCATACTTCACAGGCAAATTTCCCTCTAACTTTTGTCAAAAAAGAAGTATTCAGTCTGTAAGTTTGAATTTACTGCAGAATACTTTCAAAACAAGGAGCAATCATTATATGAAGAAGGAATCAAAATGAATTCCTGCAACAATGATTGTCCATACTTTCTTTATAGAGCTTTTACAGCACGTGACCATATAATGCACTGTGGGTTTGGATCATTGTTAGCAGGTCAGTCATGTTGGATAACAAAAACGATTTCGCACGCTATTCGCTATGGCAAGGTCAGCGTATTATACGAATCTTCCAAACAACAATACTCAACAACAATGCTTAACCGATTTCTTGAGTGAATGCGATGATTGGGAAAGCGAAACTAGAGAGGATTGTTGGATTGTTCCTCAGACTACTATGGTCAAGTGACTTTTGAATACCCAGGCCATAGTCTTTTAATCCCCTGGTCTGTGCACAGGCATTGAATTCCATTGTTTTAGTCCAACAATTGAATTGCTGTATTTACTGAAGAGTCGTTTTTTGCCCCCTCTCTTGAATGAATTTGGCTACAGCTCAAAAATAGGTAATGTTACGTATTTGTTGCTGAACACGTAATAGTAGCTGACAGTTTTGTTACGTAGTACGATCGTCAAATTGCATTGTTAAGTTTGATGCAATAGAGGGGGTAAAAAGCGAACCTCTTCAGTAAATACAGCAATTCAATAGTTGGACTAAAACAATGCCGTGCACAGACCAGGGGATTAAAAGACTATGCCCAGGCTATGTGACGATCCCAAAGCTAGATAAACAGGCCCTGAAGTGAAGAAGTCACCTGACCATCTTAGTCCAAACAACAATGTAATCTTGCCGAGGAACACGCTTCTGTATAACCAACACCTTCTAGAAAGAATGCCTGCGCACTGAAACGTCATGCATTATTACATTATCATAAAAAGAAACCCTATGCACTGAAAATTCATACATTGTTACATCATAAAAAGGCATTGGTAATCGTATTTCTACCAATAATAAACCATCAATTATGACTTCTTATGATCATGTAACAATGTATGAATTTTCAGTGGACAGACTTTCTTTCTAGGAAGTGTTGGTATAATATACAATGCACTTTAGGATGAATATACAATGAGTGGCCAGATTATTATGAGTAAGTTGGCCCTACCCCATCAGTACTTCGTTGGGCCACCCTCTGCCTTCAATACTGCGGCGATTCGCATTTACTCCACGAGATGTTGAAAGGTGATGCGAGGAAGCTGACACCATGAATGCTGTTGTCTTGTGCTTTCTGGCCACAATCCGCTTCAAACCAACACCACCTAAAGATAAGGCCTTAGTACTCGCTGAGAACTGCGTCATCAAACTGAGACAGACAATGCAACTTTCAATGCAAAAAAACCGTTCCGTGTATTTCATTTGTTGCAAACAATGAAACTTGTATTGTCTGTCTCAGTTTGATGACGCAGTTCTTAGCGAGTACTAAGGCCTTATCTTTAGGTAGTGTTCTTCAAACCCCTTCAGTCTCTATCAGTGAGCTTCGACTTTCGGGCAATGTTGTGCTTCGCAGATGATGTCTTTCCCTGCTTCTTATAGGCTGTCATAACAGTCTTTGACTGATGAATGACACTGCCCTGTTGTGTGAAATTTATTGTTTTGGAACCACCTGTGAGATGGCTCTTTCTCCCACAAATGCTCAATTGGATTGAGATTTGGTCATTATGGGGGGAACCTAAGCCAGGTTTGTCGTCGTTCGTGGCGATCGCAACAATCTCACCTTACTACTACGAGGGTAGGCTGGAAAGTAATGCCTCCATGGCTGTAACTTTTTTATTTTTTAACCGATTTTCAAAATTTTTTTTGTATCTGATACTCACTTTTCTCCTCTATGTAATGCACTATTCACTTTTCGACATAGTCCCCATCCCTTTCCACGCATTGTACCGACGCGTGACTAGTCGGGTGAACCCGTCGGAAGGGAATTCCGGGTTGTTGTCGACACCAAGACCAAACGGCAGGTTTCACCTCGTCGTCAGAACGCAACTCATGCCCCTTAAGGTGCTCTTTCCTCATTGGGAAGTGGTGAAAGTCGCAAGGTGCAAAGTCTTTCATTTTTGAACTGCAGTTTTTCATCTTTGAACTGTAGGCGCTGCAACCCCCTCTGATGTATGGCGATCGTGTGCGGACGGGCGTTATCGTGCTGCAGAAGAGGATCCAAAGCTGCCATTCAATCCTCGTGTCGACGACAACCCCGGAATTCCTCTCCGACGGGTTCACCCGATTAGTCACGCGTTGGTACAATGCGTGGAAAGGGATGGGGACTATGTCGAAAAGTGAATAGTGCATTACATAGAGGAGAAATGTGAGTATCAGATACAAAAAGAAATTTGAAAATCGGTTAAAAAATAAAAAAGTTACAGCCATGGAGGCATTACTTTTCAGCCCACCCTCGTATTTTCAATTGTCGAATCAACGTAGGGGTTAAAGCATACATTCAGTCACAAAAAATGTTTTTGCAGCAAACAAGGTACAGGAATTGTTTGTTCTTGAAACTATTCCTGCAAAATACGAGTAGCTTGGCATGCCGCATTGTCACATTGGAAGAAGCCATTGCGATATACCATCAACATGATTGCATGAACTTGATCAGCAAAGATAGTTAGGTATGTTCTGATATTCAGACGTTTTTCTACATAAATAAAGGACCTATATTATGCCAGAAAAATATGCCCCAAATCATGACTGCCCCCACGAGCTTGAACGATGTACTCATGCATGTGGGGTCCATTGTTTTCATGCAGTTTCCGTCAAATTCTCATTCTGTTATCTGCATGATGCAACTGAAAACGTGGTTTTCATCAGATCACATGACTTTATTCCGATGCTCAACTGTCCAATCCTTGTGTTCCTGTGCGAATTGAAGACGTTTTATCCTGTTAACTGCAGATAGCAAAGGTGTTCGACGGGGCGAGGCATTTATCTTGAGAAAAGTGAATATCTCGGAAACTAAGCATTGAACGAAAAAATATTCAAAATCTAAAGTGAATTATTTCGCGGGGGAAATTCATTAGTTAAAAAATTACTCCCCACCCCAATTGTGATTTTTAATGGTACATTCAGATTGTACACAATATTTGAGAAATGTTTTATTATCAGTGTTTTTTCAATTGATCCAACCGTTAAGGAGATAGAGGCCCTGAAAGTGTTGAACTATTAAATTTTGAACCCAATTTTATCGATGAACACAGAGTGATAGAGAGTGGGTCTTACAGACATTCCTATTCTACTTTTCAATGGTCTTTAAGAATCCGAAGTCAGAATTTAAAAAATCCAATATTTTTCAATAGACACAAACAATGCCTCCATAGGACTGCTGCCCCCAAATGTTTACTTGTGCACTAAAAAATTTTGAATGCACTTGGTCAAAGTCTAAAGCATGCTTTGTTTTATATACTATCAAATGCAATATCATTCATTTTTCTATCATTAATAGTTTTGACGTTATTAAGATTTTCGTGATCAACACTTTTCGTGACATTCACGATTTAAGCGTGGCATCCCAGTATCGAAACATAAGACGTATTCTACGTCAAAAAGAAAATTGTATTTTTCAATAAGAGGAAGCTCTTCATGCCGTTTATATTGTGTTTGGAGCTTTGAAATGAATGTTTCTGCCATTTCTTCATTTTTCAAAAAAAAAAAAAATTAATTTCTCTAAAAAGGCTTAGCCCATTTCCATAAAAAATGGTCAATGTATAGTTTAAGAACACCACTGTCTGAATTTCTAAAAAATAAAGAAAAAATAAAAAAAAAATAAAAAAAATTGACGGGAGTGGTCTTGGGAGAGAAGATAGTAAATAACTCCAAAACGGCTCATCACAGCCAAACAAGTCATTTACAAAAACAAATTCGCCTTAATGAGAGGAGTACGTACATGTCAAGTTTATTGAGTTTAGTTCGCTGGTTTGAACGCTACAGCTATTTTTTTAATATTTAGAAAATAATTAATATCTCGAAAGAGGCTTACCCAATTGACATAAAATATACGCTAATGCACAATTTAAGGAACCCTCTAAGTATGTATAATTTTTATTTGGTTCGGCTATTTGCAGTTTCAGAGGAGTCAGTTGCACAAAATTGGTCACATACGTACATACATACATACGTACAGACGGAAAATGTTTTATTCAAAATTTCAACATATCTTTACGAATCATGAATTTTTAAGTCGATTTCAGCAAAAATAAAAAAATTTTGAATTTCTGAAACGAAAACAAAGGCCTTCACTCTTAGAGAGTGGTAGGCTAATAAAAGGGTGGTGGCGCGTTTAATATTAAATTTTAAAACACACCACCACACTTTTATCTTTTTTTAAAAAAAATATATTTTTTACTGTTTACTGCACTTTTTTTTTACTTTATTCCTTTTTTTATAGATGTTTGCCTTTTATTAAATAAAGCTATGAAATAAAGTATTATAAAAATTGGAGAAGTTTCAAAAGGTTCTATTGACAAAATTTCGTTGAATTGACCGCACAGCCTCAATCTTCAATATCCAATAGCAATTTCCTTTTCCAATCGGCAATGAGATTCGATGGATGATGGAGAGAACGAAATTTCCACAAGAGAATTCCACGAGAAATCTCAACAGTGTCTGAAAAAACACGATGACAAGTTCACTTTAAGTTCACTTAAAATTCATAAACGGTTATATTAAAATATGGCAAGACAAAATCACACAATACTACAGGTGATATCGTTCTTCTCACCAAGCGATGACAACATAAGAGAAAATAAATCTTATACCGGGTGATTCTGAAAAAGTATATATAACTTTAAGCAATGACAGAGGTGACCAGAATGAACATTTTCTTTTAATACAATGTGGGCCCGAATTCGAACGCTAACTGAGATATGAACAGAAATAAAAATGCCGCCACCAAGATCAACAAGTTAATAACTCAGGTTCTGCAACGCCTAGACTATTGAATTTTGGAGAATAATAGGGTACATAAAACTCTGTATACCGTTAAAGTTTGATCGAATTCCAACAAGTAGTTTACGATTTACGCACTCAACATCTTAACACGTGCGGGTTAGTATTCGTAATGGCCACGATCAAAACGGTGTAAAACGAAAAACGATTTTTCCTATCACGAAATCTAACGGAAAAAAGAAAATAAAATGCGCGGCCCGTTTGAGCCGCATACAATTTATTACGTCAACATTGTAAATGACATTAATCTGATTAACAAGATTACTGATTACACTGCCAAACGGTATGCTGGGAAGGGCATGGGTATAATAAAAGCTGGTCATGTTCTGTTAACAATCCATTAACTCTTGTGGAGCTATGCCACCTGGACCCATCATAGGATCTCAAAACTGGACATGCCAAAATAGACTGTAACGTATGTTGTCAACAGATGGAAGCAAGACGGTTCAACAACCGAAAAAGAACGTCCCAGACGACCGCAGAAACTGACAGAGCGTAACAGAAGATGCTTGGTACATTGATACATGTCTGTCGCTTTAATCGCTGAAGAGGTTGGAAATGCAACTGGGAGCGCCGTTAGTAACAAAACTATGCGCAAGGAGTTGTACAGGATCAGTTATCATGGTAGAGCTGCTGTACGCAAACTTGTTAATGCGAAGCGTCGTTTGGCCTGGTGTGTCGACCACTAAAGAATCGAAAACTGTTCTTTGGAGTGATGAGTCACGTATTCAGTCTTCCAGTCTGAAGAACGTGTTTGGTTTCTTCCAGACTGTGTTTTTCCAACGGTTAAGTTCGGTGCAGAGTCCATCATGGTGTGGGATTGTTTTTCCTGTTTGTTTTTTCCCCATTGGTGGGGTTCTTGTGCCTGGTAATAAGAACGCTGACGTACACCTCGACGTTCTGGATAACTCGGCCCTGCCTATACAGCGACAATACTACGGAGATGACGGTTGTTTGTTTCAACGAGATCGAGCTCAAGGTCATACTGCAAAGCGTGTGCAGAGCTGGTTTCTTGAAAATGTGGTGAATTTGCTTGACTGGCCTACTCAGAGCCCCGATCTTAATCCGATCGAGCACTTGTGGGACAAACTGATGTGACGAAAACGCAAACCACGCCCATCTTCGTAACAATCTCTTCTAACAGCCTTGCAAGAGAAATGAAGATCCTGCCCAGATATTTGTGGGTCTGTTTGTTTGTATGTTTTTTATACAAATCTACAGTTTTATTCCGATCTTGATAAAATTTCGCATACATGAGGAAGCATGAGGAAGGTCACTGTCTACCTCAGATTTCGAAAAAATAACAATTATCGATAAAAAAACGATATTCATGGTTATGGCAAGGCATATTAATGAGAAATATCGCATGACCAACAATGCAAGACAAAGTCTTTGCAACAATGGTATCAACACGCAATTCACAAACACTCTGCACGGACCAACAATATATATCTCATGACCAACAATGCAAATAAAAGTTTGTGCAACAATAGGTATCAACAATGGTTTCAACACGCAATTCACCAATAACAATGAGCTCAAAATGATGATGCAATGATAAAGCAATCCTTTCCAAGAATTATAACAATGAACATAAAATGATGATGCAATATGGATAAGTTTCAATTTGTATCAATGCATAGAATTCCTGTTATTCAGGCTTTTCTTAGAAAAAGAGAGTTCTTAGTACTGAACAATTTCTTGAAAATCTTTAAAAATGATCAGTAAATGGAGATAATGGAGAGTTAGCAGACTATTGAGAAAGAGTGGAAAGACGACAGAGGAAGCACTCCTTTAGCTCCGTGATGTATTGAGCAAATGGGAAGCAAGTAAATAGAAGAATCCGCGACCGCTAGACTGCACAAAGTGATGAATGGCCAAATTTTGCTTCAACACATCGAGAGAAGAGTGGAAATTGCAACAACACTAAGTATACATCTAAGGTAAGATTACGTGAGTAAGAAATTATTTAAAATAGCAGTGGCATCCTTGGAGAGGTCCAGCCATTGTGAGCCTTTAAAAAGATTTTTTTCGAATTTTCATTAAGAATTTTTACTGTATTAATTCTAAGCATTTTCATGTGTTTATTTTTAAGATATTGCAAAATTTAATTTAATTTTTTGAGATTGTTCAGTTTACATCCAAGTAATTATCCCGGGCAACGCCGGGTACCTTTGCTAGTAGATTTATAAAATTCCAAGTCCTCCTGCTCCATGCCCGTTTCCATAGTGCCGAGCAACAATACAACCTTCATTGTTTCAACAAATGAAAAAACATTGATTGTTAAAATTCAAAAATGGCAGCCGACGAAAAAAAGACTAGATTTAAAAAATCATATCTTTTTTTTGTAAGCTACGGTTCAAAAATATATTGATGTCTTAGATTTAACTATATACATGTACATCTATTGACATTTAAAAATGAAAATAACACGCTAAAATAAATAAATCAAATTAAAGCCTAAGTAATTTTAGCCATTCTAAATTATGAAATTCATTATATCTATATGATTCTTATTTTTTAATTTATTATTATTTTTTTTGAATTTTATTTGAATGTTATTATTTTTATTAAATTAAAAAAAAAGAGCCCGACGAGACGTTTTCAATGAAGAGCAAAATTTACATCCAACAGTTGTAGATGTGCTTTTGTGTTTGGTTATAACTGACAATAATGACTTTGACACATTGTAAGAGGACACATTGTATTAGTATCACTCCCATATTGACAGCGACTTTTTTCACTATTGGCAATATTGTCAATTATCACAGTCCTGTCACAGATGAAAATTTTTAAAAATAAAATCGAACTTATTTTGTGGTAACCTTCGTACGACGGGCTTTCGAATAAAATCATAAAATCAAAAAGCAGGTAACATTATTTATTGGATACTCGGATATGTGGAGCAAGCTGTGTCTGACGCGAACTGTGGTGATCCGTTGTAATAAACTTCAGGTAGGAAAGAAAGCCAAGCTGTCTGTTTTCAAATCTTTGTCCCCATTCTCATTCTGTTTTCTGTCTTGGATAATGACTGAAAGAGTGCCGAAATGATACCCTGAGGGTTGTGCCAGATGTCCCGAGTGTTCAGCATCACAATATGGCCACATGTACAGATGCTGCAAACTGTCTTTCTAGACAGTTGCTATTTTCCAAGTCCGTGGAAAACCTAAGAGACCAAGGAGTCGGCCTAGAACTAACTTAGATGGCTAGACTACATAGAACAACTGGGTTCGGGTCGCTTGGGTATTATAGTTGAGTACATGCACCTGATGGCGGAAAATCACGAGTGTTGTCCCCGCGACTTTAACGTATAAGCAGTTTTGAAAACTAAATACATGTAAGTTAGCACTTTTCAGTTATCGTGACAGTCTCGCTTTTATACTGACAACGACTTATTTACTATAAGCAGTTCTGTCAATTATCACACTCCTATCACAGGTGAAATTTTATAATTAAAATCGAATTTACAGATTCACCTGTTATGGCACCATCGTATGACGGGCTTTAATACTAGTTACTAAATAAAACAGTAATTTTGCTGAAAAATATGCAGTGTCCAAATATTTTTATCTACATAGTGTATGAACCAAAACAATTATTAATCTTAATTAATTTATAGACACAACCGTAATACTTTCTTTAATAAATAATTTTTGATTCAATTTTTTTTTCTCCTATGAAGAAAATGAGATCATCCCGAAAATATTTCTTTATTATTTTCTTATTATGCAATAATATATATGTTAGTCCATAACCATGCTTAATCAAATAAAGTTCAAGACTGGAGTTGACTTGTGAATTTCTCTCATGGAAATTGGAACCCCCTACATGATCATTCAAATCTTATTGACGATTGGATAAAGAAATTGCAATTGGAAATTGAGGATCGATCCAATTGGAAGACTGTGCGGGTCAATGTAACGGATTTTTTCAATGGAACTTTTTAACCCTCCTCCTGAATTGTTATAATTTTAACAATTACCATCAGATCTTTATATGTTATTGTACTTTTAAAAGAAAGTCTGTACCTTAATTTTGATATAAACTTCTTTATTATGTGTAATTAGCCTCTCTTTATATGTTATAGATTTTTAATATAAGAGACTTTTTATTTATTTATTTATTTATTTATTTATTTATTTATTTATTTTTACTTTAAATCATATGTATTGCTAAAGAATGGATTCTAGGTATTATCATAGAGGTTATTAAATTGATTATGTTTTTCTATTTTTAATTTGGGTGTTCAATTTCTTATTTAATTAAATTAATGTAATTTTCCTAAACATTTTGCATCAGCAACAGATAAAAGGAATAATTCAAGCTGGGCAAAAAATTTCAGGTTTTAATGGTATTTTCAGATTGTACATAACATTTGATCAGCAATGTTTTATTCTTGGTGTATTTTCAATTAATCCTACTGTTTAGGAGATAGAAGCACTGAAAGTATGGTGTGTTTGGATTTAAAGAAAAGGCAAAAAAAAACCCCGAAATTGTTCATCGATTTAAACGAAAACAAAGGCTAATGGTGCGTCTATATAAAAAAAATATATATAAAGATATGATTGGTTTGATAGTTTGACTATTTCACTGCCGTGGGATTAGTATTCATGGAATGGCCTCCTCGATTCCCTGATCTAATTTCTGTCGATATTTTTTCTTTGGGGGATGTTAAAAATACAGTTTACAGAAGTCGGCGACCAAATAGTGAGGCTATGCAGTGCAGGATCCGAACTGCGTGCAATGCGTTGGAGGAGTGAAGGATACTCATTCAGAAAGGTCTCTGCAACATCGCTAGCAGATGTGCAGAGACCAAGAAGGATATGTGTTTGAGCGATTATCATAACAAAATATACTGTACAACCATTGTTTTACATTACTGTAAAAATGTTATGTTCAAATAAAAACACTGCTATCCATTTTATAAGCCATTGTGTTTAGGAACAATTTCTGTATTTTGCCTTTTCTTTAAATCCAAACACGCCACACTTTCACTGCCTCTATCTCCTAAACCAGGGCCGTCCAAATCGTGCACGTCGCCCGCGTGCAACATAAAATGCTCGCGGACAAAACTCACGGGCAAAGCCAAGGAGATAGTCCAAAACTCAAGAGGGGAGTGGGTATACTTTATCCTATGCAATGTTGCCAGACTTTAGGGGGCGATTGCATTAATTGAGGCATTACTTCTTTTAGTCTTTGATACTTGCTTGTTTTTCGTATCGCATAACATGGCATACATTACGAAAAAGCATAACATCACTGAACCAGTATTTAAACCGGAGTAGAAGAATATGTTTTTTTTTTTATCATTGTTCACAGATCGAATTCGAAATGCTTAATATGCAATCGTTTCCTATCGGGGAAAAAAATACAATTCTACCTAACATCAAAAAAATTGTCACATTAAAACGAAGGAAATAAAATGGTAAACTACTTTTTTTTTTTTTTTTTTTTTTAACAATGTCGAATTGATAATTGGCATCTCGACTTTAAGGAACTGATCAACGTAATGTGCAATAGGGGGTAAGGAAGATTATTCGCGTGCACGGGCGCTGCCCGCGGACAGAAATCTTGGACAGCCCTGTCCTAAACGGTTGGATTAATTGTAAAAAAACACCAAGAATAAAACACTTCTCAAATGTTGTGTACAATCTGAAAATACAATTTAAAAAAACAGTAACTTTGTTTCGAACCTGCAGTCCGAACCACTGAATCATGATGTTTTTAGATGCAACAAACAAACAAATATTTTATACACTATATAAGCCTTTTATTTATTTATCAATGGACAAGTCTACAGTTGGGTGCATAAAGGTTTTTACCTTCTCCGTAGCAACTGAGCTTACTGGATGTTGATCCGTTGCAATATCAGGTACTTGTACTGAGAGTCAAGGCACATTAGAATGGACCTGTCCCTTCTGAATGAAAATAGGGTAGCAGGTATACGCTTAGGACGTGCTATTCACGTGCTCTCTCCTGACAATAAGCAATAGCGACTGACAGCAGCATCGCTAAAGTCTCTGCCTACTGTCTCGAATAGCAGACTTCGAATCCGATATGGATAGACATTATTTTTTGTTCATTATCGCGTTTTTGACTTCGTAAACAGTGTATGTAAAGGACACCATAAAGAGATTAAAATCTTTTCATCCAAGTGTGCAATTTGATCTTTTTATTTGAGGGTTTAAAAAACATTTCATATTAATTGTCATGTCATGCTTTATTCTATATTTTAGTTTTTAATAAAATATACACTAATTCATACCACTGTTACTTTTACAAAAATCCTCTCTTGTTCAAATCATTTAATTATTCTCTACTATTAAAATATACAGGGTTATTCAAATCGGTGTGTAAAACAATTTAAGGGGGTATTATAGAGGTCAAGGTAAACACAAAAAGTCCTATGAACATGGGTTCGAATTTGAACGATAACTGAGATATGAACAGAAATAAAAATGCTGCCACCAAGATCAACAAGTTAATATCTCAGGTTCTGTAAAGCCTAGATTAATGAAATTTATAATATCTCTGTAGTAAAGATTTAAATAAAATTTGTTGCTCAGACAACAATAGTCAGATGAATTTTCAGTTCCGGCATGTGCTTCAAGCATGCGCCAACAATGCTTAAACGTGCATCAACAATGCAAAACTATTTCCATAATAGTTTAAATTTGAAATGAATTTGGTCTCCTTATAATGGGGAA
>JAHWFO010002124.1:1953330-1974410 GCA_023313115.1 Rhysida immarginata
TTGTCTCTATTATAATTTGTCAAGTTTCCTGAAAATGGCATTGCATTGGGTTGAATATGCTGCATGTTATAAACAAAATACTTACGAAAACAATGCGATATTTTAAAGAAATCTTTATATCTCCATGAATATACAAAAACTGCGTTTGCCACGAGCAATAATAAATTTCAATTCAATAGATTGTACATGTGTTTGTGTCATGCACCTGCAGTATGGCAAACAACAGCAGATTTCATAATTAGAGGTTTGAAAGATAGAATTTTAGTGTACCTCGATGAGTGGCTGGTCTTTACAGAGACCTTTGATAAACATTTGGATTTATTCCAACGCTTAACCTTTTCCCAGCGAAGGTGGCCTAATCAGGCCAGGTGTAGCTATGTCAGTTACATATAACAATTACAAAATTTAAATGCATATAACTGAAATTCTATTACAGATAAATTGCTCATTTTTAAATTCTTTTTCAGATGCACTTTATCACTAGTATATCCCTTCAAATTTTAAAATTAAATGAGAAAATATAATAAAAAAATTATTTTCCATAGTGTTGTCAAAGTTGTGAAATCATGACTATAAAAATTTTTATAAGAAATTTTCTATTATTAATAAAAACTTCAAACTGTATTTGTTGAATTCTTGAAAGCTTCATAATTAATTGAAAATAAATGATATATCCCAAATTTATTAATAATCAATAATATTCGAAATTTTAGAAAGCTTGTGTATCTGGAATGGAGAAACTTAGCAACATCTAAAATTGCGAATTTATTAAAAAAATTCCAGAGCACAATTGAACCATTTAATGATTGAATTATATTAAAATGATTCCTTGGTAGAAATATCAACATTCAGTTTTCCTTGTGCAGTGTGACTGTTTGTACGCTACAAACAGTTCACCACGTAAGTGTGGGTGATTGGTGGTCTGATTTGGATGGGTTTTTTTGTTTTGTTGGTTTTTTTTTATGCTGAACAAGTTTGCAATTGAGTTTTTTTCTCTATCTCTTACGGTTTTTGAGATAAATTTTGAATGTGTCCTAATTTGCATATTTGGGATGATGAAAAGTGCACCATGGGATAGGCCACCCACAACTTCCTATTCATTAGATTCATCAAAATTGACATATCTGCTTTGGTTCAAAAAATAAAAGGGGGGTTTAGACTTTTGTATTCACCCTGTATAAAAAATCGATAAAAACAAAACAAATAGAGATATTAAAAATTTTTTTGCATTATTTAGAAAAGATTTCTCCCTAAATTTTGGCTATTTTCAAATTCGAAATTATTACATTTGTAATTTTTTAAAAAAGGATTAAAACCAAGTATTTCAAATAGAAAATATTATTATACATTTCAATGTATTGTGTTTTAAAAAACACATTACTTTTAATCAATCAAAAAATTACTAATCAAACGCAATTATATTCAAGATCACAAATATAAAATTTTAAAGCAATATATCAGTTATTGAACTTTCAAAAAATATTTTCTATCCCCCTGTAAGAAGAATCATTTTCTGAAGAAAATAGCTGGCTGGGAAAAGGTTAAGAGATGTTAATTTGAAATTAATATCCCGAAAATGTCAATTTTTAAATAAGGTTAATTTCTTGGGACATGTTGTTTCAGAGGAAGGAATAGCACCAGATTCTGATAAAATTGAAGCAGGTAAAAATTTTCCACACCCAAAAAATGTGCATGACATACAATCATTTTTAGTCCTTACTAATTATTATAGAAGTCATGTAGATTTCTTTAGTACAATAGCTAAGCCATTAAAGAAATATATCAGTTTTGATTGGAATGATGAAGTGGAGAAGGCAATCCAATCTCTAAAACAAGCTTTAATATCAGCACCTGTCTTAAAAAGCCCAGATTTTGAAAAAGAATTCTTAGTATCTAAAGATGCCAGCTATTTTGTTTTGGGAGCTGTATTTTCACAAAAATTTAATGGTAAAGAACATCCTATTGCATATAGTAGCAGATAACTCAAAAAGAATGAAATTAATTATAGCGTTACTGAACGCGAATGTCTTGCTGTTGCTTATGCTGTGAAGCAGTTTAGAGTCTATTTGCATGCACTACCATTTAAATTAATTACTGATCATCAGCCGATCCAGTGGTCATTTTCTTTAAAAGACTGCACCAGTCGTCTCGCCAGGTAGTCTTAACTCTACAATATTATCAATTTGAGGTAATTCACAAACCAGGTGTTAAACACAAAAATGCTGGTGGACTTTCTAGAGTCCCCATTTCTACAGTGGCTGAGTATGAGCCTATAGTTTCTTGTGACAAAATTGCTTCTGAACAACAAAAAGAGTTAAATTGGAAGGAAATCATTGAGCACTTACAAACAAATTAGAACACCCCCCTCCAAACATTGGCTAGACAAAATAGAAAATTTCTTTCTAGACAAAGTTAATCTTTTATATCATGTCAGAAAATCTCAGGATAACAAGGAAACCTGGGAACAATTAGTAGTACCTAATAGTCTGATGAAATAAATTTTATATGTTTTTAACCATCCTTCCACATCTAGACATATAAGAGCAAATAGAATGCGTAAAAAATTAGTCAAACCGTTCTATTGGCCTAGCATGAGGCAAGATATTCAGAAGTATTGCACGGAGTGCGATAGCTGCCAGCGTAGGTCACCTCAGGAGAAACGTAGAGAACAACCTTTAATGGATTTTCCAGCTGCAAAACATCCATTTTATCAAATAAGTGTGGACATGTTAGGTCCTCTTCCTCTTTCTAATTCAGGAAATAAATACATTTTAATGATTATAGACCATTTTAGCCATTTTGTGGAAGCTCTTCCAATGGCCGACCAGAAAGCAGAAACAATTGCTAAGATGCTCGTTGAAAGCATTTTTCCATCCCAATTCAAAATCTGAGTGGTAGGAGAACAAATTTCACCCCCGATCTCATGAAAGAAATCTATTCACGTTTAGGCATAAAGAAATTACTCACGACAGCATTTCATCTCTCCGGGTACGGAATGATCTAAAGGATGAATAGAATACTCCTTGCAGCACTGAAACATTATGCTGATCCAGCCAACGCAACTGGGATTCTTGGAACCCATATGTAGTTTTCAGTTATAATATCACACCTCATTCCTCCGTATAAGCGAGTCCTTTCGTGCTATTCTTTGATAAAGATCCAGTCTTGCCCTTTGATGTTTTAATAACACCAAGGAAGACCTATTATGACATTGAAAATAACTATAGCAGTGAAATGGAAGCGAGGCTTAGACACGCAAATAAAAATTGCCAACAAATATAGTGCTGAGCAAGCTGCTAAGCGAAAACAGTCCCATGACAAGAGGCACAAGCCGTATTCATTTAAAGTAGATGATCTGGTTTACCTAGCCATTCCTCAAATGAAGAACGTTTGACCAAAAACTACATGCAAATTTCGATGGTCCATACAGAATAGTCGAGCAAATGAGCCCTGTCAACTTCATCATTCAGCATTTAGAAAATGGGAAGAAAAAATTAGTACATGCAAATAGGCTCCGTCCAAAGATAGGCGACCTTAGAGGAGAATCAGAGCAGAGGAAACAAACTGAACCATGCTCTGATAGGGAACCTGAGCATAAAGCTCCCCCCTCCTCTCTGATGATTTATTCAGAGGAAGATTTCTTTGTACAATTACCTGAATACACAAGAGACGCGAAATTAATTCACCCATTCTACAGCCCCCATGCTAAGAAATTGATCAGACAGGAGCCAAGATCACCGATAGAACAAGCAGCACGCCATGTAATTATGAGGGAAAGATGGTCGCCAATCGAGCCACCTGTTTGTGCAGAGAGAAGAGAAGCAGGCCAACCTGAAAATCTGCCCTAACTACTGTGAAGTGTGGGCCCAGGTTCGCCCCTTCCTTCCTGTTAGCATCACCCCGTGATCATAGATCAATGGGAGAAATAATGCCCGAAGATGTTGACAATGAACCTGAAATGCCGATTTTAGAACCGCAGGAACAGGCAGTGGATGGTATCCGTGAAAATTGAACAGCGATGAAGCACAATTTTAATCATTGTGAGACCATGAACATGTCAGCTAGAGAGCAGGTACCCCAAGCAGCCTTAACAAATGATAACAAAGCAGTGACTGACCTTATAGGGATAATAATAGGGAGTTTAAAGTCAAATCAGCATTAAAGCATCTGCTTGTGTGTCGGCTAGCTCGTATTTTCTTCGATTCCATGTTATTAACAAGTTATGACTTAAAATTATTATTTTTAGGAACCTCCATACCGTTTTATTGATAACCTATTCGTTCTTAAGTGCTGAAATAATCAAGCATTCCATTTGAACCCTTAGAATTACAAGTTGTAAATTAACCTGGTCTCATATTCTAAATAGTATAAAGCTCATAGATCAAATTTGTCTGTATTAGTGGGTATTATAGCTGCTAATTAAACCCACTGAGGGACAGCAAAGCACTGAAAAATCTTAATAGTTCATTACCTGCATTATACTAAGAAAAATGTTTAAATGATGTAAACAACACTTAAGATATTCTATTCTAAGGATTTAAGTTGGCAAATAGTTTATTATTAATTATAATCAGGAATACCCATAGTAGCTATCAAATTTGTAGAAAAAATTTTTCAGGTTACAAAAAATAAAGGAAAAACATTCCCTGATTTTTCCCTGTAGCTAGTCACACTGAACATGATTTCAAAACGTTTAAAAAATGCAGAAATATTTTCATAAGGCTTAATACTCCTTGTAAACTGCGTTGGAGACTTTCATTGAAAGGCATTTGTAATTTATTGGATATTTACTTTCTCTAGTTGTTGGGTTGAAACCTGGTTAATAATTTTTTCCTGTGTTTGTTTCATTAGATTATTTAGATTGAAAATCAAATATACATCTTAACCATGAATGGTGTTCAATTTTCTGAATAGTTAACTAAAAGCTATTTAATTATAATAGAGTAGAGTCAAAATCGACAACTCTATCAATTTTCTAAAGTGCAAAGAACTTTATTTTCTTATACGCTATTGATAATGTGCAATCTGGGGGGGGCAAGCGCAGGGTTAAAATGAAGCCAAAAGCCTGTCTCTGGACCCTTGAATTAGGCACCAATTCGTCTCACAACCACCTGCAAGAGATTCACAATGTTCGGATGTCGTATGGCAGAGGGCCATTAGTTTGTCTACTGCTGCTCTTAATTGTTGTAGGGGGTAAAATTTACTTCTTGGGTATCTTTAAACTTCACCCCCGCAATCTGCTCTTTCTTTCCAAACTACCCGATTTTATAAACAGTTGTAAATCTCAAAGACATCAGTCTGACTCAATAGAGGTGCTAATCCAATGGATCAACCCACGAGAACCTGTCATTGCTGTTCGGAGAAAGGGGAACAAATGCTAAAAGCATTCTGAACCCTGGGCAATAAACCAACTTGAAAAGAGAAAGAAACTTTCCTTCAGAAAAAAAAGAGAATCTAAAGATTCCAACAAAACTATTTATACAGTTCTAAAAATTCAATAAAAGAGGTATAAACTCTCCTCTATAACTTGTCTCAGTTCCAATATGTTCAAATAAACAAGTCAATAGTTTTAACAAAGCAAAATGAGAATAATTAATGTTCGGGATTCCATTCTCATATGAATAATTATAATTATAAAACTGTAATCTTATAAAATGCTTGTGTTTTGGATAGCATTAGCGATTGGGATGATCTCTAAGCCTAGTCTGAGAGAATAACTGTTGATGCTTAAATAATTACAATTTTCTAAAGCTTCTCTTGTTCCTTTTTGTGTGGGTTTTCTGCAACAGCACTTTTTTAGTGATTTGCAATGACCTCCAGAAAATTATAGTAGTCCGTATGAAATTTGTAAATAACTTCAGCTGTTTTTTTTCTTTTAATTAGTTTCTGCAGACTTTGTCTTCATGTTTATTCATCCTTTTGCTTGTGGATGGCATAATCAAAATTGGCATGTTAGGAACCTCAAAATATACTTTTTACTAATTTATTTAATGCCTTTATTCCTTTGACGTAAAAGATTTTATCTTTATCTATAACTGTCTTTATTGAACATTCCTTTTTGTCTAAGAATTATATGCAAACTTGAAATAATTCATTAATTTCTGGAAATAATAAAAATTATATGAATATAAGCGGATCACAACATTCAGTATTCATTTTGTATTCAGTTTCATTGCGGAGGCCTTCTCTCTCGGTGGTCACGCCCGTAGCCGACAAGAAAGACAGGCCCGGGCACTCAAAAGTCACCTGATCATAGTAGTCTGAGCAACAATCCAACCTTCACTGTTTCCAACAAACGAAAAAATACTAATTGTTAAAATCGGATATGGAGACAATGAAATTTGGATTGTCGCTCAGACTACTATGATCAGGTGACTTTTGAGTACCCAGGCAACACCACCTCTACTTAAAGCCTGAGCGCGAAAATTTCATACATTGTTACATCATCTTGCGAAATTATAATTTAGGGCTTATTATTGGTAGAAATACGATTAAACATGCTCCCTATGATGATGTAACAATGTATGAAATTTTCGCACTCAGGCTTTGAATAGAGGTGGTGTTGGCCCAGGCCTGTCTTTCTCGTCGGCTACGGACATCACCAACGCCTCCTAAAGATAGAATCATAATTTAGGGCTTATTATTGGTAGAAATGCGATTAAACATGTCTTTGGATGAAGATGTAACAATGTATGACGTTTTCGCGCTCAGGCTTTGAGTAGAGGTGGTGTTGGAAAGACAGACTGCGGCACTGAACAGTCACCTGACCATAGTGTTCTGAGCAACAATCCAACTTGGATTTTAACAATCCATGTTTTTTCGTTTGATAGAAACAGTGAAGGTTGGATTGTTATTCGGAATACTATGGTCAGGTGACTTTTCAGTGCAGGGGCCTGTCTTTTTCGTCGGCTATGGGCATCACCCGAGGCCAATGAGATAACAAGGCCTGGAAATGATAAAGTCACCTGACCAACTGGGTGCTAGCAATAATCCATCCTTCATTGTTTCCAACAAAAGGAAAAACACTGATTGTTAACGTCCAAAATGGAGACAATGAAGGTTGGATTGTTGCTATAACCCAGTTGGTCAGGTGGCTTTTTCGCTTTCAGGCCTTGTTATCTCGTTGGCCACGGGCATAACCCGTGGCCAACGAGAGGCAGTCCAGGACACTCAAAAATCACATGATCATCCGGGTCCGGGCAACAATCCATCCTTCATTGTTTCCAACAAACAAAAAAAAAACTGATTGTTAAAATTAAAAATGGAGACAATGAAGAATGAATTGTTGGTCGGACCCCGATGATCATGTGACTTTTGAGTGCCCTGGCCTGTCTCTCGTTGGCCTAGGCATCACCAGAATGACATAACAATGTATTATTTTTTCCATGTTCAGGCCTAGTAGTTTCTAAAAGGCTGTGATATAACCGGCTTTCAGACAATTGGCGAAACAATTGACTGTACTTTAGCTCTCTATTATCTAGACTATGAGACTGTGCGTTTTGCTTAGTTTTTTAAATAACTTTTTTCTATTGTTTTACAGATTTTGCGGTGACAATGCCTCCAAGGCCAAGTGCAATCAAAGGCTAAAAAAAGAAACAACAGCGTAGAGAAGAAACTCCCGAGGAGAGGAACAGATGACTTGCGACGCTACGCGAGAGAGCTGGTACATCGAGACTCTAGATTCTAGAGCTTCAGCGATAGTACAAGAGCGTAAGACCCGAGTACAGGAAATGAGACATAGTGCGAGACAATTACGGACTGCGCAATATTTTTAGCTTAGCATTCGAAAGATTCCACTATGATCCACATAAAGACTACTCGCAGCATGCAAGTGTTTTCATCGGAAAAATGGAAATGGTTTATAGTTACTGTCAAATTAAAAAGTTTAAAATCAGAGTCTCCTTGCATTTGCTGCAAAAATGAGAAAGTGAAACTCTTCGAACTGGAACTTTTGACTTACACGTCAGAGTCAAAGCATTTTTAGTAATATCATAAAATACACTGAGTGAGCATATTATGACCACCCTGTCAGTATCTAGTTGGGCCACTTTTTGCCTTTAATACTGCAGTGATTCTTCGTGGCATTGATTCCTCGAGATGTTGGAAGGTGGTGGGAGCAATCTGACACCATGTCTGATGGATAGCACTGTCTAGTTGTGCTAGATTGGACGGTGGTGGATCCAGCCGTCTGATGGTTCGTTCGACTTCGTCCCACAAATGCTCAATTGGAGTGAGATCTGGGGATTGTGGGGGCCACCGAAGTAAGGTAAAGTCCCCCTCATGTTCCTGGAACCACTCCTGCATAATACGAGCTCTGTGGCATGGCGCATTGTCTTGCTGGAAGTAGCCATCTCCATTGGGTACGCCATCAACATGAGAGGGTGGACTTGATCGGCGACGATACAGAGGTATGCTGTGCCATCCAGACGTTGTTCAACACGTATTAACAGACTCAACGCATGCCAGGAAAACATTCCCCAGACCATAGCACTGCCCGCACCGGCCTGAAGGGTTGTACTCATGCATGCGGGGTCCATGCTTTCGTGCAGTTTCCGCCAGATTCTCAGGCGGCCGTTTGCATAATGTAACTGGAATCGTGACTCGTCAGATCACATGATTTGTTTCCACTGCTCGATAGTCCAGTCCTTGTGCTCCTGAGCGAATTGGAGTAGTTTCCGCTTGTTGGCTGCAGACAGCAAAGGAGTGCGGACAGGTCTTTGGCTTCCGTATCCCATGCAATGCAGTGTGCGGCGGACAGTGCATTCAGAGACCGTTTTGGAGGACCCCTGATTAAGGTGAGCAGTGATTTGATGCACAGTTGCCCTTCTGTTATCCTTTACCAGTCGTGACAGTCTCCGTTCTGTCCGATCATCAACCATCCGCGGGCAGCCACAACACGAACGTTCAGACCCCGTCTTCCGGCTAACCGTCCAGTCTTTAAATACTTTAACGACGGCTGCTCTTGAGCACCCCACGAATGCTGCTCTTTCGCTAATACTCGCTCCATAGCTCCGAGCACCTACAATCATCCCGCGTTCGAAGGCTGTTAAATCGCGTCGTTTACCCACATTTGAAGATTGGAACACGTCTACTGTTGTCGACGACACTCAGCTTCCCTTTTTATATTGGTCCGGTCCGCTAGCAACATTGTGGCGACGTCCGTGCGTGCATTTGCATAAACATGTCAGGTGGTCCTAATAATATGCTCACTCAGTGTATTACTCATGTTTCCAAATGACATCGTTCGGCGCCATCTGTTATTGAACAGCCCGGATTTCCATCGGCATTCATGGTGCAAATCAAATGAAGACGTCCACGAAATAAACAATCAAATATTTTCCATATTACCAGCGTAGTACTGAATACAAGTCTATCGATGCCGATGAGGTCGCCAGTTTCCCAGCCGAGCTCCTAAACTCACTGATACGGCTGGATTGCCACCACATCGTCTATTATTTAAAGTGGGATCTCCAATTATTTTACTACGGAACCTCATAAATTCTGCACCGACACAAGGCAATTTTGTGTGTAAAGAATTATTAAGAAACGACTATCTTAACAGGAAAGGGAGAAGGTGAAACATTTTTTATCGCACGGAACCCACTCATACCGACGGATCTCCCTTTTAACTTTAAGAAATTGCAATTTCCAGTGAGGTTTACGTTCTCGAACACGATCAACAAGTCGCAGAGGCAGTCTGCAGAGTGGATTCGAGATCGCCGTGTTTCTGCCACGGACAACTTTATGTTCTTGCTCAAAGGTGGGTTCACCCAAAAATTTATCTTTTCTTGCTCCTGGAGATGAAACTAAAAAAGTTGTTTATAATCAAGTTTTGAGTTAAATTAATATAATAGTGAATTTGTAAAAGATTTGAGTTCATAATTTGTGTACTGTAAATAAAAATTGCTTCGATTTTATGATTTGCAAGACTCGTCCACTATTCATGGGGATTAGCTTTGTATACACTTGTTGCTGTTATTTGGGACATTTCGTGCTGAAACATGGCTTCCAAAATCACAGCTTTTTGGGAAGGGTATATGTTTGGCCTTACCGACGCTAACTTCAGTCTTTCGTGCATTGTGGAATTATGCAAAAGAAATGGTATTGTGGTGTCCAAAGCTACTGCGGGTCGAATAATCAAAAAGAACAAACCGCGACCATCTAATGAACGTGGACGAGCAGAGAAGCAGACCAGAATCAAGCCCCAGCCAACACGCCCAGCTCAGGGGGTGCGAGAAATCCGGTCTGAAGTGCTGAAAGAAAATCCCCCCACACAGAGAAGTCTAGCCCAAAGGAAAGGTATTTCACAGGCAATAGTCTCCAGAATAATTCATGACAATCTTGGGCTGGAACGACGTCATAAAGCGTGCGGTCACAGACTGTCGGCCAGGCACGTGCAGGAACGATTCACCAACGCCAGAAAACTGTATGAAAACCATCTTGCAGGTGACCGATGGAAGTGGGTTGTCTCCTTGGATGAAGCTTGGGTGTACCTCGATGACACCAACAAACCCAGGGCAATTTACTATCGCGAAAGAAGGGGCAAGACCAGGTCCGATTTTGTCCGAAGGTGCAAGGAAAAGTTTTCAAAGGGCTTCATGGTGGTTGCCGGATATTGCTCACGTGGACTGCTCACGATTCGTCGAGTTCCTGGAAACTGTAAAATTAGTGCAGCTTACTTCCAGAGTAATGTAATGGACCACATATATCGGCAGGATATCCCACGTCTGTACCCTGGTGAGCAATCAAAAGTTTCGATCCACATGGACAAGGCATCAAGCCACATTGCCAAGTCATCTGTGGCTTACTACAGGAAGATGGAACAGGAGACGGGCATACGAGTTATTCCCTTCTCTCATGTGCCTGTAAAATCTCCTGATGCATCACCGATGGATTTCTGTGGTTTCTGTCTCCTGAAACGGCGGCTCGGAAGTCGCTGACCAAGAACCGTTGATGGGCTATGGAAAGTGTGTCAGCAGGTGTGGAACGAACTTCCCATGGAGTCCCTCAAACTCAGCCTACTTCAGTGGAAATTACGGTGCCGGGCGATAGTCCAACAACGTGGCTCTCACATCGAACACAACCGATGGTGGCGCGATGGTATTACACCATCGTAACAGAACTGCAAAGTCGTCTCATTTTATCTGAATCAACCCTCCGTATTAGTTCAACATATTAAATAAGTCCCGAGTAGAGGCAATTCATTGAGTAATGTTTAAGATCATATTTCTCATGTTAGAAAGATTTTTTTTAGCCTTCTATAAGTTACCATTAGAAGATGCTTTCAATACTTACATTTTGATTGAAAGTAAGTATTGAGCCAAAAACAGAAATTGCTTAAATTATAATTGATAATTTTTTTAGATAGGGAAGTCAAGCTAGAATCCGATCATATAGCAATCCATATAGAAATTAATTTTGAATCTCTGGCTTTAAATTTACTGAAATTCAAAAACAAACAAACAAAATCAACCAAAAACAATCTAGATGGAAGTTTGTTTTACAGGAGCCAGTGCAAAAATATCCATCGTTTTGGCTTCCATATACACACCACCCACACCCTGCTTCACTTCATACGGTCTTTTCTCGAACCCGACATAGCAGAACGACGATAACACGTCCGCCCGCTATGACAGCTGCGCAATTGATTAATACTAATGATCATCAACGTAATAATAATTACTCCCCTCCCGTCCTTTAGCATGAACCTTATTTTTGTATAGGGGCGCTACTTACAATTCTGAAATATTATAAAAATATATAATCAATTGATAAGAAGAACTAAAATTATGAATGATCTAAAAATAATTAAAAAAAATTGTATAAGAATTGGGTCATTTGTCATGTTTTCATGAACCATAGAAAGTTTAATTATCCCTTGCGCTTTAAACGAGGACATTTTGTTCTGGGGATGTTTATACCTATGAGAAGCTTTATTCTTTTCCTACGCTCTTACATTACCTTGGTCTTTGTATTCTCTTCGCATGGGCGTCTTTCCTTCTGCCCTCCATGTTAACTACGGACAGATTGAGAAATGCGATGAGCGTGTCTTTAACAAAATTAATTTTTTAGTATCAATTATTTATATCAATAATTTTTTAGTATTATTTATTTATATGTTTCTTTTCCATGACTTATATACGTATAAAAAAAGATTGAATTGAAAATGATTGCAAATTTAAAAGTGGAGAGAGAGGAAAAACAGCCTGTTTTAAACAGGTATAATAGCTTTATAATGACATTCAAAGAAGAAACAAATATCCGCTATCATCAATAATCGTGCCCTATTGGATTTGGCCACGTGGAACATAACGACAACCAAACGAAAACAAGCTGAAATGTAAAATGTACCCACGGTGATAATATTCTAATCATGTTTTGATGCTCTCATTGGTAAATAATACCAGCTAAATGGAAATAAAAAGCATTGGCAACTGTACTTATCTGCTGATAATACCTACCAAAGTATTCAGTATACAACTACTTGCCATTGAAATGGAATACTCGCCACGAGAATCTGTTTTTACACTTCAAGTCAAATTATTTCCATAATTTTTATTATAACAGAGTCAAATTTTTTTGTTAATCAGAAACCTAATTATAGCCCTTTTTAAACATGTAAAAGAAATTAAAATATTATAAATCGAATTTGCATAATGAGCCTCTTTTTCAAGACAGAAAAATGGAATATCCTGTTCTACAAGGTATTTAAAGGTCCTGGTTCAGAAAATAACTGTTCATTCTAAATTTTCTCTATGTATATGACACCAGTATCCATCAGTTATGGGTGGAAAACGTGATTTGTCCCCATCCAGAAGAAGAAGTATTATTGCACTAAAGAGTCAAGGCTACTCTCAATCGCAGATCGCAGCCAGTTTGCATTGCACGCAAAACACCGTCTCAAAAATCATTAAGAGACATAAGGAAGGTCGTGGAACTATGAATCGAAGATACAAATGTGGGCAGCAGCGGAAAACAAGTTCCAGAGACGACAGAAAACTTCAGAAACTCGTTGCACAACAACCATTCAGCACTTCAAAGTAGTACCATTTGCAATGGAAAGAATCCGGAGTTGTTGTGTCTCATCGTACAACTGTAAGGCGTTTGCATGATTTGGGATTTAAGAACTGTGTGCCCAAAATTAAACCGCTTTTGACATCGAAACAACGTAAAAAAAGATTGGACTGGTGCAAGCAACATGTTGACTGGACAGAGGATGACTGGAGTAGGGTGTATTTCAGTGATGAATCTAAATTCTGTGTGACTTATGGTGATAAAGGATGTAGAATATGGAGGAAAAAAGGTGAAGAATATAAAGACAAAAATTTGAAGAAAAGCGTGAAGTTTCCTGGAAGTGTCATGGTCTGGGGGTGTATCTGTGCAAAAGGAGCTGGTTCTTTAACGTTCATAAAAGGAACAGTAAATGCCAGTGTTTATCAAGACATCTTGGACTTCTATTTGGACCTACTTTGGAAAAGTTTGGTGATGACGATGTCCTTTTTCAGCATGATTTGGCTCCAGCGCATGCTGCCAAATCGACTGTTGCGTGGCTGAACAGTCGTGATGTACCCACCCTTTCCTGGCCCGCGAATTCACCGGATTTAAATCCAATCGAAAACATCTGGAATATTATGAAGCAACGCTTACAGCGTGAAAAGTCAACCACAATTGAAGAGTTAAAGGCTTCAATCATGGATATTTGGTCTAACATAACTGCTGAGGAGTGTGCCAAATTGGTACGATCAATGCCGCGCAGTCATTGATGCGAATGGTGGAGCTATCAAGTACTAGATATGTTCACATCGTATACTTCTCAAATGTAAAATTTAGTTTGTTTTTTATTACTCATTTCGTTGTTTTTGCCTTGGTGAATAAATTATTCCATTTTTTTGTCGCGGTGAAGAGAGTATTCCATTTTTCTGTCTTGAAAAAAAAGCTCATTATGCAAATTCGATTTATAATATTTTAATTTCTTTTACATGTTTAAAAAGGGCTATAAGTAGGTTTCTGATTAACAAAAAAATTTGACTCTGTTATAATAAAAATTATGGAAATAATTTGACTTGAAGTGTAAAAACAGATTCTCGTGGCGAGTATTCCACTTCAATGGCAGGTAGTTGTATTGGGTTGTTTCATAAGTATTGGCCGAATTTGATAGAAAGGAAGACACCAGAAACAATGAAAAGAATGTATTTTATTAAGTGAAATATCTGACTTCAGCGTTGTGTCCAACGTGATGGCAATGAAAAAATGCCACGGTGACAGAATTCGGCATTACAATGTTCCAAAAAACTGGTGACAGCAGTAATGACATCTCGATCAGTGAACCGTTTGTCCCGCATGAAACTGTCCTAATGACGAAATCGGTTGGGGCCAACTCTGATGAATATGCAGAATGAGGGAGAATCTCGTACCCCAAACCATTAAGTTTTTGCACGGTTGCAACGGACACATGTGGACGAGCACCATCTTGGAGGAGTATTGTACACCTCATCCGATAAGCGTTTTCACTTAGGTGAATAATGTTCGGCCGCTTTGCAAAATATTAAACCAGTGAAATTAATCAGTTCAAGCAAGAGGTCGAGTTCAAATTGCATTAACTTTACTGGTTTAAAGCCGATTAGTCTTAGGGCTTGATGTATTGCAAGGACGCCGATCATCATTTCACCTATGTGAAAACGCTTTTAGAATGAGGTGTACCTGCATGATTCACCAGTGACGGTGTTTTGTTCGCAGTTTCTGATGGCATTCGTCCAGCTGACGGCAGCACACATCACTATTGAACGTTTGTCCCCGTGGCAGAAATTCAAAATTACTACGAAGACGAGAAGTTTGTTTGGATGCAACTCAGGTTTTGGGTGCTGTTTTGGTGCTTCCCCTTTATTCAACCACTGAGCTTTTCGTTTTCTGTTTCGTAGAGCACCCATTTTTCGTCATCAGTAACGATGCGATGCAGAAACAGTGTTAGAGTCTCACGAGCGGAATCGGCCAATACTTATGAATCAAGATGCGGACCAAATATTTAGCAAAGAACACAAAATCTCATTTGCGCTGTTACCTTTCAAAATAAAAATCTTATAAAAAAATGTATAGAATCTGTGATCACATATGGACGAATAATACAAAATTTTATTTAATTCTGATGATTTGCTAAGTAATTATTAATGTTTTCAATAATCACTTGGACCACAATATTAGTAACCAACGGTAAAGGACGTTCAAATCACAGAAATTAAACAACCAACATTTCTCATCGTGAAAGCTTTTTGATCACACAAATTGCGATATGTTTTTCAACATGAGTGTAAGAAAGACCTAAGATAAAGGGGAAAAATATGTCTAAAACAAGTAGATATGTGAATAAAAAGAATTCCGCGAAAGGAAAAATCCAATTAAGGAAGAAGCAGAATTACATCTAGATAGAAGAGATGGCAACAAAAGATCACTTGGCAAGTCGACAAATTTCACGAGATGGAAGGAAAAGCATCTAAGTCAACAGTTCTACGGGTTTTACATGATTCCGGCAATGCAAGATTTATAAAAGAAATGTCAATCCCATCTTCAACCACAGTATAAACAAGTGAGATTGGAATGGGATAAAGAAGACATTCGACTATGAATACATTGGAATATTCACGTGTAGAATAACAAACGGACGGAATCGCTCTTATTTAATACTTTACAAAATGGATGATTGAAAAAAATAAAACAAAACAATCACTAATTGCTACTCCGATTATTCCCTCCTGTCCAAACATCAATTTTTCTGGTAATTTATGATACAAGATTTATTATTTAAAATCTTTGCAATACTGGTAAAAAGAGTAGAAATAGTCAAAACGTAAGTAACTTTTACATCATACATAACAACGCTGGTCGTTCTTCGAGATTGCGCTCTTAAAACATGCATATTGGAAAAAGGATCTTGTATCTTGAAGAAGATTGGTTTTACGAGGGGAGTTCAGTAAGTAATGCAACTCTTATTTTCTCGGCCAATTTTGGTTGAAAAAACTGGACATTTCTTGTGGAACATTTTCAAACATTTCCGCTTCGTCTCGTATAGTTTCATTGACGTCCGATAGGTGACAGCGCTATAGTGAGCTGTTAAAATGGCGTCTACAATGGAGGTGCGTTCTAAACAACGGGCAGTGATTGAGTTTATTTTGGCGGAAAACCAGGGCATCTCAGATATTCATAGGCGCTTGCAGAATGTCTACGGTGATCTGGCAGTGGACAAAAGCACGGTGAGTCGTTGGGCAAAGCGTGTGTCATCATCGCCGCAAGGTCAGGCAAAACTGTCTGATCTCCCGCGAGCTGGTCGGCCGTGCACAGCTCTGACTCCTGCAATGTCGGAACATGCGAACACTCTCATTCGAGCAGATCGACGGATCACGGGGGGGTTATAGAAACATGACATTTGCTGACACGGCGGGGAGTGGGCTATAAAATTCTATGGGAAAAGGATGATGTAATTTGTGGGAGATCCCTAATTCAAGCATACTGCTGATTTAGAGTAACATTCGCTATGACAACAATCATAAGCAATATATGTATAGGGCAACAGTAGGAATTTCCCTTCCGATTCAGAATAATTATTTTATTAATTATAAAAGATAAACATTACTGAATCTTCAGTCATTAATATATTGGGCTCAATGCCACGTAGTTTTATTTACTTTTAATTAATCATTAATTAACCTTCCACTACCCAGAGGTTTAAAAAGTCGTGCAGAGTTAAGGAGGGGAGAAACACAAATGTAATGGAAATATGTTTAATTAACGCTTAATTACAATTTGCGTAAATATGAACCGAAAAATATAATTGTAAATTTTTACAAATTATATTTAGTACAACAGAGTACAAATGATAATTGGCTAATAAGTTTTATCTTCAAACTTTATCAGCAATGCGGACGAAACTGTCGTCGATGAATCTCAGGGAGGAGCGAACCGAATCGAACCATGGTACCGCAAACAAGATGGCGGCAACCATAAAAGGTAAGTCGACGCAAGGACCCCTCCGCTCGAACATTGGACAGCAGCCAAGCTGGGCGGCAACGAAATTGCTATCTTTGCTCCGTTGTGGCTTGCCGAGCTCGGTGGGGGCGGGCGAGTCAGCGGGAAATCCTTCCGGACGGTAGAATATATTGCTAAAGACTCCGTATGTGGTTCGACTGGTTCACTGCTATTCCCTTCGTCGAAATTCTTCACTTCACTCACATCCGCTGGACGGTAAGTATCCTCTCCAGATGGGTATAGCTGAATCGGCTCCTCGGAATCCACGAAGTCTGTGGTGGCGATATCACACATCGGCGTAGACGTCACGGTCTTGAACGCAGGAAGGCATGTCACAGTCAGGGATCCTTCCTCCACTCCGGCGGAATTCGTGTCAGAACCGGAAAATGAATCCTTTAAATGATCAAGGCTATAAAGGCGAGATGCAGAATTATTAGCACATAAATCATTACATTCTATATTCTTCCGAGAGAACCCATGAGTGGCTTTGCTATCTTGTTTAGCATTGCGGGAAAAATACGACGAAAAAGTATTCGTTGAATGAATACGTTTCAACGCATTATTCTTAAAAATTCTAGTTCTATTCAAGAGAGTTTTTTCAGTAGTCACCTGCCTATGAATCCGTCCTTCTATTAACACCCGGGAGCTCCAGTGCTGCTGACCGCCAAAAGAAGTCGTCAATGGCTTCGCATGTAATCTAGCCTCAGCTTTGTCCCGGCCAGAGAAGGTTATTCTGGCTTCGCTGGTGACGCTGCTTGTTTCCTCCATTTGCCTCGGTGCTAATTTGAGATTCTCTATTATGAGGGAAAGTGCACATTAAAGTTCCTTGCCCAGACTGCGTTCTACAGACATTGGATCTCAAGCCTCCACGCCGCCGACGCTTCTTTCGAAATTTCCACGATCCTTGGTCGCTCGTCGTCTCGGCGCTACTCAAGGGAATCCCATCTTCCCAACATCGGTCGCAGCCATCAATTTCGTTTGACCTGGCAAGAACTCCAAACTCTCTGCCCTTAGCCTGCTTCATGGTCTGCTTATATTCCCCCTTAATTAGCTCATTGGCTAAACAATTCTTCAACATCAATGAGCAAGAAGAATCACCGCTCACGCGATTCTGGATTAGTCCCCCCCCCCCTGGTGATTCAGGGTTCAAGCTGCGCTTACTCTTTCGTTTGCTCGGGTTCGATTTCGGTTCGTTCGCTTCTGTCACACTATCAGATAGCTCTTGCACACCCATCTCCCTCTGTTGGCGTGACACCATCCCCCCCCCGTGAAACGCTTGCTCGTTCGTTTGCGTAACTAAATCCATTCGAGCTTGGTCTCTCTAAATTATGTTGACCCCAGCTTTAATTGAGCCCTGGATATGTTTTCTCCTTTGCTTGTTACTAACATTCCCCTCTAGAATTTCCTTTTCTGTTAACAAGCTGGAATTCCAAAAAATCCTAGGTCTACTTTTCTTCACTGGATTTAACTCAGGTTCCCCAAAATCAATGCTACCCTCCTTAAGGCTTTGATTTTTCTTAAAATTTTTGGACTGATGGTTGCCTCTAAAAATTTAATTTTATTTTTCCTTTCAACCATATCTGGCTTGAATCCCTTGGTCCTCCCCTGAATCTTACTGATTTTTCTCTTGCGAGGATTGCGAACCCTAACCTGCGCACCTTTTCTACAATTATTAAGATTTTCTAAGCTACCGTATTTTTTGATACTCTCTATCAGCAAATTTACTTTGCTATCTAATTCTCCTAACACTTTCTGTATCTTTATAACAGCTTTCTCCAAAATATAGATTCTATCATTTTGTTGAATAATAATGGCTAAGCCCTCTTCCTGGCTTAAGGAATGATTCCGCAAGATGTGCCATTACCTGCCTCTTTCTCTATTCCGCGCATCTTTCTATCTTTGGGCTTCGATGCTTTATTTTCATCGCCTACTACAGATGCTTGATGATTTATCATTCCCATATCTAACTTAATGCCATATGATACACCAAAATTTCTATTACTTTTTGAGGCCCCGTTTATATAAAACCCTAATTTCCCGAACTGACATTGTTCTAATAGACCGTTATTAATTTTTTTTAGAGTCCCTAAATCTATCTGATTTTTGGTTACCACCTTCTTTGTCCAATCACTAGCTAAACGGAGATTGAAACTACCTTTAAACCCATCACTGGCTAACATAATGGTGACCTTTTGCTGTTTTGGAAGGAACCCGATCACTTCTATCAAACAATTGAGAAGTGTTTGCTCATCTATCCCTTCCATTGCATGATACACTGACAAGGCTATCATCTGCTCAATCCTTTCTCTATTTCCCGTTTCTCTAATTATACGCTTATAATCCTCTATGAGCTTAGTTTTATCAATCTTCACCTGTCTTAAGCAAGTATTTCCATTCCTAAGTAAGCTGTTCGACTCTCCCACAGATTTGCTCAAAACCGATAGTTTCTCAATTGCTTTATTAGTAGTCCCCATCCCTACTTCATTCTTAGCAAAATTGTTTGATTCGGTGGGAATACTATCTAACTTATTTTCAGCAACTTCTACACTATTAGTTTCTACGCTAATTTCGCTCTTAATAGAGACTTTCTTATTTTTTGAACCCCTTGAGGCCAATGGTTTTCTTTTTTTTTTAATTCAGAAACCATATCTTCTAACATACCGTCAAAACAACTTTCTTCCATCCACTCAAGTTTTACTGCTTTTTGCAACCCTCCTAGTATTTATTAAAGTCTCGTTGTTCTGCGATAAGATTAGATTTATATTTATATGCCTTTTTTAACAACCTCATCCTTTACTAAATTAACTTTAGCTTTGGCACCCTTCTTCTTACGCCTCCTTCTATTAATTCGACATTGTGCCTCTTCTTCATTCTCGCACCCGTTATTTCGGTCTAGTGAAAAGTCCTTACCCTTTATCTCAGAACTGGGCAATCCATTTCCATGATTTGGAGGCCCGTTCATCCACCTGACTGTTTCCTCATGCATTTCGTTAACCGTCGTTTCTCCATCAAAATTTGCTAAATGTAATTTAGCACGATACGGCAATTTGTATAGGAAATATTCAAAAATTAATTTTGAATCTGTCACCCCACAAGCCTTCATTAAACCCTTAAAGGACTCAATATGCTTCTCTATGAGCCCTTGGCAGTAGGCCATGTTAAGAGTCTTATGGATTATTTTAGAATTAGTCTTTCTAATTTTAACGGGTACGTCTTCCTCTGCATTCACTATAGAAATGGACATTGTAAAGCTTATTTAGATTATTTCTGACGAATTTACTCAGTTCCCTATCTCCCCTTGCCTTTCCAAGTGAATTCGTTCAACCCTGCTATCCGCAGCAAAGTAAACGTAGGACGGCTGTATACAACAGCCCTAGGCCTTTTAAAGAGCCTCACCTTCCGACTGAACAAACTGAACCTAAATCTAAAGCCTCAGTCTAATTAAATATAACTAAAGCTTCCTATGCCAATTACTGAATTACTTTAACCTCCCTTATTTAATTATGTTTTTCTTTTCTTTTATTTTTTTTCCTATCTAGCTATTCTGTCCCTTTTTAACCCTAACTTAGAATTATTCCTGACCACCACTGATGAACTTCTAAGCCTGCAAGGATCCGCCAGCTCCACGTCTCTTATTCTCGTGTCGTTTTCCCTCTAAGACACCGTCCAAACACTCTTGGAGTAACGTCCTGAGCACCAGTAACATTAGAGACCCTTCTTAGTGCCTCACCCTCTCTACCAAATTCCTCCACGAATTCAAGAGGTTTCCTAAAAACGAAACGCCTAATAACCTGCTAGAAAAAGAAAGAACAAGAAATACATTAGCCAATTAATCATTGAAATTAAGTGGAAGCGTACACACTAAAAAAATCCCTTTCAACGGAATTTTTGTACCCAACAACAATATTCCGGGTCGTTGAAGGTACCCGGTCATTTGGCCGACGGACATTTTGCCGAACGGACATTCGACCGAACGGACATTTGGCCGAACGGACATTTCACCGAACGGACATTTGGCCGACGGACATATGACCGAACGGAAATTTAACCGACGGAGAAATTCA
>JAHWFO010002124.1:1979410-1994985 GCA_023313115.1 Rhysida immarginata
TTCGTTGATTGATCCTAAATTTTAATCCGAATAAGCAAAATTTCAGGATCCTTCAATCTATGCTCCTTGGAGGTTAATAAATTCGTTAAAATATCCGAAGAAGTAATAAGAAGCAAGGACGTTTATATTATAACTTTACCGAATGTTATAGAAATGTTGCATTGTGCAATTCTCAGACGATCAGGAAATATAATTTTTTTGTTGAATATAGTTCTTTTTAAGAAAATCCAATTCAATATAACAAGGTTAAACTGTCTGTGAAATGTGGAGGCAAAACTTGAAATAAAACGTCCATGTTATTTTCATCTTATTTTAGCGAAGTTAATTATCACTCATCATTAAACTTGAATGTAGCGTATGAAATTGAATAACGAAAATTTGCTATTTGGGTAAAAAAAAAAATTATATATATATAAAATTTTAATTATAAGTTTTTGGTAGATATTTTACGTCAATATTATAAACATTCATAAATGAATAAATTTCAAAATACATTGCATGGGTAATTATTTTTTTGTAATTTTTTTTGTAATCAAACGGATAGTTTTCCAAATTATAATTTTTAAAGTTTTCTATGAAAATATAATTATCAAAGTAATTTTTATATTTAAATCAAAAACTTAAATTTAATAGTTCCTATTTTATTAAATTATATTTGATATTTTTATAATTATAATTATAGTTTTTTTAATAATTCAATAATTTTTATAACTTAATAAAATTAAAATTGGTAAAGTGAAATTTTTGATATAAATATAAAAATTTTGATAAAAGTTTATTAAGTTATATTTTAATAAAAATTTATAAAATTATATTTTGATAAATAAAATTACAAAACTACACATAATGTTTTTTAAAATTTATTAATTACATGTAAATAAATAAATAAAGTGAAAATAAACTAAAGACTTAATCTGGTTATCATTAGATTGCCTCAACGTTATCATTATTTATATGTAAAAAATTATAATTGAAAACAAAATTTAAAGTAAAATCATTAGTTACAGAATTTACCGATTGTCAGTTATATTTCCAGACGATAATAATAAGAAAATTTGTGAAAAGGATGCATTTAAGCCGAATTTTAGAGGAAGCGTAACTCACTTGATAAGGCCAACTGGGCCAACAATGGCGGATTTGGGATTTTGCCGTACTTTCCTAATCTAGAGCTTTAGATCGTGAGCCTTGGACGCGCCATCTGTCGCCAAACTTGGTGACAACCCTCTTGCTCTATTCGAAACTCCCCTTGTTCAGATGTTTCCAATACCCCTTATAGATTTTTCTGTTTTAGCTGCAGACTTTCTCTGATCAATACTCGTTCTTTCTCTTTGCTTTCCAGACACATAAATTTTTGCTAGTCGCCTAGACGTTTAATAGGGAGCTCAAGGGAAACACATGTATCAGTTGTCCCTTTGCCTCCTCCATAGACGCTGCCTTATTTATATCCTGCCACTGCATCATCATTGTATGCTCATTATTAATAATTCTTGGAATCATCCTATTATCAGCATCTCAGTTTCCAAAATATTCACATTCACACAGAATATAGTCAAAATGGATTTTTAAGAAATGTTTGAATCTGCTATGCTACCAATTAAGCTAGGTGATAACCCCGGCTTAGTTCGGACTCCTTTTTTTTTGATTAAATTTTGAAATATCTTAAAAATAAACACATGAAAACGGTTAGAATTAATACAGTAAAAATTCATAATGAAAATTCGAAAAAAAATTTTTTTTAATGCTCACAATGGATGGGCCACTGCTAGCCTAAATAATTTCTTAGTCACGTAAATGTACACTTGATGTTGTTGGAATTCCCACTCAATCATCACTTTCTTGTGTCATATCATGTTGTTGGAATGGAAGTCTTGGCCATTCATCACTTTGTGTAGTCTAGCGGTCGCCGATTCTTCTATTGACATGCTTACCATTTCCTCAATACAGCACGGAGCTAAACGAATTCTTCCTCTGTCGTCTTTCCACTCTTTCTCAATAGTCTGCTAACTCTGCATTATCTCCAATTACTGGTCATTTTTAAAGATTTTCAAGAAATTGTTAAGTACTAAGAACTCTCAATTGTAAGAAAAGGCTGAATAACAGGAATTCTATGCATTTTTACAAATTGAACCTTATACATTGCACAAACTTTGCCTTTCATTGTTGGTCATGAAATATACATTGTTGGTCCATACAGAGTGTTTGTGAATTGCGTGTTGATACCATTGTTGATAACTATTGTTGCGCGATCTTTGCCTTGCATTGTTGGTCATGAGATATTTCTCATTAATATGCCATTATGAATATCATTTTATTATCGACAATTATTATTTTTTCGAAATCTGAGGTGGACAGTGACCTTCCTCATGCTTTCTTTCCTGTTTTTCGTCGTTAATTTGAAGGTCAGGTATGCAAAATTTCACTAAGATTGGAATAAAACTGTAGATTTGTATAAGAAACATACCAACAAACATTCTTCTTTATATACATAGATGACATTATCACATGATTGTTTTATATACAGGGTGTATCAAAAATATGTTTACAAACTTTGAGGACGGGTCTAGAAAACACACCACAACAAGAAACATAGTCTATAAAAACATATGGTCGAAAATCCTTAGATTTTGAGGTGTTTGTAACCAACTAGATGGCGCTGTGTTGCTATGGAGACTTGTTTACATTTGTCATTTGTGTACGTTTGTGGTTAGTCTGTCTTCAACATTTCACTTATGTAGTAATAAGGTAACTGAAAGGTGTTCCGTTTAACCATGGCAGGATATCCATTATTCCTAAAGCAGAGACGCTTCATCAAAGTATCATGGAAGCCTGCGAAGCAATTCGTCACCATCTGGGAGTATTTGAACGGGACGATTATCCGAAGAGTGTATGCGTGTGTAGATGTACGCGGAAGACATTTGTTATAACGTAAACTTTCATTAATACGGTACATCAAAATCTCAAAGTTTGCTACACCTTGTATATATAAATATATTTAAGATTGGATGTACATCTATACTGAAAAATAGTCTTTATTGATAGGATACTAACTTCTCATCTGTCACGTGAAATCATGGGAAACCAAAACTAGTAATAAGTTCTACATACCATACTAGTAATAAGTATAGATATTCTATATAAATTGGGAGAAACTTGACAAAATGTTGAAAATCGGGCAAAAAATTGTCAGGACAAAGGGCGAAAAATTGGGATATTTGGTCACCATAGTAGTTGTTATCAACCTTAACAAATGATATCGTCATAAAGGGCTCCTCGCTAGACATTTAGGTGCAGATTAATAGATTTTTAAAATTTCGTTCGGTTTTAATGGAAATTGGGATGTATAGTCCGCAGATAGTCCGTTTCTCTCTGTCGGTAAAGAAACTCACATGTCTAAAGTGACCTTTTTGCAAACGCAAAAAAATGCCATTAAAGTGCACCTGCGCACAACTAACTTATGACGTTGTGAGGTTGATCTATCCTTGAAAGTTAAGGTTAGCTTTCGCGTTCAGTAGGATAAAAATGGCTGAAATTTTTCAAATTTCATTTCAGAAATAAAAAATAATAAAATCACCTTTTTGACGTTTTGGAAGAGAAAAAGGGGGGGGGGGGGAAGCATGAAGACAAAAAGAGTTTGAATCATGTAACCATTGTTGCCACCTGTCCTTGTTTGGTAATACCATAATCACAGAAGGGAAGCAGTGAAACTTCCTTATGCTTTTACATTGACATAGAAGAAAATAATTTTTTATTACTGAAGATTTAATGCTTATCTGAAACCAATTGTTGTATACATTTCTTTATTAGAGTTAAAAGTAAACTTAAAAATTTTAGTTTGCAATTTTTGATGAAATATTTGTAGAAAAAATTGCAACCGAACATTAAAGTGTGCAGTCACTCGAAATTGTCTCCGCGGGAGTTTTGTGAAACTGTGGCACTGCTGCAGATTTGGCTCCAATCGCAGGAATTGTTTTGCAGTTTGGGTCGTTTATTTAATTTCATTTAAAAGATATTGTAGAACAAATATTACTTATTTTTTCTTTGTTATGTAGTTAAATAAATTGTTAATGACAGTAAGTATATTTAAAAAATAAATTGAATAAAAAAAAATCAAATAGATGCATAATCATAGTACTCTCGTATTATGATTATGGTACACAAAATGTTTCTTTAAATTTATAATTAATTTATTAAAAAGAAGTGAACACAGCGTGGTAAGATTCTGTAAAAATCTTTAGATAGAGTGAAAGTGATAATGGGGGGTTAGAAGACGTCTTATATTCAGGGGCGGGGGGGGGGGAGGGACGGAAGAAAAATGTAGGGAGGGAAAGCCAAAGACACTGAAAGAAGCTGTAGAAAGCCCCTTGACAAATTAAAGAATAGTTGGAGGGAGAGGGGAGTGGGGGAAAGGTAATAAAAGAATGGTGCCTTTGCGAAGGTTAATGTCATTATAGGGAATTGAATTTCATTATAGGGAATTGAATTTCATGAGAAAAGGACTCGAATTGCTTTCTTTTCTTTTTTATCATGGAAGTTGTTATGAAGAATATAAAGACTAACGTCCTGTAAGGAGTGGCCACGAGAATTTAAGTGTTTAGCGAATGTATTTTGTCTACCTTGTATTTTGTATTATATCCAGACTAGTTTTTATTTTCTGGCGAGAGAATTGAGGAGAGATGTTTGCAATGCAGTGAAAAGTAAAACACATAAAAAATTTGCAAAATTGCTCTCTTAATATTTGAACTCTTTTTCTGATTATACTTGAACTGTTATTTATTTTTTAAGAGTATAATTCTGTTTTAAATTTATTAATAATAAAAGGCAATAAAGTTTAATAAATGAACAATTGAAATTTTATTTTTGATATGTTGTCATTCATTTTAGATTTTATCATTTTGTAAATAAAAGTTAACAGGAAAATAAGCTTGGAGCCAAAACAGCAGTGGCACCATCATGCGGTGGGAACTACGGAGTTTCACTACTTCCCTTCTATCATTATGATAATACTAATAATAGTAAAAGGCTGTTTTTTTAACAGCATCCGTTTAATTTTGCTTTATCCAAGTGGCAACATGGCATAGAAGGAGTGACTTGTAAAGGGACTACTTCCTAAAGAGGTCACTTTAGTCACGTGAGTTTCTAGTCTTCCGATATAGAGAAATGGACTATAGTCGAATTTACATGAAATTTGAAGACAGTCGAGCAGTAAGAGTCGAATTGTTTAATGCGCACGGATGGAGAAATTTAATTTAATAGACACTTGAGTAAAATGCGTCTAAAAAGAACGTCTTATAGAAGAGTGGGAAGTAAAAGAAAACTTTCTTGATAATTTGCGTTAATTGATAAAGCTTATATGAAAATAAAAAGGAGCAATTTGTGGCTGGACAAATCATCTAATTAAAGTCAGCATGCGCTAATTGAAACCATCCGTCTTTGTCAAAATAATTGATTTTCCCATACTTGTTAATAGCCATCGGACCTATCGAAAAACTGTTTGACTAATTATACATTTTTAAACTTAAAAATACCTAACAGCCCCGTTTTAAAATATGTAATAAAAAAACTAAACGAAAAAAATTCGTTGTTTTTTTTTTCTCGTTTAGAATCCGAGAGACATCGCTATAGTATACGATGTTCTCATGCTTCATCTTTACCAATAGTAAAAACTAACTCTGCAAGTCGTTCTACTTATAATGGGTTTTTAAACCAAATTGCCGCCCTTCCTTCCCATCGTTTATAGTTTTTTAAAACTCCCCAAGAACCTATTTCTTTTCATCAATTAACAATTAACTTTTTCCTTTTACATTTTTTAATTATTTTCCATTTTATGTATTATTTATTTCTCTACTTGTTTTCATATTCAAAGAATGTCACCAGACGGATCTTCGACTTTTTGTCACCCTTGGGTTAATTTCCTATTATGTTAATTTATTAAAAAAATATTTTTGCCTTAAAAACAGTGTATTAGTTAACATCATTTCCCTAAACAATTAATTACATGAACGTATCGTTTGACTGAATCAACTACGATAAAATATTATTTTAATTAAATTATTTAAAGTTAATTAGATGATAAAATGTTAAACGTTACGATGATTATAAATTAACATGATAAAACTAATACAATAAACACTTGATTCTAAAATTATTTATAAGGACAGCGAACAAAAGCTTAATAAAATTAATTAAATTGGTAATCCGAGAGAGCTTCTCAACAGAAATTCCAGCGAAACTGGGCATTGTGTCGGTAGCAGTAATGTTGGATCAGGTTATATGCAGTATGGGTCGAAATCAGAAGTGAGTGGCAAGATGAGAATAGTGCATTTAGTTGATCCAAAGGATGAAGTGTCAAGGAAATAGCTGAAATTGCAATTACCCAATACCGTCAAACATAGTTTTAAGGCAGTGAATGTGAATCGCGATCACGACAAGGCAGCGAGAGAACTTTAATCGAAAGTGCTCGCCGCTGAATCTCATGCATACTGTACGTCGTAAGGTATTAACCATCCGCTTTACAAATAGATGTTACGCTTCTTTCTGGGTAAAGTAGAAGCTACAGTAAGAATGGACAGAAATGCGTGATAAGTAATATAGTTTCTAATGAATTGTTGTATTTCTTGGGCCAGTGCATGATATAATATCACGTATTTTTATTGAGTTACGCAGTGGAAGACTGGACAGAGCGAGTGGACGAAAAATGGTTTAAATAAATTCGATTTATTCTCGTTAGCTTACAAGCAAATCAATAAATATAGAGAAAGACAAAATTGTAAAGTAATAAAGCTCACTGTTCATTGAATAGCTGAAGATATCTTATTGATAAAAGCACGACAGAAACACTTTGCTAGCTTGCAAAGCGACGCCAACAAGTCTCCTGTTTCATTTGCGTAGAAAAACCAGGTAAGGTATTTCTCGTTGCGGATTATGTGTTGAGTGACTCCATAATCAACCCCGACGCCCAGGTAAGTAATTTTGATTAAGAGTCACCGCGCTTGAAGATATATATGTAATAAAGTCAACGTTCGGTTAATGGTGAATGTAATGTGGCTACGGAGAAGAATGGAAAAAGTCAAAAATGTTAGCATACACCTTCACCTATGTCGTTATGAAGGAGGTACGAAGCTGAGAATGTGCGCGTTAAAGTCACTGATCATTACGTCGCATTAAAGTGAAGCTGAGGCTATTTTCAACATAAGCAAGTCCATAGGGCCACATTTCTATTAACTGGGAGCCGGACGGAATTTTGTCGCTATCAATATCACAGAAGATATAACTGTTAACAAAAATATTAGCACATATCGTCGCACGAGACTATCAAATCGTGGAGGACTCGGTGCTGTGGAATCCAACGCAAAACCGCTCACTCTCACTTGGTTGCCTATTCGCTCACATCGTTCTTTACAACGAAGCTCGTTGACCTTGCTAGACTGCGTAGGCGAAATGCTGCAGCAGGTGCCGATATTCTTATATCTAGGTCGCCCGTCCTTCTTTACGCTCGTGAAGACCTTCGTTGAATCCGCCATGGCCGCATTCACCGGATTCATGTTCTCCCATTTCCTTGCCTCGTTTAAGGAGCCGCACCTTTTACCATCCTTCCTCCTATCCAAACACCTTTCTTCTGCCCTGTCTAATCCTCTCTTCTTCCGCTTCTCACTCCCCTTTCCGCTTCCTCCTCTCTCACTTTCTCTCATCCAATCACTTAACTTGCGAGATGAAACAAAGTATCTCGTCGGATGACGTACCAAATTGTCACGACAGGTTCGATCACCCGAATCACGTGACAGCTAGGCAACAAAGCCAAACTCTCTGTTTTCAAATCTGTCTTTGTACCCATTCTCACCGATGGTCATGAGTCTTGGGTAATGACCGAACGACTGCGATCGCGAGTGCAAACGGCTGAAATGGGATTCCTGACAGGTATGGCAGGTTTTACCATATGGTAACAGAGAGAGTGCACAGCAGCACAATAAGGGAGTCTTTAGGCATTGAGCCGCTATTTCGCCGCATTAAGAGTCTCAGTTTCATTGGTAAGGCCACGTGATAAGGGTGCCGCAAACTGGTCTTCTAGGCAATTGCTATTGTCCAAGCCGGTGGGTTAGAGCACTTAGAAGCAGGTGTCTCCAGATGTTTAGACTACATAGAGAATCTGGCTTCGAGGCGCTTGGGTATTACCATTGAGGATATGCGCCTGATGACGGAAGATCGGTAACACTGAAGATCTTCCGTCCCTGGCGACTTTAGCGGATAAGCGGGTGTGAAAAATAAGTTTGAATTATTGTGAAATAAGTTAAAAGCTTAGATTAACAAAATTAAAAAAAAAATAAATCGACTCGACCCGTTCAACAAAGATGCTAACTTGCTTGAAGTATGAAACCGGTGGCAAATATATAGAAGCGGTAAAAGGAAGTTTTGAAATTATTTCTTTATAGAACACGAAGGCTGTGAATGACGAAACAAGGCACAGGCAATCGATCCTGGTCGATGATGGCACTGAAGGACAGCATGTCGAGTCAGATAACAACCAAAGTGAAGGGAGTTACATAATACTAAAGAGAGAAGAAGATCCCACGATATTACAAATAAGAGAAATATTAAAGAAAGGGTGTCATCTAAAAAAGTGTAAGAAGTTAAAAAATAAATAAACAATAATGGTGGTTAAATAACTCAGCGTGATTAAACATTACGCAATTAACAAAACACATAAATAAACTACTTTCCGTTGATAATTAAGTTGGTCAGTCAATATTCAATTAAATCAAATGCTTAAGTTCTAAATAGATAAGCCAGTCTCCATTCTCTAAAACCAGAAACCCAATATTTGCTTTCAAAAATGCCATTATACTCTACGGGAATGAAAATCCCTAAATTTCCTCTTCCTCTTTTTAAATTTACATTGAATTTTCGTATTCGTTAATAAAGGCGAAGTCAAATTTAGTTAAATAATTTAACGTATGAAAAATATGAATTGATTTCAAAAAGTTTCTGCTTGGCAGATCATGTAACTACTACATATCGACAAAAGAATTTTCTTTCTCCAATAAATTCACATCTGAAATAACATTCTTATTTCTACATCTGAGTTACCTTTGTTTCTTCAAAGGAATTTTGAAAACCCTTATTTCCATGAATAGTTTTCTTATAGGAAGTTTCTTACATATTATCGAAGAAGATTCATGAAGACGAGCTAAGATTTTTCGCTCGATCGTCAACGAATCAGCTTGCGAGGTTTCATTCCTAAGACGAAGAGGGGGCTGGGATTATCTTTTGCATTCGAGATTCCGACTGTCTTTCCGTCCCCCCTTTTCTTCCTGTCGATTGGCTTCGTCTTCGGCGAGGCATGCCGCCAATATTCTTAAGTAACATTTTTCAGTATTAGCAGGTGACAATAGGATATGAGCCGAATAGGCTACCCGGTAAAAAGGCTCCTGCGTAGAGCAGGACGGCCCCAGTGGGCTAACAGTAAGCGCCACAAAGACTGGACTGTAAATGAGTGGAAACGTGTCCCATGTCTGGTGATTCCCGTTTCTACCTATTTATGTATCTATTTATTTATTTATTTATTTATTTAAGTTTCCAACGGGAATTATCCATAAAAATGCATATTAAACAGCAATAAGATAAAAAAAGAAAAAAATTAAAACAGAATAAAATACACAAAATAGGAAAAAAAAAACTAATTTAAACAATCTATTCACAGACTACACTGCATCGACCGAAGATTTCCATGAAGACTGTAGAAGGGTACAAGTTGGAGAGAATGCATGATATTTTGGGGTATTTTATCTGCAATAAATTGGGCCTTTGGTTGAGGTGATTGTGCACGTGAATTAACGCAACTATATTCGGATTCTAGACGACCAAGTGTTGACTTCTTGTCAGCATCTCAAAGGTGTGAACTATAATTGCTGAGTGCACAGGGTTAAAATAGTCTGTGATTGATCCGACGAACATTCCAACTTTGCTTTAAACATTTACTTGAGTAGTCAGCAATGTCCCCGGATTGAATCTTATAGAAAATCTCGCTGAATTTTGGGATCAGTTCCTATGTGGTCGAGTGATTGATGACACTTATATGATCCTTTAACATACTGACACTTATCAGTTAACATCCTTTAATTTGATTAAATCAAGTTTTTTATATTGGAAGAATGCAAAAAATAATTTGAGTGTAATGTAAACTCAGATTTGGATATAAGAACATTCATGAAAATTTTTTTTTCTTTATATACCAATATTATTTTGGTAGATAATTATTATTAAAAATTTATGTATTATTATCACTTAAACTTTACTAAATAAAAATTCCTTGTATGTGTATATTAGTCTTTTGTATTAATAGTTTATAATATATAATAATAAGTTCTAGGAAGAGATCTTACTGTTTGTAATTTTTGACAATTTAAATGTGTCTGTGTATTTTAGTTTGTTTTTTGCTTTTTGTTATTAATTTCCCATCATTTCATAAAATAATTAGTACGTGTATGTTTGTCTACAGGCCCTCATTTTTCCATACAAGCCCTTATGGGGCTTCGGAATATTGGGGTACATTTAATTTTAAAACCAGCAGAAGAGTATAGAACAATAGAAGAGTATATATTATTTTTATTTTTGCATAATTGTTTTAAATTTTTATTTACAAAAACAATATTTGTTTTAAATGTAATTGTTTTTAAATTATAATGTTTGTCAAAAATAGTTTAAACTCCCATACAAGCTAAAACATGATTTCGGGAAAGGCATTATGATTATAGTTTATGTAATCTATTTATTTGAATAGAATAAAATTGAATTGAATTGGAAAAAAAATTGAATTATTATTATTACTGTTGTTGTTGTTGTTGTCTGACGGTCTGTAAACCAGCTTTCGCTAGAAAGACGAGACAGGACGAAATTCGATCAAAATATGAAGATTGAAAAACAACCCCATCACTGTATCTAATTTCCGTTCGTGTTTTTCCGATTTTAGTCGCTAAGTGGTTAGATTCCACGTGGAGGCATTTTTTTTCTAATTAATTTTTATTATTTCATTCCAAATTAATGTTTTTTTTTATTTCTTTGTATTGTTTAATTTTTCCTTCATACCTCCGAGTTTTTTTTTTGGCGGGGCGGTTTTATTAAATGTAGATTTCTCGAAAATATTGATTTTTTTCCCTAGGAATTTAATGATGTCAATTAAAGCAGACGAAGCACATTAAACAAAAAAATGACTTTTTAATAAAAAAAAAAAAAAAAAAAAGAACTAATAAAAGAGTATCCTCATTAAATGATATTGAAATGATAAATGGTGATACTGTAGATCTATATTTGTCACATTGTTTCCAACAGTAATCAATAGAAACAAAATAAAAAGTAACTCACACTCTTTTACAGAGATAATAGAATATCTCAACACATATCACAACTAAATGTCATTACAGGTACGAGGTAATTAATTACGGATAAGTAGAACTGATACACATAGATTTCATTGAATTTAAAATTAACTTCTACATATATAAAGGAAAGATAATTTTTGTTTTGTTTCTTACGACTAACGACGTTCTAAATTTTTGTTTTCGACGAAATGGGATCAAAGTATTATGGGTACTGGAGTTTAATTAATACAAAAGTGTTTCAAGAACTTAAATGGCTAAGGATTAGCATTTCCGCTCGTTTGGGTTTCCTCCCCCTTCTAATGAGCTCATGAAAGGAAAGTAAATGCGAGTAGCTAACTCGATTAGAACAAACTGCGTGCAAAACTACCAAAAACTTGATTTTGAGTTGAATTCGCTTCTCAGTTCGGCGCAAGGTAGAGCAGCAATTTTGTGCATTTTAAGCGTGCAAAACAACCAAAAACTTTAGGTGAATTCTCTTCTCTTTCTGATGCCTGGAAATGATAATTATAGCTGACGGCTTTGAAGTTTTAAGATGCGTGCCTTGCTTCAAGATATAGTTTATCGCGAACTTTCCGGAGACATTTATTTGATTAATGTTGCTTCGTTTCATCATTCATATTTCTATGTTAAAACGCCTTACGAGATAAAAAAAAAAAATACAAAACCCGCCTGTTCAAAAATAGTGTATTTTACAACTATACTTGGTGTTTTACAGAATGCATTCAGGTGGTCTAGTGGTAAAACGCTAGCGATAGCGATGCACGGCAGTGAAGCGCCCCGGAAGTGCGCAGAGTTCAAAAAACATGGCGGAAAGAGAAGCGAACTTGTTAGCGGCGATCGTCAAAGAATTGCAGTTAGAGCACTGTTATTAAGCATAAAACCTTAATTTTGCTGTACAATTATTCGTCTCGAAATAATTTATAAGATGAGGTAGGCATCCATGAATACTATTTTTATTTAAAATTATAAAGCACCGCGATACATAACCCCTCACCAATGCAACGTATTACTCGACGTTGCACATGAAGCCAATCCCGTGTTTGATTACCGAATTATTTAATAAAATGAAATAATAAATTAAGGAAATGGTTATTAATTACTCTAGACATTTTTTACTGGAAGGCAATTAGCTAATTGTAATAATCTATTTTTAAAAACTAAGTTTGTTTAGAATTTCGAGAAGCCATTCAATTGCCATATGCTGCTGTCTATTTCATCTGAAGTGGATTCGTGCTTATTGCTGCGAGTAGTGGAAGAAAGAAGTTCCGTTAAGCACATTAATACACCGCTTTAACAATGGAGTCCTTGTATGAATATATGTGCTCAAATTTTTTCGTTTTCGTGGTTTATTTTGAAAGAAACAAAAATCCGCACGCTCTTATTTTGCAAGCATCTATTGTAGCTTCAATTGAGTAACATATTTCAATTTGGTGGAAATCTGTGACATACATGTTCGAGGGATTCCCTTGTAAGAATGAAAGACGTTTTCCCAGCAAGGAGAGGAAGCGTTCGAGAAGCCGACAGCATAAAGCAAATGTACTGTCTAACATTAATGTAAACTTTTCAGACTGTTTGTTACAGCGACTGGAGAAAGTGCAGCTGAAATGTTTCCAGCGACTGGGCGACGACCGTTTGTGCGTCTTGTCTAATGCTACGACGGAGTTTGCCACGTCCAGAGTCCGCGACGAGAGAGAAGGAATCTTGTCCCGGCAGGAGCCCCTTCCGTATACGGCTAGCATCGTGCATCGTACCACGAGTGCCCTTCTACAGTGGATATCGATAGCAGAGACGAGTGCTACCGGAGATTTGTGCCAAGTCTTCACGACTTCAGCGGCGAGAACGGTGACGGTGTTTCACGGACCTCCTAAAGCAGCAGTACGACTTTTTGGAGCGGAATTCGCCGACCTCAAGGAGACAAGCAGCGGGCCATTGCGACTCGTAGCACCTTGGACCATAATAGCCTTCGCTGCGGAAGCCCTCGGCTACATCGGCCCATGATTCAGGTAGGTCCACCATTCACTCTATTATTCCCACTATTTCGCTCAGTCTTATGCCCGTTAAAAGTAGTACAGCCACCCACGTGCCCTGTTCTATAGTTATTGGTTAATTATTGGCTCCATTATTAGAGTTGACTTGCGTCTATTTACTTTGCTCAGACCCAATTATTTTTGTTGGGTCTCGCGTTGCCGTCTTCCAGTACGGTGGGCAGGCAGTCCCTTTCCCAGCTCGTCATCTAGCCAGCCAAGCTGTTGAGCGAAGTCATCAACAGCCTAGTTCGATAGTGAATGTTTTTACTGTACCAGGAGAGAGGAGCATCTCGCTAGCGTTTATAAGAATACGAGACTATTTTTATTTGCTGACAATTAGTTAAATGTTTAGTAATGTTACGTGCCCTAGCAGTGTTTAGTGTGTATCATGAAAACTTGTTTTGGCCTACATCAAGTGGCAGCAACTTATTGTGAGGCAATTCGCCCTTTCAAATTATTTAATCTCAATGATTAAATTGTTTCCATTAACTTCATTTTAAACTGTCATTTAGACTTTATCCTTAGGGTCTACGCACCCACCCGCTACCCTCGTGTTAGAGGGTAGCGCCAATATTGAGTTATTTATTTTTTTGTTGCTAAATAAATAATTACTTTTTACACACTACTGTAAACCTGTGTCCCAACTTCATTTTAGACTTTATCCAAATTTCTTCCACTGCGTATTGCCAATTTCTGCGTGACACCTTGAAATCTTTTAAACACGAAATTGTCAAAGAACCCCACAAAGCTATTTTGTGGTATATCTTCTACACTAGTCGTTGAAAAGGAGGTACGGACAAAATTAACTTGGTAATTATTACATTGGGCTAAACTTATGTAATACTTCTTTCCGAAATATCAGCGAGCTCGGAATCTTCTTATTAATGGATTGAGAATTTACGTTTATGCCTCGTGAGATAAATGAAGAGAAATCAAAAGCAAATGTCGACTTACATTCCTCGCCCCGTGATTTCCTGGAAAGCCTCCTGAAGCCATCTTGTATAGTTGAGGTTCTCTTTCCTCTTGGCTGGTGGACGGCTCTCCCGAGGCTCACTTCCCGTACGTTGCCATGTCACTCGCCCAGATACAGGCAAGGCGGCCTCTCACTCACAGCAATTTCCAGATCATAGGACTCATTTTATTAGGTTATAGCTCTCTGACTCGATTATAGGAATACAGTACTTCGTAGATAAGTTGTACGACCCATCTTCAAGTGTTTACGAATCCCCGACTCATCTAACAGCGCTAAACACGGCTTTACGAGCCAAGTCATAGGAAATGGGAATCATTTCCGGCAACGATACGAAATCAAGTTACGAAAACATGGCGGATAGCGATAGGGACGATTTCGCCGTTCGTGTTAGTAAAAAGATTAATACAAAATTATTAGAACTTATACTACTCTTTAATATGACAATGGATGGGACAAGTTATCTAGAGACTGTCTATCAGCAGAGATAGTTTCTTCAACTCTGAGTGCGAGAACAGGCTCCCTCAAATACCCAACGTTGAATAAGCCATTCTCCAACGTTGTTCGTCTTCCTCCTTCAAATTTTACCAGTTCAAGAAAAATTGAACGAAAACAGGAATCTAAGTAAGTTACACTTTTTTCTGATGTAAATTATTCTTATTTAATAGTTCCAAATTTATTTGTTAACACGTTTTCTTATTCATTATTGTTACGATTATTTTTTTTTTACCCGTTGTGAACTGAAATGCATTTCCACTGAACAGCATTCATTATTATCGACTGCTAACAACATGGCTAGTTTCTCGCAGCAAGAATGGATCTATACACTGAAAGCTGTGTATCGGAGCCTTATAGAAAGTAAGAAGGGTGGGTGACTTAATTTCAGCACGGAGGTCGAATATGATATTAACAGAAATAAAATGTCACTGTTTCCATTATTGTAGGGAGTGTAAATCATTGATCTAAACTCATTCTTTTTTCTGCATTTCAGATTGCCAAGGATACAAATATGAGGCTTCCTCTTCAGGCGCCTCGTGATAGTTTCCATTTAGCCTACCCAAAGGAATGGAAAAGGAATCTTGCAGATTTATAATGAGAACGATGTAAAGGTTGCAATAAAAATAATCCCTTGATTTTTGCGCAAATCAGTTTTGTTAGGTGATAATGAATTTATTGCATTGCTCATTAGAAGTTGAATGTATTCTT
>JAHWFO010002124.1:1995085-2049148 GCA_023313115.1 Rhysida immarginata
TCTTCCTATTGTTGTCTACCGTTCAAGAGCTGTCGTTTCTCTGTGAACACGGCGATCGGTATTTTAGAATTTAGCAACAGATTTATCATTAAAATCCTTTTTTCTGCGTACAAGCTTGGAGTTCTATCTTCTGCTGCGAATTTTGACTATAAAGATGATAAAATGCAAATACAGGTCGGTCTACAAATGTAAACTTGTGTAAATATCAGTATACACGTGTAAGCCTGTGTAAATTGGTGTATACACGTGTGTAAATTTGTGTACTTGTATGTATTAATGTGTAAATATGCTATACAGATGTTTACAAAAGTGTAAACTTGTGTAAATATGTGTATAGACGTGTGTAAACCTGTGTGAATTGGTGTATATCCGTGTGTAAACTTGTATATATCGTGTGTACAAGTGTAGATATTTGTGTAAGCTTATGTAAATTGACTATACACGTGTGTAAATTTGTGCACATATATGTATAAATGTGTGTAAATAAGCTGTACAGAGTTGTACATAAGCGTAAACCTGTGTAAATAGGTGTATAAACGTGTGTAAATTTGTGTACGTGTGTTTAAATGTGTGTAAAGTTGTGTAAATATTCTATACAGATGTGTACAAAAGTGTAAACTTGTGTAAATATTCTATACAGATGTGTACAAAAGTGTAAACTTGTGTGAATAGATATATACTCGTGTGTAAACTTGTGTATATTGTGTATACACGTGTGTTAATTTGTGTAAATATGACTATATAAGTGCAAATTTGTGTAAATATGACTATATACCTGTAAGTGTGTAAGTAGCTGAGAAAATATATAAATATGTAGATAAAAATGTGTAAATAAGTATATACGCGTATAGTAAACATTCGTTAATGAGTCTTAATTCTTGTACAGTCGAGTCAATTGACCCGAGAATGGCGACTCGGAAATTCGGGTCAAACAACTCTTATGACATCTGTGTCCAACGACTCTCTTAAATGGGTCGTATTGGAAGAATCATATGACTCTCACAAGCGGGTAATATTAACCGCATATTGCTGTGAGTGCTTTTATGCCTCGGAGATCCACCTTTCTCATTTGTTTAGGTCGCTTAAAAACCAATCAATTTTAATTTTCCCGCATCAGAGCTCCCATGAGTCTCTGCGACGGGAACGCTTTCGGTTTCACTACGTGACACAAAAATTGGATAAAAATAGCGGCAGTACTGCTGCTGTTAATCGCGTGAGTTAAATGACTTGGGCTGTTGTGGTCTGAGAAAGAAAGATCAATGAGCTAGGGCAATGAGTGATAACGGTTGTACGATATTCAGTCCAATATTCAGGCTTAAAATACCGGAGATAAGTATAAGCGCCCTAATGAATCCACAGGGATAATACTCCATCAGGCAGATGGTAGATACTGCTTATTATTGTTGTTTCTTGCAACACAACCTCCGTCCGTCTTTAAGGAGAAAGGGGCAGCACTTAGTGGAAACGACCACTATCATCCTTCATGTCAAAGCGAGGAGTCATACTGCTAACGCCATGACGGAGCTTCTGCGCCCCTGGCGATGGAAATACTGGAACGTCCACCATACTCACCTGATATGAGTCCGTGTGATATTCGAGATCCATTGTTTACGACATCGCACGAAGATACGAAACCGCAGAAATGTCTGAAGAAGATTCTCCTAACCCAACACGGCGAAGCATTCAAGGACCCTAATCATCATTCAAAGAGTTCAAGATTTGAACTTCCTGGATGTAGCGTTATTGAAAGTGTGTCTAATAAGTTCAGGTATCCTAAGGTCGCACCCTTTCAAGCTGCTGTAGAGGCAGCGTTTATAAACTTCGATAAGGACCACACGAAAAGGGATGCGCTCGCTTTTGACCAAGAATCGAGGAAGGGATCGCAGCGAGAAGGGTCAATATTGAGTGACAAAATTCAGCAAGGAACCCTGTAATATAACACTATTTTTGTGTGGAATTGCAAATTGTATTTTCACATAAACAAGGGTTTTTGCAAACTGTTTGATTTAGCCGGATTTGATTTGTAGTGTAAACGAACAGTTCTTCGCAGAATTTGATACTAGAGTTCAATGTTAATTTAGTACCGATTTCTTGAGTTTCCCAAAATAATTTCAGTTGTTCTTATGTCTCATATTTGTTTTCGTAAAATCATTTTCATGCATGAATGGCTCAGTAAATATCCAACCGAAGGCTTTGTTTCTCATATATGGTTGACCTTTGTCTAATTTGATCTCTTCTGACGTTGTTACATTCCAGTATAGATCTGCGCCTATAAGAATATCGAGGTTCTTAGAATTCCTTGTCCGCGAATTGGATATAATTTAGTATTTTAGGAATGAATGAACTGAGTTTGTTCTAAGAGAGTAACCGAACTGTGTATAGAGAGAGTTTAAGGAGAGAGAGCGGTCGATCCATTTTTCCACAAAGTAATTTATTGACCCATAGATGTACGTTTCGATTGCTGTGCGATCATCGCTCGGTATGGACAATCGACAATCGAACAGTGAAGTGTACATTTGTTAGGATGGGACGAAAGCAGCGCTTTCACAAAGCTCATCCAACCAGAATAACTCCAAATGAAATACACTGAGGTAGTCAAGAAGCCTAACCAACCCAAGCGGTCTTCCATATTATACAAAAAAGTAAATAAGATTGACGATTGTCAGAAACGAAAAACAAACGTAATAAAAAAAAATACAAGGAGAAATAAGATTATCACATCTTCCAGTAGTCTGGGAAAGAGACGTTGCTAATATCTTCAAAATTGATGTCAAGAACGTGCCTCGGTTTACGATACTTCGTATGCCAGTTCATATTCATTGAGTTCTTCAGTATCCCTTTCACAAGCTTATTGTCGTGAGTCTTCATCTTCTGTATCATAATCAAAAGGAGATCCTGTATAAACTTTCCGATATGGGCCATGTTTAAATCCAAATGGATGGATTGTTTTTTCACCGTCCTTCTGTCCAGCTGGGCAATGGTCCTCAGGGTAACATTCTGGAATGACTGTAGTTCACTCCATCTGGTTTTACAGATAGTCGCCCACGCAGGCATGCCATAGAGGAGTATGGTCCGGATAATCTATTTGTACAGAAGTAGCTTGTTGTCAATGCTGAGGGCGCTGTTGCGACCCATGAGAGCTATGATACTGTACTTAGCCCTCTTCGCTTTGTTCAGAGCATAGGACATATGCTGGTTCCATGAGAGTCTTGAGTCAATGATAACTCCCAGATACTTGTAGTTGTCCACCCAGTCCAGTTTCTTATTGAACAGAACAAGAGAATCTGGGGGATGCTTGACCTTCCTATTGAGGTACAAAGCCTTGCACTTTCCGACGTTAAGGTTCAACTTCCAGCAGTTAAACCAGTCTTCGAACTGCTTCAAGGCGCGTTGCAGCCGAGTGATAACGTGAGCCGGCTGGTGTGCCCATGTCATAATGGCAGTGTCATCCGCATAAAAATACAGATTACAATTATCGGGTTTCGGGAAATCATGTACAAAGTAATTAAATAGCACAGGTCCGAGGACAGAACCCTGAGGGACACCGGCCTTTACAACACGGGGTGTGGAAAGATCTTCTCCAACTTTGGCTTGATAGGATCTGCCGTCAAGAAAGGATTTCACCATCAAAATCAAATCGGCAGGGAACCTGTCTCTGATCATTTTGTAGACAAGGCCCTCATGCCACACTTGGTCAAAAGCTTTACTGACATCGAGAAATACCACCCCACAGTACCTGGATAGGTTCAGGGGGGGTGCTCAGGTCTTCAACGAGCCTCCATATCTGCATCGGACAAGAGTGGGCAGCACGAAACCAAACTGCTCTTCCCGAAAAAGGTCATTTGCTAGACAGTGATCTTGAAATCTGATGAGGATCGTTCTCTCCAACACCTTGGACATCGTGGGTAGCAGGCTAATAGGTCGGTAACTCGCCGGAATTGCAGGATTTTGCCCCTGCTTGGGGATACTCAACACAATAGATTTCTTCCAAGCCACAGGGAAATAAGAAAATTTCCAGCAGTCGCTAATGATATTGGTGAGAAAGTCAATAAAGTTCTTTGGGAGATTCATAAGGGCGTTATTACTCACCTTGTCTTTTCCTGGAACCTTCTTCTTTTTCAGTTTACTTATGATGTTGGCGATCTCTCCAGCCTCGATGTTGTACTTCGTTAAATGCTGCGGGACTTCATCAAAGTTGACAATACCTTCTTCCACACGCTGAGACATGATTTGGCTCTCGGGCTTATCGTTGGTAGGAGTAACAAACTGCATTTCCAGTGAATCTGCAATGACTTGGGCCTTGTCCTGATCAGTTTGGACATAGTCACCTTGTGGAGTACGTAGTGGAGGAAGCGTATCATTCTTCCTCTTCTGTAAAGCTCTGACCATACTCCAAATGGAATTGTCGCGAGCCGACAAGCTTTTGAGTTTTTCATTCCATCTAGCGTCGCGAAGCTCTTTTATCTCCTCTTGGACTCTTCGCACTAGCCTGTTATACTTGGTTTTGAGCCAAGGTTCACGATAGCGTTGCCATAGTCTACAAGTCCTGTTTCTTTCAGAAATCAGGCGTTGGATTCCAGGAGTGAGTTGGATTCGATGAGGAGGTTTATTCTCTGATGGATACTTACTAGCTTCTATGGCACTGTTAATACATCTGGTGATGTCTTCAACACGTTGATTGATGTCCTCTGTACAGTAAGCAACGTCGGGATGGCAGCCATATTCCTTAAGAATATCTTTGTAGAGCTTCCAGTCTTGATGATGTATCAGTTCCTCTCGGAAATTTATGTCGACATTGTCAAAGTTCAACGCCACAGGCTTGTGGTCAGAAGAAAGGTCATCAATCGTGAAGATATTGTACGGTTTGAAGAGCGAGATGTCCAAAACGTCACTACTGGGGGAGTGGTCGCAGTAGTAGGTGTCCTCCACAGGTCCAGCAGCGATGATATCATCTCTACCTTGTATGTACCTATAGAGAATCACGCCGTTGCAATTCTGCGTTCTGGAGTTCCAGCTTGGGTGTTTGGCATTTAGGTCACCAGCTAGGACGACTGGAGTGTCACCACTGAAGAGTTCATTTAGCTCACTAATGTCAAGATAATGTTTAGGTGAATTGTAGAGCACCACGAACTTCACTTCACCACAGGAGACGTCATTGATAATGATGGAGGCCGATTCCATACGTGCATAAGACTTGGAGACTAATTCTTGGTGTTGAATTCCCTTCTTAATGATGATCGCAGCGCCCCCAGAAGCACATCTTGCAGCATTTGAAGCCATTCGATCCTTACGGTACACACAATAGCCAGATAGCTTGAAGTCTTGGCTTGGTTTGAGATGAGTTTCACAAAGGAAAGCAACGTCGATGTCTTGCTTTAACAGAAAATTGTGAAACTCGATACGCTTTCGGGGAATGCCCCTAGCGTTCCATATCACGCACCGAAGTTCACCTTTGTTGATTACAGTATAACGTTGTGCAGCCATACTAAAATTAGTTGGTCGTAAGGAGCCCACTCAACTGTGGGTAACTTTTGCCTAGATTAGAAAACAGATGAAAGATACGTCCTAATTGATTATACATACCTGGTAGGTCGTTGATGTTGAGGCTTTTATCTTCCGGCGTAGACACAGCAGCAGCAAAGGATTTGCCTACTGTCACTTTAGAACTAGGCATCCTTTGAACCTGGGGGTATTTTGGACATTTCGTGTAACTTGAAGTGTGCTGTCCACCACATCTGATGCACTTTGGGGGGTCTTGTCCTTTGATCCTGGGGCAATCTCTTGACTGGTGCCCCTCAGCACATTTATTACAACGAGGATCCTTCGTGCAGCCCATGGATACGTGTCCGAAGCGCAGGCAGTTGTAGCACTGTAGTGGCTTCTTGTTCCCTCGAAAGGCCTCCACTGTTACTGCAAGCGGCCCAATACGTGTTATTTTTTTCAATGACTGGTTGTGTTCGGAGTTCGGGAACAGAACCAAAACCATCGGCATATCAATGGATCCTTTGGCTTTCCTCAAGCGAATTAATTTTTCCGGGAAGTAGTTGGCTCTTTTTAGGTCTTCTTGGAAGTCATCGAGGTCATACGTAATATCCACATTACGTATCACGTATTTCAAGACCTTCTCCGACTTCAGTTGATGATGCTGAATTTTTAGAATATTATCAGACTTAATTCCAGAGACTAACCTGTTGTGCGTTTCTTCGCCTTCACATTTAACTTTGACGGTTTCAGCTATGCCCGTATGAACGGTGATCTTTTCCACTGGAACATGCTTCTCGAGCTTAGTTAAAATCGTCTTAAACGGGACGCCATGAGCCCGCACGATAATCGGCGGTACATACCTCTTCGTGATTCTATGGTCTTCCTTAGCCGAGCGACCTTGTCCATTCTTCAGATTCCTCATTCTAGACGCGCTGACGACTTCTTCGTTTATCGCTCGGTATGAGACAAAGAAATGAAAATAAACATAATGGGAGCCAATCATCAGGAAGCGTTTACTTTCCCGTGATTGGTTACAAAGAAAGGTGACAAGATGGGGTATAAAAGGAAGATTGGAAGAACACTATTTTAAGAACTTAAGGAGGTTGCTCCATTCTGGTAGGTCCATGGGATCCCTATCTTAATTGATCAAAGTTTCTGGTAGCTGCTTCAGGAGTTCCACTGTTTCAAGGAAGTTTAATTTGTTTGGCATCATTACGTAGTTGCAAGATCTTGTGGTTGTCTATTAAGAAGAACGGCTTGTTATATGCTTCGCAAAGGCAGAATTTTCTGGATTATAGTTTTTAAAATGACTAAAGTGTTCTTTTTTCAATACGGCCGCAACTTTGACCTGTATACAGTATGTACATCATAGGGAGTCATCCCATGTTAAGTGGATCAGTTTTCAATTTGAGACCCATTCGACGACTCCAATTATATTCATAATTTGCATATAGTATCAGGTAGATTTAAAACTAAGTTTTGCAAAATTTTAGCTTCAGAAGTGAAGTAGTTACGATATGGTGACCCTGGATCTAAAGGGCCCAAAAATGTCAGCTGTGCTTCGCAGAACAAACTACTAAGTTTCACAGAATATAACTAGAGTTCCAAGACATACAATGATGTGAAAATCACGTCTCTTATACAACTTTTTGTGCTGATCTTGAAAATATCATTGTTATTTTTAAATAATTCACTTATAATTTTTCTACCTTAGCTCAAACATGACTATAAAATTGTCGCGACAAACTTTTAACAAGTTCTTAAATCCATAACACCAAGTAAGATTATAAAAAAATCTTATTATAGAAAATAAGCAGCCTGTAATGAGTGAACCTACGACTAGACCAAAAATTGCCCTACTTCAATTGGCCATATTTGTACAGCTACACCTCAGTATAACGATTTCTTGGGGACTTACAAACTGATATCGCTATAAGGGTGTTATTGAAGGGATATTGCAATAAATTTTTATCGAAATATAAATTGAAAATACTTTTAATGAAATATATTAGTTACAGAAATATTATAAGTTATAAATGCTTGAAACAGAATTAGTATATATTACTTTAACAGGAACACCTATGCAACATGTTCTTCAATATCATTCCTTTTCTTAAGAAACATAGCCAACATTAACAGAGTACTTATAACATAAACAATATACATAAGAACAAGAGTGACCTGTCCAGTCTGTGGATACTTTGATGCAAAGGAGACGATGGATTCAACTATTTCCACAAAGAATTTATTCATCATAACATAGATGTACATTTCGTATGAATGTACATACATGTACAACGTACGTAGCCATCTTCAGTATGAATCGATTTACAGAGTAAGGTTTTAGGTATTTATACTAGAGTTAAGCCAATGAGATGGAGTATAGGAAAATATTGGAGGTAAAAAAACGCCATTGGGCAGCAAAAGCGCGGACCTAGGAGAAGGCTCCACAAGGTGGGGGTTGATTTTCTTGTATGATGTAATAAAGCTTTCCAAGAGGAGAGGTCCATGGGTCCTGTATCTAGATTCAGCAACGAGTCACCTTGGTATTTCAAGATCTCCCAGGATTCCAAAAAGTTTAGTTTCTTGGGGTCGTCAACCACCTGAAGGATTTGTAGTTGATCAATTTTAAAATTATGTCCAGTCCGTAAAATATGGTCCGCCATCGCCGATCTGTCGGGTCTGTTGTTTCTAATATAGTCCAAATGCTCTTTGGCTCTGACGAGTCTGGCCGATATATTTCTTTGGGCAGGTTCTCCCTGACCTTTCGTGTTTCGGAATCTGATCCTTGGGGCCTCCCAGCAGTCTTTTTAGGGAGAGTTCGCTTTTAAAGGCTAACTTCAGGTCAAACTTCTTGAAAAATGTAGCCGAAATGTACATCTGTGTTATGATGAATAAATTCTTTGTGGAAATAGTGGAATCCATCGTCTCCTTTGCATAGCCAACATTGTTTATGCAAGTCCATATTTTTTTTGTTTCATACCTCCATCGATCACTTTGATTGCTGCCAACTTTTATTCGCAGGTTACCGATTTCCGTTCAACGGAAACCATGTTTAATCATACAAGCTCAATCTGCTGTAGAACTGTGCATGCACTGTTCGTTCTTATTCATTCCAGATACGAAACGGAGATTTTTTTAAAAATCAAATTGGAAAATGTTATCGTTCTAACAAGGTGTTTCTGAAGATACTTCATCGTTATAACAAGAGATATTTAACATTAAAAAGATAGGAAGTTACGCGGGACCATGAAAAAATTATCGTTTTATAAGGGTTAATCGCTCTATCGAGTATTGTTATACGGAAGTTTGACTGTATATGTATATATGATTTGTTTAATGAATATTTGTTTACATTTGCCGTTTGTGTACATTTGTGGTTAGTCTGTCTTCAACGTTTCACTTGTGTAGAAGCATTCGGAAGACATTTTGAACATTTATTATGAGTGTCTGAGATGAGGTATAACGTATTAGGTATAACGTGTACGCAAGGCAGGAATTAGAATAATAGGAGTATATGGAAAGGCTAGGAAAGATGATGACGATTCTAAACTAGGAAAAAAGTTGCTTATTTTTCAAAATTACGGAAATCTGGACACGTGGTAATATCACGTTAATATGCATACATTATAAACACACATTTATGCCACACGTTATTCCGTTACGGTAATAATGTAAATAAATGCTCTTATGAAATCATTGTTTTGGTTGCGTGGGGAAGAATTTGAATACAGTCATGTTTCATATCGAAGAGAAATATCATCAAATACGCTCCAATGAATTTCAATTAAAATAATGGCATAGATGTGTTAGACAGTTCGTGATCCAGCTTGGAGCAAATATCCGTGAAGAGCATCATTTCACGTTGAAATTTATTTTCTTTTACTCGACAATATTTATCGCGTAAATTTTATTTTTGAACCCACCCCACTCATGACGCTTTGGTAACGAGAAATGTTTCTAGATAAGTGAGGAATTTCATTTTGCGCGCAGCAGGTTTTTGTCTTCCCGTCTCCTTTGGCATCGACGAATAGCTCGTGTTGAAAGTAAACGTTCCTCGACAGATGTATGGGATCTTAATGAAGCCGAAGCGATGTGAGCGAGCCATCGATCGATCGGTGGAAGGAAGGAGGAAGGCAGGCTGCTCACATTGCCACGTCTTATCCACCCACCCCTCCCACTCCCCTCCTCCTCCATCTCATTCAACCCGACTTTTTAAGCAATCCCATTCTCTCCGCCGGATGAATTAACGGAAGAAATGCGGCGGAAAAAAACCCCGAGGACTCTTGAAACGCGAGCTAGTTTCCAAGTCAATGGGACTTAACCGACTTCCCCAGTTTCTAGAAGTTTAGTGCCATAAGACTGTTGAAATATTCCGTATGAAACGAAAGGCACGTGCTCAAATTTCACTTACGCACTTAAAGAAAAAATAAACTATGCGTTAAAATTCTTTATAAAATTACTCCAATCTCAAGTACCTTAACGCCTTTTGCGCTATGACCTTTAATTTTTAAAACAGAAAATAAGAAGAAGAAACATTGTTGAAGGAGATTGTGTAGCGCATTCATAGGTAGAAATAAACTATTTTTTAGAGTTGCAACTTCCTGTTATCTTCTATTTTAAGTAATATTCTACATTTTTTCATTAAGACTTTGCGATTTATTCTTACCTTACCAATTATAATTCATTGGTAATGCACAATACTTAAAAAAAAACTAAAAAGCTTCATACCTTAAATTATTTTATATTATAAGAAAATTACATTTAAAATTAAAGAAAAATATGTTTACATAATAATAATAAATTGAAATCAAAGAAAAAAGTAATTTTCAATAGTTCTTCAGTATTTTGTTGCCGTTATACTGACTATGTGGCTATTGTTTGCCTCTAGAACCATGATGACAAAGGAAATGTATTTACTCAGCTGAAAGCAGAGTGTAAAGGACCCTCATTTTTTGCAATAGATTAACAGGCAACTACATAGAGCAGTCTGCTGGTGGACTTTCCAGTGTTTTGCAGTAAACAAGGTTTTTAAGTTCATTAGTTAGAAGATTTATATACGAGAAAGTGTTCAGTAGCGTGATGTTGTTGAGTTGATAGATGTCGCATGTAGTTCAATTATGTGTAGAAAGAAGATTGTATTTTGAAAAAGAAAGAAAAATGGAAAAGCACGGGTGGCATGGAAACTATCTATTTTAATACCACCAAAGCTTTTAACAGGAAAAACAGATAAACGATAAAAATAAAGAGAAGTTCGAAAAATAAGCGAAACTGGGTTACTTAATTCTGTTTACGTCTTTCGACTCAAATTTCGTCGTCTCTTTCTCAGAAATAATAGGGAATTGATCTTTTTTTTAAAAAAATTGATTGGGGCTTAATAGGCGTAATAGCTGCCGAGAAACTAAAGAAGTAAAAACGACTACGTCTTTCTAAATGCTCATCCGTAAATAAAAATTTATTGACCTTATTTCTATATTTGTTCCCATATTTGGTGTGTTGTCTAACAAGATAAGGTGACACCATATTTGGGCATTAATCGTTAAAAGTGAAACAAGAATGATTTTACCGCCAAAGCGGATAAAGGGAGTACATTTTCATGTTATAGCATCTTACATGGATATATTGAATTAATCAACATTTTAAGAGAAAATAAATAAATATGAAAACTAAATTGTAAATTACTATTTAAGTAAGCTAATGTATAGAGAGAATTTAAACGAATGAACTTGAAGAACTGAAAGGTAAATGGAGAGTGAAGTTATTCCTCATACATTTAAAAAAATAAAAGTTCTTCAATTTGTAAGAATTCCCACATAATATTAAACGAAGTGAGCCTCAATTGTAGAAGCATTGTGTGTAAGCATCTATTATTTTTTCATATTAAATTACTAAAGTGTTTTTACGTTATCGTCTACTATTGAAGCAAGCGATTGACTACTATTAATTAGCAATATGTATAACAGTAGTGAGTTTTAGATAACATTAAGCCTAACAGCATTATGCTCTTGATACAAATAAGCTATGGATAACAATAGATCTAACAACTCGTAATGAGTTGGTTGATATATTACACGCCATATCTTAGCATTGAAAGTTCTAACAATACTATATGGTACCATTAGGGCACGTACTACTAAACCAATAACCATTATCATTATTTGCTCGTTATATTCACTCATGGCACGTTGTTACGAGTTGTTTGATATATCTTACATGTCATATCTTAGCATTGAAAGTTCCATTTGGTACCATTAAAACACGTACTACTAAACACTTCACACAAACATTATTTACGCGTTATATTCATTCATGAGACATCCTTGCACGTACACGTGCCATTAGACCAATACCTGCTATCACTAATTACTCTTATATATTCGTTCATGATATGTTGTGACGATTTGTTTGATATATTTCATGCCATATCTGGTTATAGGAAGTTGTTAAGGGGGTATCATAATGGTACTATTAAAGCACGTGCCATTATAGTACGTACTTATTCCGGCTATCTCACGTTCGTACTTGTTCGTGCTCTGTCCCATATTAATGGCTTGGTGAAAACAGACTTTGAAAAAGTTAATTCGTTTTCAAGTTATCGTAATAAATACTAAGCTCCCTAGGAATAAAAAAAATTCTCTTGATTTAGAGACCGAACTGCCCTTTCAATAATCGTCAAACACGTGCATCCTGCACGCGCACCATCTCATTAACGTTTAGAGCACGCGCAGAGCCGAACCCATGTATGTTCTCAACACGCATTTTCCCGAATGCGAGGATAATTCAATACATATACTCTTTCTATTGCAACGCAATGAATTGTGGGAATTGTGTCTACAGACGGACGGACGGACAGCTGGACAAACCGATCACATAATCACATTTCTATATATAGAAGATGTGCTAAAAACGCACTTCGGAATAGGGAAAAGAAACATAAAAACTCGTGTCGTTTAAAACTGGGTTTTGGGGAAAAAACGGAAATACGTTGAGCTGCCACTTTATTAGATACACGTATATAGTAGCGTATTGAACCTCCATTACCCCTCAAAGCCGCTTATATTCGTTTGGGCATGGATTCAACGAGATGCTGAAAACGTTCAACAGGAAAGTAGGCTCATGTAGACATGAGAACTTCTCACAATTACCGGAGATTCGATGGAGGTGTAGCCAAGGAGCGAACAGTCCTTTCCACCTCATCCCAAAGATGTTCAATGGGGTCGAGATCTGGGGACTGAGCCTATGTTCAAAGAAACAATCCATAGTGATTCTGGCCTTGCGTCTTGGTGCTGGAAGAATAAACTGTGAGCATGAAGGGGTAAATTTGATCTGCAAAAATGTTTATGTATGCTTTGGCGTTCAAACGACCGTCTACTGATATTAAGGGCCCAATTCATGCCAAGAAAACATTCCCCACGCCATTACTCCGCATCCACCACCTCATACAGACATGGCTTCATGTTGTTTTCGCCATATTCTATTCGAAAAACCGGCAATTCGTCTGATCAGGCAATCATTTACAAACTTTTTTACGTGTCGAAAGACGTTTTGTTCGTTTGGCCTTTATACGATATTTTAAAACTGATTCGGCACCACTTTATTCCTTTTCTGAAATCTCAAAAAAATCATTAAACGTCGAGTTCAGAAAGTCTTAGTATATCAAATTGAATAGAGCCTCAATATTTTTCAACTTGTAAGGTCTTACACAATCTACATTTTTATGTTATATTCATTTTAAGGTGCCTTCTTTTCGTCTTCGTAATGACCATTTTTCTCTAATTTGTGCATTTTATTATCATTCTTCGTTACGGCGTTTGATTCCAATTTTTAATATTTTTCTTAAGTTAAATAATGAATTGGATGCGTTTAATTCTTCTTCTAATGATTGAAAATCTCTGGTAAAAATGTGATTGCCAATATTTTATATGATTTCTTTTGATGTAGCCATGCTCTTAAGATCTGGCATCTATGCTGAAATATGACACGTAAAATTTAAATAAATAATAAATAAACTATTAAGGAATGACAAAACCAAGTACCGAACGGTTAAACTAAACCATTCGCGGAACCATAGTTTTAACCGCCCTATGTTAACACTGTAAGTTTCTAATGGACCATAATGATACCATTAAACCGCGTACCTTTGAACTAATTTGGATTAGCGTTAATTTTACCTTGTATTCATTTATGACACATCATTCCAAGATGTTTAATATATTACATGCCATATATTAACATTGAAAGTTCCAATGAGTCATAATGGTTCCAGGTGCCTTTGAACCAATTTCGACTATCAATAATTTTACGCTATATTCATTCATGATACATCATCCCAATTTGTTTGATATATTACATGCCATATCTTATCATTGAAAATTTTTGAGGGTGTCATAAGGGTACCATTAGAGCACGTGCCATTGTTTCGATTACAACCATTTTCAAAATGGTTCATTCCTGGAACGATATTTATCGACTGACGAAAATAGTAATGAACAACCGCTTCTATCTCGTCATTACGATTTATTTGATATATTACTTAATATATCTTCCCATTGAAAATTGCTAGGTAGGGTCGTGAAGGTAACATTTATGCACGTGCTATTGAACCTATTTTGATAACATTTGTGATTGGTTCGTCTCATGAACCATATTCATCGACTGACGAAAACAGATTTTGAAAATCTTTCATAGCCTCGGAGGAGTTAGTTAAGGACGGACAGACAGACAGACACATTTCCCCACACTGATATCAGAAAGCACCTTTCGGTACTTAATAAATAAACTATTAAGGAATGACATAACCAAGTACCGAAAGGTTAAAGTGAACAATTCACGGAACCATATTTTTAAACTGCCCTATGTTAACATTGTAAGTTTCTAATGGACCATAATGATCATTCAACCACGTACCTTTGAACCAATTTGGATTGTCATTAATTTTACGTTATATTCCTTTATGACACATCATTCCAAGTTGTTTGATATATTACATGCCATATTTTAGCATTGAAAGTTCCAATGAACCACAATGGTTCCAGTAAACCAGGTTCCTTGGAACCAATTTCGACTATCAATGATTTTACTTTTATATTCATTCATGACACATCATCCCAATTTGTTTGATATATTACATGCCATATCTTATCATTGAAAAAATTTGAGGATGTCTTCAGGGTACCATTAGAGCACGTGCCATTGTTTCGATTTCAACCATTTTCAAAATGGTTCATTCCCGGAACCATATTTATTAAGATGAATAAATGGAGTCCAAATAACGATACGGATACAATTTTATTATGCCGACGGGTTTCGGTTTACACCATTGTTAAGGCTTGGCTAGAGCGTAACAACTAAATTTATCGTTGACAGTTCTTCATATAGCTTACAGAAACGACTACAGTTGAGATACGCGTCGGCATAATAAAATTGTATCCGTATCGTTGTTTGGACTCCATTTTTTCATCTTGATCTCGCAACGATACTAGACCAATGGACTACTCTTATATTTATTAATTGGCGAAAATTGTAATTTATATCCGCTTCTATCTCATCATTACGATTTGTTTGATATATTACATGTCGTATCTTATTATTGAAAATTTTTGAGGGTGTCATAAGGGTTCCATTAGAGCACGTGCCATTGTTTCGATTACAACCATTTTCAAAATGGTTCATTTCCTGAACCATATTTATCAATTGGCGAAAATAGTAATTAATATCCGCTTCTATCTCGTCATTACGATTTGTTTGATATATTACTTAATATAACTCTCCATTGAAAATTGCTAGGCGGGAAAATAGAGGTACCATTTGTGCACATGGCAATGAACCGATTTAGATAATATTTGTGATTGGTTGGTTCCATGAACCATATTCATCGACTGACGAAAACAGATTTTAAAAATCTTTCATATACGCTTGGAGGAGTTAGAGTTACAGACAGACAGACGGACACGTTTCCCCACACTGATAGCATAAAGCACCTTTCGGTACTGAATAAAGGGATATGAAATTTTGTGAATTTATTTAAATGCGTTGTTGAACATGGAAATTTATTTTCCAAGGAAAGTCCAAATTTGAAATGTGTAAATACTGAATAGCTGAATCATAAAGCGTTCAGTTGTCCTGTTGCACCAAATCGCGAAAGACAAAAACTTCAAACCAAACCATAAATATTCCCCCTTAAACTAAGTATAATTTTTAACTGATATAATAACTGATATGATATCACAGAAGATGTACGCCGTGAAGAAAAATAAATTAGGTGATTGGTTATGTTCCTATAGAGACGTTTTTAGTTCAAAGATATCGTTTACAAACGATGATACTTAAGCGATTTTATTGTTTCCCTTTCTGAAAGTACTTCCTCTGTAATTAGAAGCAGTGGTGCAAACGTGTTTTCCATTTGAAATTAAAAAGTTACTCAACAAAACGACCAAATATTCACTAATGACGAGAATAGATGCAACGCTTCGAAAAAGTACGCGATTTCACTGAATTTCTCATTATGTTACAATATGTCCTCGTCAAATAGTGAAATCATTAAAAACAATCCGTTTTCTTCTTGTTCACGAAGCTTTTCAAGTGCAACTGCTTTCTTTTTCAGAAACGATTTGGAAAATCGAACCATTCAATTATACATGTATGAAGAATTTAATAAAAATATTAAAATCTCAATTAAAATCTCAACATAAAAATCTCAATTAATAATGAAGAAAGTTTGAATATGCGGTTCTAATTATCTAAATCTAAAATGATATTTGAATTTTGACGTAAAAGTCAAATAATTATGTTCTTCGATTCGTTAATAAAGTTGAACAATATGTTGTGTTTTCATGAATGAAATTAAATTATATAACATCCAAAAATTCACCAGTGCTGAGATATTTCTGTTTCTTTATAAAAATTACGTGTTTCTTCGAAGCGTCTTATCGTCTATTCCTTTTTGAAAACGCAACCTATCTTTAAACTTGTGTCTTCTGAGATAAGCTTTAACAATCGCCCCCGAGCGTTAGGACAGCGGATTTCCTCAGCTCGGACTTCAAACGAGGAAAAAGGGAAAACTCACAAGCCGCTATATCAGTACTATGTGGTGGCTGGGGGAGACATATTTGATTATCTTGTGTCAAATATTTTCAAAATTCGCCACATGGAGATGCTCATGCAAAATGGCATTAACACTGATAGCGGACAACTGTAAAAGCAGGCAAGTTGGCAAATACACGCCATGGTTGATGTTAAGCTTCTTTAACGACAGCATCCGGACCGCCTTCCTTAGACGTTGACTGCCCACACACTGTAAACCCGAAAATATTTATTGCAGACTTACGGTTCTGCTACCTCATCGTCTTACTGAAGAAAAGGCGCTTTATTCTTATCTTCAAACTTTGCTTGTGAAAATAATGAATTTTCCTTCTTGAGTACCTCCTAAACTGTTCCGGCAATAGCAATTCTAATCAGCAGATCGTGTTTTTATTGTTTCTAATCCTTTATCATAATGCATTTATCTGAATCCTTTAACTGATCATTAATACTAGCTAAACGGTATTAGAACAGTACATTTAGTAAAGATTCTGTTCTTAACTTGTAGTATCAACGATGAATAAGAGGTTGAATATTATTTATCCTCCTGCTCTGCATATGTTGCTCTACCCCCTAACTCATTCGTATCGTGATGAAATTAAAACAAAGGAAAATAACGTCTCCAAAGAGTCTCGAAAGGATTTTCCCATAATATAAAAGATTCGCACTCTAACGTTAAATTTCTTTATCTGGCTGATGTCAAAATTCTTTCTTTGTCTCTATTACCAATTTGCCATTTTCATCCAAGAAATCAGTATTGGATAGGAACGAATAAGTAGGTTGCCGTTTGTTCTAGACCTGTTATAAAGGTATATGTATCTCAATTCATTAATTTGGAGGTATCGTATTCAAATTTCGTATTTCCTGTAACATGAGCGCGGTGGATGAATTCTTTTGTCACAAATTCCATACAGTATTAGTTGAGATTTCTTCACTCATTTTTTTTTTTTCATTTTGCCATAATCGCGGGCTGTGTTCATTTTACCGCTGCGAAGGCTGATTTTAAGTGTTTTTCTTATGAGCAACGTTGCTACACAAAATTGTGAAGTCTTCTATAGGCATAGCTAGGTAAATTTTAATTTAACGCTGTGCCGTGATTCGTTTCCTGCCCCTTAATCACTTTCGTATTACAGCTCACCCATCCTTTTTTTAATTGCGATACAATAAAATTGCAGTTCAAGGAAAGTTGCTCTGAACTTATTTAGCATTACTTTTATGAAACAACAAGAGCAACAAAAAACAACCATAATATGCGCGTGCTTATAAAATCAGGAGACACAAATGAAGCTGATATACTTGTTTCTTTTTCCTCAAAGATTTCCACAGCGTACAATATAAACTAGGATTATGTAAATAGACAATGTTTGGTTGAATGGTATCTATCTGGTTGAATTAAATTTGTTTATGGCAAAAGCGTAATTTCTTATAATAATGGAAGAGACTAATTACTTTAAAAAATGAAATGATGAGGCGGGTGTTACAGTAGATTTATGGCTAGTAATGAGTCAACAAACACTTTGCATAGTAAACAATAAAAGAGTTTAAGCGGGTCTAATGGTTGAGAATGGTAGAGCAAATTAAGAAAATTATACACGATCAAAATAATATGAATTTAAGTACTCCCAGTGTCTCGCACAAGTATTAGTACAAAAAGAGAAATGAATAAACTACTCAGTGGAGCGGTAGTACAGCCATCGCGTCTCGCGATGCACAGTTAACTCACAACCTAGACGCATAGTTCTGCAGATGAAATATTCGGGTATGGAGAAAGATAGCAGAGATTGTACCTTCCGAACGAATAGGCTTCGTGGCCAGGCCTAAACATGGTGAGACTGCGAAAACGAGCGACGGGTCGGAATAAATATTGACCACGTCGGCAAACTAGTAATTGGAATTACGGTGGTACAATCAAGACTGGAACAAAGAGGAAGAAATACTGGCAAAGTGAGTGGCCACCATGGCTGCACAGGAGAAGGGAAGTGGCAGAAGCAAGGAGAAGATGAAGAAAGTTCTAGAACAAAAAAGAGCAATAATTTTATCAACAATTAGACAGTATAACATCTTGCGACCGAGTTAATTAGTTGCGAGGGAAAATCGCCACACGGGACAAGAGCTCGCATCACGCGAGTTCGAAAAAAAGAATATTTACGACAACGATAGTCCACGGGCCACAACAATGAATTACTTATACCTAAATACAAATTATCAATAAAAATAACATTTGGAATAATAAAAAAAAATATCATCCACCACGAGATTTAACGAAAAGCAATAGTTTCTTCATTAGCCATAAATTGCGATTTCCCAAACATGAAATATTGAACATTTTAAAAATAACTGATAAAAATATTTTAAAAAACGTGAACCGCCTTTATAACTAAAGGCTTTTTTCTTAAAGTGTCTTTTAGCCCTTTTTGTTTAATATAGGAGGACTGTTTAAAAAGAGACCGAACTTTACTGAGCATACTTGGCATCGGGTTTTGACAATAAACTATCATGAGCCTACATATTGTAGATCATTAAAAATCGTGCTAAACTGAGCACGTGCACAAACGTTCGGCCTGAATTGTTTGAAAATCAGACTTAGAAGTTACACCGCAACAATGCTGGCTCACGCGTCGCTTCTCATCCGCAGTTATCTTATGTTCGTTGTGTTCCTCCACCAGATTGTCCGCACATTTTCTTCGTTTCCAAATTTTTTCGTCGTTGCGAAAAGAGAACTGCGCTCTATCACAGAAAGTTGTGTTCCAGAAAGTATTCCAGCAATAGAAGTTGGAAGTGACCGCGATTTTTAGGAGCTGCCTCGATAGTCTCTTTCGTGAAGAGGCCAGAATAAATCGCTCGTTGAAAACATATGTATCGCGTTGAGCCAATGATAGTCATCTCATATTTGGCGAGGGTAGAAGAGGCCTTTAAATCTAATTCTAAGAGAAATAAACAAACCCAAATTTAAGAAAATAATGTTGTTTTTCTATGAGCTCCCGATTTTTTTTCCCCACTTTTTAAGAGCTAAGTGATGGGGAGAGCTGGTAACATTGTTTGCTCTGAACACTGCCCAAAAGTCCCAGTTCATTCCCATTTTATTATAATTCAGTCGTTTTCTCCTTCCTTATACTTTCCATGTACTTTAATGTTTTTATTTTTCCCACCAAAAATAATGAAAGCAAGTTTTATTAATCTCTCGTAGCCTTTTTAACTAAATTTCCCTTTTCCCTTTTATTTCTCGTCAAGTTTTCTGGCTGGGCTGGTTTGGCTTCCCTTTCGAATCTCAAAGAATTGCGGACAAGAATGTCTTGTTTTCTTATCACCACAACCTTCAACCAAAGCACGCTTGGGGTGTGTGCGGTCTATCTATCTGTCTGTTTGTCTGCTTGACTTTACTTGCAGCCTAAATGAGTTTCCCCTTCTCGAATCCGTCAGTTGTTCGTGCGTGACCGTTTCCACAGCAACCCGTGCCATCAACATTCTCTTCCATAAGGACACTACTAACGCACCTTTTTTTACGTAACTTTGTGCACTAAAATTGTACACACACTGGCCAAGAATTAGATACATGTTGAAAAGAAATGTAAATTTGTTTTAATGTTTTTATGCAAAATAGTTTGATGTTATGTGATTAAAGTGTTTATTTATCACCTATTTTATAAGGTGCGACTTAGGTGATAAAAAGGAAAACCTAACTAATTTCGAAAAAGGATTCATTGTTGGCGCTCGCCTAGCTGGAGCCACGATTGCAACAACGAAGCAGCTACTGGATTCTCGAAAGGTGCGATATCCAGAATGTTCAACCGCTGGAAAAATGACCCACAGTCTTTGTCTGAAATGGGTAACTGTGACACCGAAGATGATCAATCATCAACTGTGCAATAATTGGTAAATAATTTTAATCAAGGCTGTTTCCGATCCATATCTGGCAGAACTATGCGCCAGGAATTGAAGCGGTCCAGATGCCTATACGAAAACTCCTGTTGTTGTTGTTTTTTATTTTGTGTTTTTTTTTGCAAAGAACAGGAAAGTTCATCTACAGTGGTCTGGAACGTCATGACTGGATACGCGTTCTGACCAATTACGATACACGTCGTTGTTACCGACTGTAGATGGAGGATTTGGCGGGAGCTCCATGAAGCGATGGGTCCAGTATGCCTTATTAATACAATTCAAGGATATGACGTGTTGTCATGGTATGGAGCTTCTTCTGCTGGTATGAAATTGGTTCTCAGGTGTTCATGGAAGGTCGGATGCGGTCCACAGACTACCCAAATATTGTTGCTAACCAAGTCCGTCTGGCAGTACTTCATTTTTATCCTGCATGTGACGACTTCATGGACGACAACAATGCTACTGTTCGTCATACACGGTTAGTTTAGCAGTGCTTTAGCGAGGACGAATCTAGATCCAAGATCTCAAACCCATAAAGAAAGTTTGGAATATGTTGGAACGACCTATCCGACAGCAAGATCTCTTCCCGATAAATCTGCGAGAACTAAGGAACGCCTGGTTTTCCATTGCTTTACAAGTGCTTTAACAACTTATTGACTCTAATGCAACCCGCATGTTGGCCAAAGCAGGTTCCAATAAAATACTAAAGAGATTTTCCTAACTCATTCGAAAACGTTCTTCAATGCTGATCCGCTTTGGTGTCCACATCGACAGCTATTCAGACACTATTGGGTAATGGCGAAAACACGTGTCTTGTAGTAAGGGGGTGCTGCTTAAATTGCTCTCGGTTTTATCTGCTTTCATGAACGGCAGTTAACAGAGTACAAAGAGAAAAACCGACACGATTCCTGCAGGAATAAACTTCGGCGGAAATAAATGATTTTAGCTTTAACTTTCTGATATAATGATTTCATTCGTAACTACAATAATTCATGAAAATCAAAAAAAAAATGATCTTTACTACTATTTTAACTTGCTTATCTTGACAACTCCTAATTATTCGTTTTCTGGTTTTACATGGCTCACGTATCTACTCATAAATAAGCTTACTGATTACGAATAAATTTTAATCTAGCGATTAACTGAAAGTTAAATTCTTCTGCATTTCGAGTCAGTTTCCAATATATACTTTCATCGTGATACACCGTTGGCCCACCAGTTGACATTTGAATACGCCATGCATTTACCTCATGCGAGCAAATCATCACGTTATGACATATTGTCATAATCAATTTTATTCAAATTTCTGCATTTTGCATATGTTCGATGGAGCGTATGACGCTATCAGATGAAGTCTTTATATCGAGGCTAAATGCAACACCCTTTCATGAAAGCCACGCCATTCCAATACTATCCTATTCCTTTGGAGCCATACAGTGGACACACGCAGAGCTTGAGGGACTTTAAAGGAAAACACGAAAACTGCTTACAAAGCACCGAAACATCACCCACACACAGCTATCGAAAGACTCACCCTGCCTCGTTCATAAGGAGGCATAGGTATTATTGATATAATAGATCTATACTACAAACAGACTCAGTCGCTCAGAGAATTCTTTTACTCTAAAAACACACATCACCATTGCACAAAGCAATCTGTATGGCTGATGCAAAATACACACCTTTAAATCTTAACAGCGTATAGAACGCCCACAACATTCCTACAACGTGCACTAAACTTCAATCATGGCTCGAAAAATAACTCCATGGGATAGACATCCTTCTGATCTCAGTCAGCCGCACGTGGAATTTTGTTTTGAGTGAGTCTCTTTGGAGAAACTGAAGGAACCATGATTGCCATAGAGGACCAGATTAGTAACACGCAAAGCTAATAAAAAACAAATTATCAAGGATTCAACTGATGGGCTTGCAGGAAATGCCACGTTGCAAAGGAAATCATACCCAGTTGCAGAATACCCACACAGGCAGATTATTTACACAATCGGGTTGTCAACATCATACGGTACAGCAACATCTAGCTAAGATACACAAGCTTAGGGGCATAAACACTCCATATTTATAATGTATCCCAGACACTGTCTTAGAGAACACATCGCAAAAATTATATGACAGCTATAATTACTGACAAAGGGATGGATGCGTTGAGCTGGTTTGGACTTGGATCACTGGTTGTTGTTCGTGGAAACATAAAGGCCGATGGATACCTGGACATTTTGAATAATCAGCTTCGTCCCATCCTCTGACAGCTCTATGGAGTGGACGATTGTACTATCAGGACGAGCAACAAATTTGCAGCTGTCATGGAGTGGTATGACAAAACTATCTCTCGTAACAGACTAAACATCACACTCGTAGATAGGTAAAAAAACAAAATGGTAAAAAATCACTTAGTATACAGATCTTGCACATAAAATAAAACATCTCTAGGGAATCGACAGAGTTCTAATTGTTCCTATGTTTCTTTCTGCCACATTTGGGGTTATTCCATACTCATTACACAAAAGCCTGTCAACATACTCATTACCCACATTTATACAAAATCTTACCGAAAGCTACAATCCCAAACCCTGTTACTTAATAAGGAAATTCCTACATCCACACATTAATACAAGCATTAACACGTAATTTTCGCCTTCCCTGCACTAGAGCGCCTTGGGTCCGCCTCTGTGACTTGGCTTCCGGACTTGATACGAGCTTGGTTGTTCCAAAACGATAATAATAATATAATTCCTTTTTAATGCCAAATGAGCTAATCATATCATTATTCATCCTACCATACTATGCAAAAAATCCGTAACGCTTTTTATTAAGAGTTTTTATTCATCGGATCAATAATGTATATCTCATGTCCAACAATGCAAGGCAAAGTTTGTGCAACAATAGGCCATTTCATTAGATATTCATTTTTGCGTTAATTCTTAATAACAAAAATTTACTTACATTGTTGCAATGCTACTTTGGCGCGTTGGTTATATGGCGTCTTCGACAACCTTGATATTGTAGGTTCGAATTCTTCGGAATACACTTTTTAAACAGAAACAACTTTGTTTCCCGTCTTCGTTTTGCCTTGACAAGCTCGGCGAAGACGCTAAGGTACGATTTTTATTATATATGAACGTCTTCACCGAGCTTAAACATGTACGTGACGAATTTGAAGATGGTATCGTAACGTGTATGAGGATTGTTCTTAGACTGCACAGAAATATGCCACCCTTGCGTTCCGTACAGAAACATAAGCACATAGTGAGGTCCACCCATTGTGAGCATTTAAAAAAATTTTTTTCCGAATTTCCTTTATGAATTTTTACTGTATTAATTCTAAGCGTTTTCATGAGTTTATTTTTAAGATATTGCAAAATTTAATCATAAAAACAGTCCGAGCCACGCCCGGGCTAGCTTATTTGGTAGTACATCAGATCCAAACATTTCATAAAAATACATTTTGACTATATTCTGTTGAAATGTGTATATGTTGAAAACTGAGATGTTGATAATGCGATGATTGAACGTTCGTTTCCAAGAATTATTAATAATGAGCATAAAATGATGATGCAATGACAGAACATTAGTAAGGTAGCGTCTGTTGAGTAGGCATAAGAGTCAGGCGTGTCTCCCTTGACCTCCCTATCAAACGTCCACACGACTGGCAAAAATGTATGTGCCTGGAAAGGAAAGAGAAAGAACGAGTATTGGTCAGAGAAACTCTGCAGCTAAAACAGAAAAAGCTATACGGGCATTTGAAACATCTGATCAACGGGAGTTTCGAATAGAGCAAGAGCTTCTACGTCAAGGGCAAGAAAAACTTGAGTCTAAAGTATCTGGTCCCGGTATATCACCTAGAATTCCTGTTTTTCGTATTTTTCTTAGAATGGATAGGCCCTTTGCTCTGTGTTGTATTGATTGAGTTATTATTTAGCCAATTGGGAGTTATAATTTAATTTTTTGAGGTTGTTCTGTTTACCTACAAGTGTAATTAACCCGGGCAACGCCGGATATCTCTGCTAGTTCTATATACAGGTATTGGACATTGAAACTGAAACACCTGGTAGAAATCCAAAATCTTTATTTAATAAGGTGTTGGGGCACCGTGGGCAGCCAGCACAGCAGTAACACGTCTTGGGAAGGATCGGTAGAGGTCCTGCACAGTTTGCACCCCAAACCATTACTGATCCACCCATTACTGATCCACCTCCGTGTTTGACTGTGGGTGCCAAGCAGTCTGGGTTATAGGCATCAGAGGGGCTCCTCCAGACGAATACCCTCCCTGTTGTTTGGAAGGGTACCCGGTCATTTGGCCGACGGACATTTGGCCGACGGACACTTGGCCGACGGACATTTGGCCGAACGGACATTCGGCCGAACGGACATTTGGCCGAACGGACATTTGGCCGAACGGACATTTGGCCGAACGGACATTTGACCGAACGGACATTTGACCGACGGAGAAATGCCTGCATTTCGTGATACTCATTAGTGATGGGCAATATTTGATACCAGTATCGTGTATTAAAAATTTATTCATACACATTAAAAAATTCTGTTCAGCTTTATGTGGGGACATAAAAATTCTAATATCGGATAGTATCAAATGCGAAAATTCTGACAGTATCGATGACTCTAAAATATCGATATTAAAGTATCGTCAATAAATATCGCGATAAGTTGGTCCTTAGTCGACTAAAAGAGTCGAATAATTCAAACTCGATATAGTCGTAACTGCATCGGATTTTTATATTCGATTATTTCGATTCCTTCCGGCGTTTTATGTTTCCATTATTAAACCAATCGAAAGCTCATCCCCGGAATAAGTCAGGGAATTTTACAAAGTCAATGAAGAAAAGTCATCTGAAAAAAATGAGAAATTGGAACGAAATATTTGAAGAATGTCAATGATATTCTATCAGAGTAAATTTTTTTTTTTTTTTTTTGTGCTGGTGATCAGTATCAACGTGATCAACTGGGAAAAGTCAGGGAAATCAACGTGATCAACGGTCATATGTCCGTTGGTAAAATGTCCGTCGGTAAAATGTCCGTTCGGCCAAATGTCCGTCGGTAAAATGTCCGTTCGGCCAAATGTCCGTCGGTAAAATGTCCGTTCGGCCAAATGTCCGTTCGGTCGAATGTCCGTTCGGCCAAATGTCCGTTCGGTCAAATGTCCGTTCGGTCAAATGTCCGTTCGGCCAAATATCCGTTCGGCCAAATGTCCGTTCGGTCGAATGTCCGTTCGGCCAAATGTCCGTTCGGCCAAATGTCCGTCGGCCAAGTGTCCGTCGGCCAAATGTCCGTCGGCCAAATGACCGGGTACCGTTTGGAAGACAGTGTAGCTGGACTCGTCCGAGAATATGACGCGTTTGAGGTCATCCAACGTCCAGGTTTTATGCGTCCGGCACCACTGAACCCGCTTGGAGGCATTTGTACTACTGATGAAAGGCTTCGGTATAGCAACCCTGCCGTGGATGTTGGATTTATGCAGGTAATGACGGATTGCTTCGTGCACACAGGTTCCTGGAGGTGTGTATTCATATCTGCGGTGAATTCTGCTGCGGTGGTTTTCCGCTTTCGTGCAACAATCCTGGTCAATGTCCTGACGTCTCTTTCCGACAACTTCCGTTTTCCCCTGCAGTTGCTCCTCCTGGACGTGGTTCGTCCTTCCTGTTCATATGCACACATCACCCTGGATACTGTAGCACGTGAGACATCACAAAGTGTGGCAGTTTTGGACACAGATGCACCTGCTAGACGCGCCCCAACAATCTGCCCTCTTTTGAAGTCGGATATGTCTCCCATTATAGCGCTCTGCACAGACAATTTGAAGCTTACTATCGAACTTTTCTACTGGAGTAACTACCAAGACCTCTGACACGTGATTCATTGATATGCATATGATTAATTACCTAGCAGAAGGTTCTATTCAGCCCTGGGGGTATCCAGTGCTATTTGCGAAGGTGTTTCAGTTTCAATGTCCAATACCTGTATATAAAGAAGGATGTTTGTTTGTTTGTTTGTTTTTTTGTTATACAAATCTACAGTTTTATTACGATCTTGATAAAATTTCGCATACATGACCTTCAAAGCATGAGGAAGGTCACTGTCTACCTCAGATTTCGAAAAAATAATAATTATTGATAAAAAATCGACATTCATGGTTATGGCAGGGCATATTAATGAGAAATATCTCATGACCAACAATGCAAGACAAAGTTTTTGCAACAATAAGTATCAACAATAAGTATCAACACGCAATTCACAAACACTCTGCACGGACCAACAATATATATCTCATGACCAACAATGCAAGTAAAAGTTAGTGCAACAATAGGTATCAACAATGGTGTCAACACGCAATGCACCAACGCTATGCAAGGATCAACAATATATGTCTCATGACCAACAATGCAAGGCAAAGTTTGTGCAATATAGAATTCAATGCATAGAATTCCTGTTATTCAGGCTTTTCTTAGAAAAGAGAATTCTTAGTACTTAACAATTTCTTGAAAATCTTTAAAAATGATCAGTAACTGGAGATAATGAGTTAGCAGACTATTGAGAAAGAGTGAAAGACGATAGAGGAAGCACTCCTTTAGCTCCGTGCTGTATTGAGCAAATGGTAAGCAAGTAAATAGAATAATCGGCGACCGCTAGACTACACAAAGTGATGAATAGCCAATTTTTGCTTCAAGACATCGAAAGAAGAAAGGAAATTGCAACAACATCAAGTGTACATCTAAAGTAAGATTACGTGAGTACAAAATTATTTAGACTAGAAGGCATCCTTGGAGAGGTCCATCCATTGTGAGCCTTTAAAATTTTTTTTTTCGGTAAATCAAGCCCCGGTATATCACCTAGAATGGAATTTTTTCAGTGAAGAGGTAAATTTTTTCTTAGAATGGATAGTCCCTTCGCTCTATATTGTAGTGATTGAATTATTATTTAACCAATTTGGAGGTTTAATTTAGCTTTTTGAGGTTGTTCTGTTTACCTACAAGCGTAATTATCCCGGGCAACGCCGGGTCCTCTGCTAGTTTCTAAATAAACGCTGATCTTAAAAACAAAACGCTGTACCGAAAAACCAAAAACTTACTACGCACCCCCTCCCCCGTGCAAAGCGAATTTTGAACCATTATCAAAGCGTTCCCAGTCTGTTTACTTGATTCGTGAGAAACATTCCACCAGTCACAGATCAGGAGTCACACGATGGGGAAAAGAAGTCGTCAATAATTTGGGTTCCACGACATTGAAGGAAAAATCAATGTCACAAAGAGGATAACCACGGGAAAGCTTCAGTGAAACGTTCTTACGAGACTGAAATCTACACGTTTGTAGGCATTTATTCGAATCTATTGCGAGACAATTCTTCACCTAAGGTCGCAGGTTTAAATCCTGCCGGGGGCTTAGAAATCTGTGTTGGTGGTAACAAATATTGTACACTTAAATAATCTATAATGTACACACTAAACCGGTTTTATTGTAGAAAATAAGAGAAAGCTCGGTTCTAATTGGGAGCCACAAATTTAATCTAAACATTCGAGTGTCTTCGTTGAAGAAAAACTGTAAAAAGGAACAATAGTAAGAGTTTTCGAAACGACAGAATGAAAGTTCCAGCATGAAAGGGTGAGGTTATTGAAGCAAAGGAAACGTGTTGGCGGCGTGCCAACGGCCATTGAAGCCTGCTTTCCATTCAGCCTTCATTCATGCAACGCCGAACAGAGAAGGGGTAGAGGAAAGAGGGAGAGGACGAAGAGTGTGCGTGTGCGCAGGCATTGTGACGCAGTGCGGCACGAGATCACGAGCGTAGGGGTCAGGAAGCGAGAAAAGAATGGATTTTGAACACTCTTATCCCTCCCACACGAGAGATGGGGGTAGGGGGCGAAATTAGTTGATGAAAGTTGTAGGTAGGCGGGAAGAATGGGTGACAAAAGGGATGCTCGGCCAGAGAATAGCATTTAATGAGTTTTTCTATTTAAGCACAGTCATTTAATTAACTAGATTCAGTAATTAATTAATCAGCTAATTAATCGATTAGGTCGTCGTCAATGCTACACGATTTTCAGAACATGGGATTGAAAAACCAGTCGCGAGTCGTTATGCCGTGCGTTTCGCCCGTAAATTCGTCGATACACATGTTGAATTTCTCGGCGAAGGTAGTTCAACGGCTGCCGCTATCACGTGATCGGATTTAGCGTGTTATCAGTTGGCAGCAGAAAGCTGTTGACCCAGTCGTGCACAGCTTGGATTTTATCTCCGACCCTATCTGTAATTATTGGCACAGAGTGCTTAAACGATAACGCGAATTCGATTGGACACTGTTACTTATGACTGCGAGCTCCAAGATCGAGGCAATCGACTCCCACGCAAACACGTCGTGCTCAATGACCCTTCCTACTTCCGCTTCGGCTAGGAGAAAAACGTGTTTTTTATGCTTTTGCCAAAACCAGAATGGACCAAACCTAGAATTTCATGGTGTCGATTAGTGTTTGAGTGATTTATGGTAGACTATCGTTCCTTAGAACGCCCAATAAGTTATGACATCTCCTAATGCTGATGGTTTCGAGGATCATAATAGAGTGATCATTATCCGATACTAGAACGGCAAATAACATGACGTTCATTCAGGTGGAAGAAACAAATATTTTTCTCTTCATGAACTTGATTACGCATAAGGGTAACAAATTCCATTTCTTTCACTCGGCTCTTTCATAGGTGTACCAAATAGAATCGAAGGTTTAACATTTACTCTAGTGTCAACGATGATAACTTGTAATTCCCTTTTCTATGCGAGTCTCTTTACGATAAGTTCTGTTTTATCTGTAATAAAAGTGAAACATGTCCTTACTGTTTAAAATTATGACTGGCATGCTTAATTTCAAGTGAACTGGAACTCCCGTTGTGTTCAAAAACCACAAGCGTGAAGCATAATTATTAAGTGTTGTTATGAAACGACCAAACTACACAAAAAACTTTTAAGTCGATCTTATGCACAGACGAAGGCAAAGAATAATGGTTTGGTTTGGTTTGGTTTGGTATTGACGTCCTTTTCAACTGCTATGGTCATTTCAGGACGGCGTTATAGGGGCCGCATATTTTGCCTCGCAAGGGTTCTTTAACGTGCAGCCGGCAAACGACTACACGGGACCAACGGCTTTAGTTTCCTTCCGAAGGAAGTGCGTGATCTCAGGATTTCCCCCTGAAAAATCCTCGTCGTCCTCGGCCAGGATCGAACCCGCGTACTCGGGCATAAAAGAATAATGGAAACAACTCACGAAATTATTTTGATAAAAGATCCAATTCATTCGGCAATTGGCACTCGTTTCATGAACAATCTCAGGACAATATAGGACAAATATATAGAACACAAAATTATCCATTTCGTGAATAGAAACGCATTAATTTGTAACAATGCCCCTCACAATATCGACGTCTGTAAAATTACATATATAGAAGATCGGGTGAAAATGTATGTGAACCATAGTGGTAGACCATTTGTGGCATCTTAAAGATATAGAATACTTCTTTATGCTCTTTCATTAGAGTTATTAGATAAAATGAGTATTTAGTCCCAAGCAAGTGGTCTCTGTAATAAAGAAGAGTCACTTACAGGAAGGGATATAAATACTGATACAGTGGGCGCCGCTTAATGTGATCACTTTGGGATCAAGGCAAATTGATAGCAATTACCGACTGATAACAATAACCGAAGATGAAAGGAATAAGCATTGTGGGAACTATACATTACACTCTAGAGCCTTTATACTGATTATACAGAGTAACTCTACAATAACTAGTTCAATAAAAATTTCTGTATTTATATTGATAGAATTACATATACGAAACTAATAAAAGTCATTAATTGTTGATTGCTAGTTGGTTTTCGTCAGATCTTACCTATGCCTTTCTTACTGATACAGTCATGTGAAATCTTCTGCCAAATGATGAACTCCTTTTCGTAAAATATCAAGGGCTTTGCGCATTTCAATAGCAGATGAAGGAATAGAACATTGCTTTACACTCTCTGGCGGCTCCTTCAGCTCCTCAGATAAGACTCTTTAGGTAACAGTTTTACAGATTTCGTCTTAAGTAACTCTATTTGCGACATCCATATCTTCATCAACTTTAAATTCGCTTGCTATCATATCTTCTGGTTACTCAGGAATTTCAACAATGTTTCATTAGCAGTTTTTGCAAACCCGCCATGCTTAAACCAATTCTGAATGGTTCCGCCTGAAACTTGTTGCCATGACTTTCTTAAAAGATGTAAAGCAACCAGAACGTTTATTTTTTTGCCAACTCATATGCACTGAAATTTTTCTGACAGTGAGCTTTCACTGCTTTTATAATGCCCTGGTCACATGGCTGTATTAACGATGTCGTAGTTGATGTTTTTTCTTAATGAAGTATTCAAAACATGTGCTAATGGTAACATTGACCGTGATTATATTAAGCGGCGCCCACCATATAAGAGTACAGAGTGCCACTCCTCCTGTCCACCTAAAATTCAGTACCTAGGAAACGATGTCCTATTATTAAAGCGTGGTACCCTATTTGATAATACGGGAGCACGATTTTAATTGAATATGTAGCGTTAACGACTTTCCTCTTTTTAATGGTTATCTTATAAGTGAGGCCACGACATCATAGATATTCCAAGGAAAAATTACATTATTTTTTACTGGGTAAAAGTCGTCATTTGAATCTCAATTCTCAGTAGAGATCTTTTGCTTTCCAAGCCATTGCTGTTTGCCTAGAACGGTGAGTTTAAGCAAACGATTAGTGCTTCTTCTTCACGTAGTCTGATGGACTTAAACTAGATTTCAGTAGTCTAGAGAGCTTGTTAATTTAGAACAACCAAGAATTTTAGATTAATCTAACGTAAAAGCATCGTCACTTCATTCTTTAATGATACTTGAAAATGATACCGCACAGTAGTAAAACCAACAAATGAATACAAAACGGTCCTGTAGCGATAGGTAATCTGACTGTATATGTTTTTCTTTCTTAGATTTAGCATTCTTATAACTTGTAATCTGAATAAACATTCCATCCTCATTTATCCTGGATGTGAAAAAATTGTAAACACTATGTGCTCTTATCCGCTTAACATCTGAAACGGTTCCCATTGTGAGCTCTGAATATTACGAATGGCGATTGATAAATAAGGTCTCCATGGCTGTAACTTTTTTGTTTGTTAACCGATTCTCAAAATTCTTTTTGTATCTTATACTCAAATTTGTCCTCTATGTAATGCACTATTCACTTTTCGACATAGTCCCCATCCCTTTCCACGCATTGCGCCAACGCGTGACTAGTTGGGTGAACCCGTCGGAGAGGAATTCCGGAATTGTTGTTGACACCAGGATTGAATGGCAGCTTTGGACCCTCTTCTGGAGTACGATAACGTCGTCCGCCCGCTCACGAGTCACCACACACCAGAGGCGTTGCAGCGCATACAGTTCAAAGATGAAAAATTGCAGTTCAAAAATGAAAGACTTTGCACACTGCGACTTTCACCACTTCCCAAAGAAGAAAGAGCCCCTTAAGGGACATGAGTTGGTTCTGACGACGAGGTGAACGCTGCCATTCAATCCTGGTGTCGACAACAACTCCGGAATTCCTCTCCGACGGGTTCACCCAACTGGTCACGCGTTGGTACAATGCTTGGAAAGGAATGGGGACTATGTCGAAAAGTGAATAGTGCATTACATAGAGGACAAATGTGAGTATAAGATACAAAAAGAATTTTGAAAATCGGTTAACAAATAAAAAAGTTACAGCCATGGAGACCTTATTTATCAATCGTCCCTCGTAAAATGATGAAAATATTCGTCTCTAAAAAAGAACTTGCGGGGTGCTCCACTCCCGCTGACATTTTTTGTAGTGCCGAGGGAGCTCTATCCTATTTCCAAGAAGAAAAAAAATTTAAAAAAAAATGTATTGTGAAAAACGTGGTCCCCTGTATACATTGTGACCTTTTGACCCGGAAGCAGTTGACCGATTTTGCTGCCAATGAAGTCAGGCTGGCTTTTGGCCTCACTTAGAGCAAAAACAGAATCGAATTCGCAAACGTTCGAACGATAGAGCTCCAGCGGACTGATAGACGCACATTATGAAACCATAAGTACCTATCGATACTAAAAATGGACACAGCGATCTAGCAGTCACCTGAAAAATTAATTCAGGCAATAATTGCCCCAATGGTTTCTATATGTTACGTGATAACAGAAATAGGAGACGGTTTGACAATAAATTAAAATCTATTTTTAATAAAACGTTGAAACTGAAAAGAAATACTGTAGATATGAAATTACAAAAAATACTTCAATCTTAGAGAACAGTAAGAAGTAGTGCACATTTCCTTAGTTTGGGGTTGCCCCACACTATCAGCAGATGAAGGTCTTGTGTCCTGATCGAATGAAGATTGATGACATTAAAAGCAGCACACAAAGCTCACAAGATATCAATAAAAATGTTTCCCCAGAGAATTCCGATGATAACGTTAGCCTACTATACGAAGTCCCGAGCTTATGATCGTAGTTGCTCAACAAAACCGAGCAAAACACGTGCAATTTGCAGTGAAATGTCCGTAACATTATTTACTGAAACTGTTCGTTTAAAAATACAATCAAAATTATTCAAGTAAAACTTTGATGAAGTATCCTCCAAACAAGTTATCATCTTAGAACTTTTTATATTTACAACATTTATTGGGCAAATTCAAATTACACAAAACTCTAAATTATTCTGAATAATGAATTAAAAATCGGTTGATATTCATTAAAAAAAAAACTTTCAGATTTACGAGGGTCATTTCAAACGTTTTTACACATTGCGCTGGCCGTTTGGTTGGTGTCATCGCTCTCATTATTGCATCAGTTGGGGAAGATGTGTTTACGTTTGCGGCACAGCTGGCCTCTATTCTGAACGATTGCATCGTAAAATGGAAGAAGAAAATGACTCACGTCATATTTCACGCAACGACCAGGGGTCCTATTCAAAATTGAAATTTTACGAAGAAAGAACTTGCGAAATTCACATAGCTAGCTAGTGTTTGATTTATTTCCCAAACTAAAGCAACTACTACGTGGAAACGCTTTGGTATAAATAAGGTCACTTATAGCAATATATACGAGGGTTGGGGCAAAAGTCATGGCAACTATTTTTTTTCTTGAAGATACTAGTCCGGTTGGAAAATGTGACATATACAGACGAAAGGACAAGGTGTTAACTACATGTGTGGACAATGAATAGCACTGAAATATCGTAGCACACTAATTTATTACGGTAGTATACAGGGCAAAATGGCCTTCACGGTTGCTCGTCACTGGTTGACACACGTCCTTGCTGAAACTTTCCTACCCACCGTGCTACTGTACGGTATGGTAGGGCATTATTCCCAAGGGCTTCCACTAATTCACTGTCACATTCCATCGCATTTCTCCCTCGGAGAACGGCTATTTTGATGTAAGCGCGCTGCTCAACACGGGTTACTTCCATCTCGCACGACACTCACCAACTGACTGATTTCACAGCCCTCGCTGCGCTACTACCAGCTATCACAGAGCCATCTGTTGTTCTGCATACACACAATGCCTGCAGAACTTCCACACGACACATATACGTTTGTGATCCGTACACATATCTACAAGAAAAAAAATAGTTGCCGTGACTTATGCCCCAACCTCGTAGAAGGAAGTGACCAAAAGCGGGGCTGCTCAATTTCTGTTCTGGACGATGCTGCAGCATAGCAATGAAAGATTGAGATAGTACTTTATGCAACTGCCTACAGAAGTAGCAACGCTCCCTCAATCTTTTTTTTTTTTTTCAATGACGACATATAGGTTTTTGTGAAAATCGGAACTTTTTATGCTCCTCAGTTTCATGTGCCTTGTGCCAGAATTTTGAAGTGATTTAATTGTTATACCTACCTACTTTTCGTATAATAGCTACGTATTAGTGTAAATTTGAAGTAGTTAACATGCATAGTTATCGAAAAATATTGATTCAAAAATATACATGAGGTGGTCCTAGCCTGCACGCTGTTCCTATAGCGAGCCCCCATATTTTAACGATTACTTATCCTCATCTTCTTGAAATTCTGTTGTAGGATCCAAGGTTTACACTATAAAAAATTTCTAAGCAAAAATAAGCCTTTGAAGTAATTGAACATCTGATATTTCATTAAAAAATTATGAAATTGCTATTTATGGTTGTTTTAATAGAAAATAAATGTTTCTCTTTCATTCAACACTTATTTTTTCCTTTTAATACCTAAATTCATGAAATAAAATGGCCCGGGTTAGGAGCACTTTTTTGAAATGGTAAAAGTGCAATTTCTTGGAATTTTTTTTTAAAATTGAATTATTTTATGTCGTTTTTAATGGACAAATCAATAGAGTAACTAGGTATGTGTTCCACTTTTTTTGCATTGTTTTGCCTGTAAAGGTAAAAAAAAGTTGGGGTGGGGGAGAGCCCGCTTTTGGTCACTTTCCTTTATATATTGACCTTATTTACGGATATATATCATCATATGCACTTTGAGAGCATCAACAATCAATTGAATATGTTTCCGGTGATGCGGGTAATCAGAAAGCTCAATAATGATGGAGTATTGTCCGAAATACAAATCTTGCCCAAACGTTAGAAAGCTGTGATAAGGAACAGTAGAGGTTACACTGTAGGCTTATAAAGTGATTTTGTAATAGAAATTTGTTTCTTCTATTTAATCTTATAGTGTGAGTTATTTAAAAATGTATCTCTTATTATATTGAACCGTTTATATTATTAATTTTTATTGTTATTATCCTGATTTATTTAGTAAATGATGTTTTAGTTGAAATCATTTTGATTGTAAAAAAATTTTAAGTCGTCATAAGAATTTTGATTATTTTCTGACCAGTTTGTTCCTGAAAATTTTGATTGCAAATTTTGTTTGTAATTGTCTTTTGTTTGTAGAGGTCAGCGACTTGGTTTGGTTTGTCCATTGCGCTGCCCCTGTCCATTCCCCTGCCATTGGTTTGTCCATCGCCTTCTTTCTAGAATAAAGTTCAATTCAATTATTATTTTGTGATTATCAATTAGTTTTCATATGTTTGTATTTTCTTTAAAGTATTGTAAGATGTTTTCTATAAAACTTTTAAATTTTTCCATGGCTATAACAAGAAATCGCGGCGATGACATATTCCAATTATTATTATTTAACGAAAAAAAAATAACCTTAGAAAGGCAATAGCAGTTTTGTATAAACTCAATAAAAAGAATTTACAAATCATACGGTTTTTAAGATTTCCTTCAAAGTAATAAATGGAATATGGAACTAATACTACAACGATCAATAAGTACGGAGACTTTACTGATATCTCAAATCAAGCTTGGAGGAGAGGGGTAAAGAAAAAAAAAAGATCACGATGGCCCCGCTTAAAGGCACATATAACGCGAGACGTGGTAAGGAGGAAGCAGCTCCACAGTGCAGGGTTTTTCCAAACAATGCGTGTCAGTGAACTGTAGCTGTTCGCGTTCGTCGGAAGGGCGTGGTGCATTACGAGTTCATACCGGAAGGGACGACAGTGAACAAGGAGAGGTACACACTCGCCTCCCATGATGCTGTCCGTCGGAAAGGAGTACCACAACATGACAATGTCCCCGCACATCGGTCTTTCATGGTGCAGATTGCACTGGCCAAAACGGGAACGTAAACCCTTCCACACACCCCCTCCCCTTCTCACCCGATTTTTCCCCATGCGACTTTTACCTGTTCTCCCGCCTAATAAAACGAACTCAAAGAACGCCGTTTAAGAGTGCATCTGGGGTTCAGGAAGCAGCGAAGGCTGCCCTGAAGACGCTCTCCTCCAAAGGCTTCCAGGGTGTGAGTTGGAAGAAGTACATACTTGCAGAAGGGGATTAGTTTGAAGGTGGTTGTGGGTAACATGTGATAACAATACATCACGTCCGTCAAGAAGGCCAGTCTCCGAACATACTGATCGTAGTAGCATATAGGTACGGGAAATAAAAATATTTAAATATCCCCGTGTACTGTTATCAGAGCTTTCCCGTTTTAACGAGAGAGTTATGTGTCTCTTCCTTTTCTCTATTAAATTATTTAAATTACTAATTAACCTTATTTTTACTTAAATTTCTTATTAATAAGGTGCATGCACGTCAAGAACATCGACTAGAATTTATAAGAAATAAGATGGTAATAACATAACACTTCTCTCACTAATGTGGGCAATTCAAACTCATCCAACTGGCATGATCCAACTGACATGAACAGAGAATTCGGGTGTGTCGAGTGTCAATTGAAATAATCCTATCCGTCAAACAAAGCAGTGACTTCATTATTTAGAAGTTCGTTATTTCTGGAATCAACCTGAAGCAAAATTTTCATTCTTTCACTTTCTAGAAATGAATAATTACCATCATGCAATGCTGTCGTCTCTATGCCAGAAAACGATCAATTTATTCCTCATCGTCAATTTTTATTTGCACACAGTCTATTATTCAATTTAGCACTCACGCAAAACTTCAATTTGATAGCATACACGGGGCTTTTATATAGCTCAAATGAAACGGAACTATTGTACACATTATGAGTGAAATAAAATGATTACATAGCCCAACAAAAATAACTTTTTAAACAAATCTTTAACGTTAAGAGCTGATTCTTATCCTTTTTTGTGTGTGTGTGTGCTAAGTCTGTATTTGACCTCAGTTTTTTCTATCACTTACAGATTTCTTGATTTTCAATGAAACACTTTGAAATATTTAGAGTTTGGGGCCTGATAAATTTCCTTGTGGCCCAAAATTATGGATGCTTCAACATTGCAGCCGCTTCTCTTCATATCCATTATTTTAATATTGCAGTCTCTATGTGCATAACTTGGAAACGTGACATGATAGGAAAAAAAATCTAAAAGCAGAATCGGATTCAGCACACAAAAACCCCAAGAATAAGGCAAATTCAGTCAAAAATTTTTTTTCATCGTTGGAGACTTGAGTTCCAAGGGCAACAAAATTTTTTCTCAATTTTTTCTCATTAACGCGATAAAGGAAAGTTTGTTGCCATTGGAGCCCAAGTCTCTGCATTCATTGAAATACGCAACGTGGACCTAATCAACGTTTATGAAAATGATTATTCCTATTTTCTAGTCGTAAACATTAACACAAAATAGACTACAAGAGCACGCAACCTAAAAATAAATAAATAAAAATTATTTCAGACCAAATACCTTCTTTTAATATCACTTTTAAAGTTCTATTTCAAAACTTCACACAAGATTAGCAGTCTGTTAATTATCTCGAAACTTCTAGTATACACATTTGTACTTCGCTGCATTCCTTTAACACGTGCAGCTTATATAAAAAATATTAAAGAAATGTCTCCGTTTGCCCAATTTAGTGAAGCATATACAATCAAATTATTGAATGTCTCGGGTATGATTTCATTGCAAAGGATGTTCATCTTTAATGCGTTCCCATTTAACAATCTTCACACTTTCCTTGGCCTTCCTCAAAGTTAACCCAGCACAATCGTTTAGCCAACCCTTCTTTTAGTTTTCACACGACTCCCAATTTCACTTCTACAGCTCAAGATTGGCTGCAATAATTTTTCTCATAAAACAGCCTTTTTTTTGCAATTGATGGATTCATCCATATTCTCTCAAAACACGACTTTCAGCCATTTACTACTCTCCTTGTATTGTCGCCATCAGTATCATCATCTTTTACAAAGACATTTCCTAAATGCTCTCCATCATTTATAAACGGTATAGTTCCATCGTTCCTCGTCATTTCCACATAAAATACATTCAGCTCATCGCAATCAGCTCATTGCGAAGAACTTTGTTCGCAAGTTCGAGGGTGATCAGGAGGCTTCTTGTTGACAGTGGATGCACTAGGCCTAAATTGTGTGGCCCAATTCAATATTTTGGCGTGTCGGAACCTTTCCATTCTTTCCTATGTCAAAATGTCGTCGAAAAACTCGCTGCTTTACGGTAGCGGAATCGATGTGTTTGAAGAACGCTTCCACAGCAAGAGCTCAATGCTCTTCCTACCAACACTGCATGATGGCTAAACGTTTTAAACTGCTTTACTCAGCGATGTGTGTTTCACCGCGCCACCTATAAAGATGTCGGGGTGGCGCCAAATTTAAATCGTCTAATTGTTTCTACCCCACCCTGTATATTATACATATCATTCAACCTTAACACAAAGGGAACATTTACAGAGGAAAAAAACTGAGTTCAATTTCGGATCCAGTTTTAGCAAATTGAATAATTTTTATTTTCTATGTACATAATCAAGAAATTATACCGTAAACGCTAATACGCAGAGACCTTTATATAGCAATATATGATTAAACATATAGATCTTGCTCATTCTCATTACTAAGCATCATTATACGAGGTGGAACGCTTGATATCGAGTGGGACGCTTATGTGAAAAATTTAAAGAGAGGTGTGAACGTCAATCAGAAAAAACAAGCGATTCGCAATTTCTGAATTGCACGAGCAATTACCAATAGTATCTCGCTCTTCAATGAATGAAATCGTAAAGAAACGTCTCTATTACAAATGACTGTGTCAGATGGTTGCCAAAAATGTTGACGAATACCCACAAGATATTTATGGGCGGGCTGGAATTTAGGAAGTGATCAAGATGCAAAACATGCTGTACAGAAGTGGTTGAACGGCTTGGCGGCGAGTCTCTTCGACGAAGGAAGCCAAAAATGGGGGTGTAAGGATATGACATATACCGCAATAAATATGACGATTTTGTCGAAAAATAATTTGATATAAGTTAGGCTACAAGGTTGCTAAAAAGTCTGTTGCATTCCTCCTACCTCTGCAGAAAATGGAAATATCCCAAATCTGTTGCAGCCAATAAATAGGAAGTCTTGGGTGGGCTATCTTTTGGTAACCTTCTGGTAACCTGATTATGCAAATAAGGGCATATACAAAATTTATCTCATGAACCGTAATACATAGGGACCAATTTCCAATTCAAGTTTATTCCGCTTTCAATTATCAAACAATTAAAAAAAAACGTATTATAATTGGATGAATAGATAACTCAGAAATGAAACGGAAACATTTCTACATGCAAATCATGTCCCATAACCGTTCAGGTTTGCACAACAGTGCTGTCTTTCTTTTCAATTGGCATAAAATGCCAAATTACTACATGTGCAATTCACTGTACAGTACGACGGGAGAGTATACATTTAAGGAAATGACCGTCATGCTCATGTGCTAAGATGCTGCAAGTGAGAATGCTGCTGCGGCTCGACTTCATCAAGACAGATATCCAAGCATGTAGAAAACTTTCCGTTTCATTTTTGAGTGTCTAATCATCCGATTCTGATGCGTTTTTTTATTGTGTTCAAAATTTGAGATATTTCTATTTTCTGCACAGGTAGGAGGGTTGATCAACCGACTTTTAGTAACCCTATACGTAGTAGCAATATGCATCCAATATAAATTATTTAAGAAAATTCTTAACCTATGGTCCTTATTTCTAGACGCACCTCTAGGTCTTGGAATGTATAAGTATTGTGATTAACTCCCGTTGATCACATGCTGTATGTCGCAGGTGTTAATATCCATAAAATGGTTGACCTTTTAGGCTTCCAAAAAAGGACATATGATTGGTGACCGCTTAGCAACCACAAGAGCCTAAGTTTTGGATGTTTCACGAGCAACATCTCTCCACTATTGCAACTGCATTATCGAATAACAACATTGGCCGAAAACGAAACTTGAATGGCAGAGACCCTACTGTTATGTGGAAATTGCAAAAAGCGATTTATTATGCAAATATCAGCCCCGCTCTCTTGAAAACAAGGCCCTTCTGTGGGCACAAAAGGAGACTCTAAAATAGTCTCATGCTCCCTTCTCTCGATAATGGAATTCCTCTCGGCTCGGCTCAACCACTTGGAGACCAGCATAAAGGAGAGCGACAATGAGGATCAATGGATCCTTATTCTTATTACCCGTTTTCAAAATATTTGAGGCAAGAAGAATTCAGTTGTAAAAATGAGACTGTCAATTCCATTCATCACTATGTTATGGAGTTCAATTTTGGGGTTCTACTTCTAATACTAACCTAGCCAGAATTTTCCGCTTGCAAAAAAGGTTTTTTAGAATACTATTAAAAATTCCAAATCTTTATTCAGTAACTCATTACTTTGGTCGTTTCCGAATACTAACAATATATCAAATATATACCCAGCAACTATTATCGTTCATTTTTAAGATAATTAATGGCTATCTAAATGTTCCTAATCCACCAATAATACAGTTTCAATGCGATATTCACCCTTACCCCACCAGATCTGCCTCCTCTATACGTTGCCCATTCGCCAAGCGTCTCTACCAAAGTAAGTGCATCTCTCATGCAGGAACAAAATGGTGGGCTATCTTGCCTGTGAATTTAAGGCAAGCCCCAAACCCAGCTTCCTTTAAAAGAAACATAAAAACATTTTTAAACTCAATTATCCCCTAATACCCCTAGCTTGACTAACATTTTAAATTCTCTATTTAAAATCTAAAACTAACATAAATCTTGCATAGTAAAATCTATTAATATTAATTATTATTAAAATTTTGGTAATTATTAAACTACTATTTTATTTTTCTTTAACCCTCCGGAGACCGCACTTGTCGGCCTAGAGGCCATACCGGCTCTGGACAGGGTCATTGTAAAAGTTTCTCTTTCGTAATTAAATAAATAAATAAATAAATAAATAAAAAAAAAATAAAAATTAATATTTGCTTAACACCTTCTAGTCGTGAAGAGAGAACACGGGAGGAGTCAACGGAATAAATGAGCGTACCCCCTCCCCCCTTCAGGCGAATAAAATCAACAAGCGTATCGCCTTTCCAAAATTTCTCCGAGAAATATGTGCAATGTTTAGCAGCGCTCGACGTTAGATTTTTGAAGAAATCGATTATTGGATTGTGTATCGGAAGGTAACTTTAATGAAAGGGACGCTGCGTCTAAGTTCATTCCCATGGGCGATTCCAGCCTATTTGCCAGAATAAATTACATGTACATACAATTTTATTAGTGAAAGACTTGCATTTTTCTTTTTTGGATATATAAATGTTTATCTTTAAGAATTAAATTGCATGTTGTATGTGTGATTTGGACCTAGTCAAATACTTGCTTATTGTCGAATTTCTTTGCGTTAATATTTGCATTTGTTTTGGCAAAATAATTGATTTTTTTTAAATTTTCTTTCCCTTCTCTGTTCGTTGCGATAAAGCATCCTGAAAAGGTGCGCCATCGTCGTCGTTTTTCAACTTATTGGATCGTCGACTGGTGGGAGCCATCCATTCGTGACGTCGTAGCTTTTCCGAATCAAAACTTCTCGTCGAAAGGTTCTTTTCTGAAACAGATAAGAAAAGTTCAGATTAAAGAATTTATTATCTTTCTATTTTAATTATTTTCGATGCGAACCTATTAACGTATTATATTAACATTGTTTATTTTATTTTTATTCATATATTTTGCTCATGTAAGTTTTTGATTATATTAAACTACACTACTGTTTATAAAAATCGCAACACCCTGATGGAATAGCCCAATCATGGGTGAGAAAAGAAACCATTAGATTTTCAGGTCAATACAATGCGTTTTATTGTCACATTAGTATCGGGTGAAACCACCGTGGGATGCAATTACAGCCTCTAAACGTCGTGGCATTGAGTCAAACAAGCTCTGAATAAGGGCCTGGGGAATGTCCTGCCATGCTCTGTCTGTCTACACGGGTATACAGTTCATCCACAGTTGCTGCTGCAGGAGTCTGACGAGCCAATCGATGAGCAACCCTGTCCCACACATGTCTGGTGAACGAGCAGGCCAGGGGAACAAGGGCGTCTGATGTGCTTGGAAAAAGGCGAGGACATTTCTGGCCACATGCGGTCGGGCATTGTCCTGTTGGAATACAGCGCAGGAAGGGGATGACCTCGGGTTGCACAACTTCCCTGATGTACCGGTCACTGTTCAGATTGCCATGGATTCTGATCAGACGGGAACGGCCACGGTAACTGATTGCACCCCACACCATCACCCCTGGCGTTTGTCCTGAATGACGCTGCAGGATGCATTCTGGAAGGTCGCCCTCGCCACGATGTCTTCTGACTCGTATCCTGCCGTCATAGTGCTGCAAGTTAAACCTTGACTCATCCGAAAACACAACTTGTTGCCATTCAGCTTGCCACTGTTGGTGTTGATGGGCCCATTGCAACCTGAGGCGCCGGTGGTTTTGAGTCAAAGGAATCCGCAACAATGGTACTCGTGCCACCAATCCTCTGGAAATCAAACGGCGTCGTACAGTGCTAGCAGACATTGTCCTGCCTACTGTAGCACCCCCACTGTTGTGCTAACACTGTGGAAGTGGCTGTACGATCTGCTACACACATGCGATAGAGGTGTCTGTCATCTCGCGGTGTCGTCGTGCTGGGTCTTCCTGAGCCTGGTCTTCGGTGTGCCCTGTTCTCTTCGCTCCACTGCCTCCATGCACGCATAATTGTCGTTGCATTACGTCCTACACGAGCAGCAATGTCACGATACGACCATCCCGCTTCACGCAGACCAATTATGCGTCCCCTTTCAAAGTCTGTCAGCTGTTGATATGGTACCCTTCGTCGTCGTCGAGGCATGGTGTTCTTTCAAGCAATTACTCTGAAAATCTAATCATTTATACTCTGACCCATTGTATGCAAATATTGCAAATTGCATATGGATTAGACCATTCCATCAGGGTGTTGCGATTTTTATAAACAGTAGTGTATATTTATTTTTTTATCTATTTATTTCCAATCAAATTTATTTAAACCACTATTAGTCACTGCGCCTTAGCGAATAAACATGATACATAGAGCACAATGAAATAAAACTACCGCAACAAAACTGAGAGCCACACCTTTATTTTGAAGACAAAAACAATGCGTCAAAGAACTGCACAAAACCAGCATCTGAGGAAAAGCTACAACTGCGATCTTAAAATCAATCGAATCCTCAAATCACAGACATCAACGCAAAGATGCGCAAGCGATAGTGTCACAATCTTAACACCTGGACTGTCAATGACTGGAAAAGAATGGGATGGTCCGATGAATCAATCCGAAAAGCGCACCCATTAATTAAAATTCTCAATAATTGGCTAGTGGATGAATTGTTGACATCCGAGAGGTCATCCCAATATCAACACGTGAAGAAGAAGAGACATTCCAGGAATGAACGTCGCCCCGTAAGACCTACAAAACTGCAAGACAGAGTTCGGAAAGTGCTGCAAAGAGAGCTGCGAAGAAACAAGAACCGCTCCATGTATGCCGTGGCAACGTTATTCAGGATGTCCACCCATATGCAGGCTTCAATCAAGACTCTTCGTAAAAAAGTCCGTGCTCTTGGACGCCCTTAAACCCCTAACAGTCGCCCATAAACCTCTCATCACAAGGAAGAATTCAGATCAGCCCCTACGATGGTGTAAGCAGGTTTGTTTAGTATTAACTTCCTTTTCAACTGCCATGGTCATTTCAGGACGGCGTTATGGGGCCGCAAATTTGGCCTCGCAAGGGTTCTTTAACGTGCAGCCGGCAAGCGACTACACGGAACCAACGGCTTTACTTCCCTTCCGAAGGAAGTGCGTCATCTCAGGATTTTCTTCCTGAAAAAATCCTCGTCGAACCCGCGTCCTCGGGCATCAGAGGCGATCACGCAACCACTGAGCCACCGAGACCGATTGGTGTAAGCAGCAGACAAGCAATAGTCTTGTGCTCATCGCCTAGAGCAGCTTAATTTTTTGCTTTCGGTGATTACAACCATGTGAATATGCTACGATTATGGCGTTTCTATAGCAAATAATTCATTATTTCTTGGAAAAAAATAATTATATAGCTAAATAAACACAAATGTATAATTTATTAAAAAAATTAAAGAAGTATATATAAAATAAATAAAAAAATGAGGGTTTACATAGTTACAGAAGTAAATAGTTTCAACGTTTGTTCCTGTTAATAAATATGAAATGGTAAAACAGCATGCGGATAACAATAATTAAAAGATGGTATAAATGCAAAACGTTTGTATACATAAAAATAGCAATGACAATCAAAACTATTCAAATTGTCATTGAATTGCAATAATCTGGCCTAATGCGACCCGTCACGTAGCGCTCTATGAGGCCTAAGACTTAGCTATCGAATGGCGAAGAGAGAAATGCAGCGATCAATGCATATGCCAGATATACACTGAGTTAGCAAAACTCATGGGATAGTTACTTAATATCTGGTCGGGCCACCTCTGGCCCTGTGGAGTGCAGCAATACGGCGTGGTAGTGAGTCTGCAAGTCCCTGGTACACTTCTGGAGGCAGTTGACACCAGATAGTCTGCAGAGCCGAAGATAGTTGCTGCCCGTTCGTGGGTGGAGGATCCAGTGCCCGGAGCCTGACTTCAACAGCATCCCAGATATCAGGGCTCCGGGCTGGCCAGCTCAGTCGTTGGACCTCTCCTGCATGCTCCTCGAACCATTCGCGGACGACATTGGAGCGATGTGGTGGAGCATTGTCATCTTGAAAGACTGCTACGTCGTCAGGGTGTTGAAATGTCAAAAACGGGTGCAGATGGTCTGTGATGAGTTGACGATACCGTGGACCATTCAACGTTTGGTCCAGGATAACCAGAGGGCCCATTCCAAACCAGGAAAATGCACCCCAGACCATCACTGACGCCCCACCACCCTGCACCACCACCTGTTGGCATGCGGGATCCATCGTTTCGTGAGGTCTGCGCCACACACGATGCCTCCCATCAGCGTGGTACAGTTGATATCGTGACTCATCTGACCATATGACGTTACGCCACTGTTGCAGAGTCCAGCCAAGATGGTTGGTGGCAAATGCACGCCGGAGTGTCCGATGACGCTGGGTAAGCATTGGCACCCGTGTAGGGCGTCGGCTGCCAAACCCGAGGGCATGCAGATTCCGACGGATTGTCCACCGAGAGACGTTTCTAGCGCGGCCAGTATTGAACTGGTCTGTGTGATTTGCTGCACTGTTGCGCTCCTGTCTCTCTGAATCATTCGTTCCAGGTGTCGCCGGTCACGATCATTCAGGGCAGCTGGACGCCCGGTATGGTGCCTGTTGTGGACTGTGATGCCTTCAACCACCCATTCCCGATACACCCTGGAGACAGTTGAACGGGGAAAGCCAAATTCCTGCACCACTGCCGAAATGGAACATCCCATGCGTCGGGCACCTACTATCATACCCCGTTCAAAAGACGTCAACTCGCGACGACGTGCCATTTCTGATTAATCACTTATCCAAGCTCTTCCCACAACGTCTAATGGTCCATTCCCAGAGTCCGTTACCCCTGTGAATTCGTGAGCCATGCCCATCAATCAATGTGCTTGCTATCCCATGAGTTTTGCTAACTCAGTGTACATGAAACTGCAGGTGAAAAACGTGCTACCCTCTGTTATTTGTGACCTTTTGACACTGAAGTAATTCACCGATGTTATCTACCAACGAACTCAGGCTGGCGTTTTCCTTAAGCTGTCGAATGGCGAAAACGGAAGTCGAAAATTCGATAGCGTTCGAACGCTAGACCACCAACAGACAGACATACAGACGGACAGACAGACTCACATTGGTATCGCCAATAAACCACGTGGTCTTTTGGGAAGGCTCAAGGGATGTAAACAAGCAGATCTCATCGTCACACACCATTTGGTCAAAGTCAATTTTGATCACATTCATGTCTTCTCATTCAAATCGCCACATTCACTTTGTCGCAGAATCGTTTTGTCACTCAGGAGAATCGACACATTCAACTCAACACAAAATCGTTTTGCCACTTAGGATGCCGTGTTTCAGAGGATTTTTGTATAGTATGTAATAGGACAAAGAAGCAAATAGTACGAGGGTGAGTGAAATGAAAACCGCAAAATTGTAATTAAAATTCCAAATTTCGCCCCACAGTGTCGTAATTCTGTAGATCCGTTAAAAATGAGTTGTAGAAATATCCGGTAGGTGGCAGGAAAGTAGAGACAAGCAAACAATGTCACAACAGCGGTTTAAATATGGCCGCCCCACTTCAAACATGCATCAAAAAAAATTTATGAATGGTGATGCATGTTTGTCACAGCGGCAAGTTTATGAATGGAGTGTGAAGTTCACAAATATCAGTATCAGAGGCCCCTCGCCTGGGTCAGGCATAACGAGTTCGGACGCCAGAGAATATTGCAACAGTTGGAGCCTTAGTGGTGGAAAATCGCCAAGTAACCATTGATGAAATTGCAGAATTGTTAGACATTAGTCATGGTTCAACCCACTGCATCATTTCAATAGATATCACACCTTCACTACTCAAAAATCAGATAACTAAATGCTGTTCCTCTTTGATGCAAGTTTGAAGTGGGGCGGCCATCTTTAAACTGCTTCTGTGACGTTGTTTGCTTGTCTCTACTTTCCTGCCACCTACCGGATATTTTTACAACTCATTTTTTAACGGATCTGCAGAATTATAACACTGTGGGGCGAAATTTGGAATTTAAATTACAATTTTGCGGTTTTCATTTGACTCACCCTTGTATTTGGTGTCTCCAAGGCGACATTACAGGGAGGGCAATCAGATTGCCCCCGATTGTCGGTAAACAATTCGTGATAGCTTAAATAAAATAAATTACCAATAACTGCACCTTCATTATTGGACCAACAACAACAGGTATAAACAGAAATAATAAGCAAGGTTCAAGGTTTGGTTTGGTTTGTTTGGTATTAACGTCCTTTTCAACGGCCATGGTCAAAGCAAGGTTCAACAAACAATATTCAACTTGGGTTGCGATGGTGGTGGAGACCAAGATGAAAGTCTCGAGAGAAGCGTGGAACGATAATCTTGGTCGACACCAGCAAAAGTTTAAAATTCAAAACATTCAACAAATCAATAAATTAGGTTAACAAAATTCATATTTATAAGTTTCGTTCAATTAAAAAAACAATCGCTCTGGTCAAATGGATCTTGGACTCTATATTTGGTTGACAAGAATCTAGAGTCTCGTAATTAAGTTTCGATGACCTTTACGTAAAAAATAGAAGCCGGGGAATTGTACATTGTTTTATTGAAGGACCCAAGTCCACGGAATTGCTAGTTTCCACGAGAGAGTAGCTCCTAGAAAGAAAAGGCGCGATTGACGCTCAATTATCTTCTAAATTAACAAGAAATAATTGTTAATTTTTCACAGGCCGTGTTCTCTGACAACTTTCTCACGATATCTTTGACTTCGAAACTGATTTCGATTCAATAAAAATTGGTTCACTCCATGGTCATATTTGCCATTTCGATCAGAGTAAACACCAACAGCAAACAACATCATGATTCATAAATAATCACTCGCAACGTTTTTTAAGCGTAGTTTCTCAAACAAAACAGATATTTTACTTTAAAGTTTTGGTTTGGTCGTCGTCAGACAAAATTTAAATTTATCCACTGAATCTCTTCATCATGCTATAATGTTGTACGACAAGATTCTAAACTTAGTTTCTATGACATAGCTTTTTGGCTCAAACAACTTCATTGAAACCATGGTGGGACTCGTCTCCGTGTGTTCAGTCATCACAATTATTGTTTCTTCCAGCTGGCAATACATTATCGAGTTCATTTCGTTTGTTTCCGGGTTCGAAATTGCAGTCTCCAGGGCCAAGATTTGCTTATAAGCTACTGTACAAACTAACAGGGGGACAAGGTACATAAAGACAAGGATTCAAAGGTGGAAGGGACAGGAAGGAGAGACTATTAATAGGGAAGGCCTCCCCGCCCGTTATCTAGGCGTTCTAAGCGAAGCTTGCGTCTGTTGGAGCCAGTCTGGTCGGTTGTGGAACTCTGCAGATAGGGGAAGACGTTCATCTCAAATGGATGGCGAAGATCTAAGTGGAAGACACACAACTTAAGGTCGCACAAACAGTCCAGAGAAGGGTTTCGGTGTCGGGATACGTCGTCATTGCTCTACACGTTGCGTTGACCGCAGGATCGATGAGTCACTTCAGGGGCAATTGAAGGATAAGGGGGCGTACCGGAGTTTTCGCACTCGCTCGTTAGGGTCCTTGAAGATATCTGGAAGAAACCTGTTTTCTTATGCCGTGGAACGCATGCAAGTTCATACGGGTAAGCAGCAGACGCTCGCAACTCACGAAACACGATGCATAACGAAGTAACATCTATATATTGCTCATGCCGGTAAATCATTGATAGATGATTGAAGAATCAATATTGCAAATACGTCACAGTTCGATTTATTTCACATGATAGAATGTAGTTACAAGTTTGGGTTAGTCGAATCGATTGTTATAGCAGAACTCCGAAAGTTTCTACTATGATCAAATTCGACGGGATAAATTCCTAGAAACTCGCTCTGTTCGTCGCAAATCATCCGTAATCAAATTCTTTCATATTGTCGCAGATCGAATTAGACTAGAAGATGAGAAGGTGAGGGCAATAAGCTAACGTTCTTATCGGCGACATTCATTTTTTTTTTCATTCGTCCCATATTCCCAAGCTTATCTTCTCTCTACCGAAGTCGCGTCTGATTCCATCTCCAGCCCCTTTTTCATTGTTGTCGATCTCCCCAGCAACCAAGGCATTTTTCCAACCGCACAAGATTGCATTCTCCCGTTCAAAAATAAAACATAACCTTTTTTTACAACGACCGACAATGAATCTCGCGGTTTCAGCCAGAAACAAAACAATCGTGTTAATGAAAACATTGTTGGACAATAAACAAAATTTGAAGGAAAAATCAGTTAAAAAGTCAATTAGATATAAATATTATTTGCAGGTGAATAATTCTCATAAAATTAAAAGAGTCTGAACGGGACACCAATTATGAAACAAATATAGTATACAGGGTGTTTCATAATTGGTGTCCCGTCTTTAGGTCCAAATAACGGCTCAAAGGGAACAGGTGGGGGGGAAATGAATATTGATTATTTGGTTTTAATGTCCCCTAATTCAAGATAAAAACATTTCGCGTCTCTGGGGTGAAGGAGTAAATTTTGAAAATTTTAATTTTGTAGGGGTAGGAGCTAGACCTCATGTGTTATTTAGAAAGTTGTAGAGCATCATGTAAAATGTGGGTTTAGCAAAAAACTCGGTGAAAAAATCTCATGCCCTGCCCCCTTTATCGAGTGGGTAAAGTGAAAGGTATGGCTAGCCAATGTGGACAAAAATCATACTTATTAGAAAACAGTAGGGCCTACATTTGGAGTGGGGTCAACGACTCATTCATTCTCATTCATTTTCAAATGTACTGTTTTCTAATAAGTAATAAAGTTCTAATAAGTTTCTAATGAGTTTTTCTGTTTTTGTCTACATTAGCTAGCCATACCTTTCACTTTACCCACTCGATAAAGGGCAGGGGATGAGATTTTTTCACCCCCACATTTTACATGATGCTCTACAACTTTCTAAATAACACATGGGGTCTAACCCCCACCCTTACAAAATTAAAATTTTCAAAATTTACCCCTTCACCCCCAGGGGCGCGAAATGTTTTTATTCTGAATTAGGGGACATTAAAACCAAATAATCAATATTCATTTTCCCCCAATCTGTTCCCCTTGAGTCGTTATTTGGACCTAAAGACAGGACACCAATTATGAAACACCCTGTATGTTCGTTACAACTGGAATGATTATAGAGATATCAGCATTACTATACTTTAGACCACCAAGAATGTCAAACTGACTGAATCCAGACTGAGTATTGCCAGTGTCTTACAGCTCTTTGCCCTTAGGAAAATGAACGAAATTTTCATTTGACAACTTTGACTGTAACTAAATTTTCATTAAGCCAGCTTCATAACTTTGCCCTGGAGTTCCTGGCAAGAATGTCCGTCGATGATAATTGGCCAGAACACATTTTATGAACTGATGAAGCTCATTTTAGCCTCAGCGATGCAGTCAACACGCATAACTGTAGAATATGAAGCTTCGACAATCCGCATGTTCCTCTACACTTGCCAAAGTAAACTGGCTTCATTGCAAACTTCATAATTGGACCGATTTTCTTCGAAGAACAGAACGATGGTGTTTTGGTAACAGTGACAATCACAGGTGCCGCTACCTACTGGTTTTACAGGATCATGTTATTCCTTACATCAGGCAACGAAGCGTAACATTCCAACATGATGACACGCCGCCACACAACCATCCCTGTAAAATATTTCTTGCTTTCTATTTTTTACTGAAGACAGATTGATTGGATAAAGTGTTCCAATAGCATGGCCTCCTCGATTCCCAGACCTTTGCAGGTTATGGGGATTTCTAAAAAGCAGGGTTTATCTTACCAGACCAACAACTCTCTGTGACCTGAAAGACGAGAGATAGCGCAAATCTCGCGGCCAATGTTGCAATCAGCCAATGTTGCAATATCGTTAACCGCTTAAATTTGGTATAGAAGAAAAAGGTAGCCAGGTTATCCAATGAAAAATGTAAATCCCTTATTTGCATATTTTATAATAAGTTCATTAATAAAACCGTTATCAGCTCTCAAAGTGAGTAAGTTTTTTGGGGCTACCCTTTATAGTGTTACATAATTTGCATTGCAGTATATGGAGTATGATATTCTTATGTAATTTGTAATATGTAAAGAAAATAAATTATTATTTCCTATTAAGTATACGTGTTTTTCGGTCATCCGCATTCACTCTCTTAATGTTTTAATGAATATAGGAAATGCTTCGATGGCACTTTATACAAAACGAAATGATTTTATTCCTTAATTAATGTGTGTCTTTTTTGTATTATATTTCAAAAAGAATTAAAAAGTTTACTTTATAATCTATCATTTCATCTGTTTCGTTATAAAAAATTAATTAAATGCAGCCAAATTAATGTATGAAAAAATAAGAGTGTAAGAGCGATGATCTGACGAGCCAGGGCCAGCTAGATTACCGAAATGAGTGTGCCGACCTAGAGAAGAAATAAGATATTTATTCCTTTTCTGTGGTGTCGACTGACAAGGGGAGGGATGAAGAAGGTTTCCAACATGTTAAGATAAGCCTGTGACGTTACGGTGCCCTCAAAAAAAAAACGGACCAATGATGCCTCTTTTGGAAATCGCGCACCAAGCCATAACCTTCCGTGGATGAAGAGGTGACTTATGGATCTTACGACGGATTTGGCGTATAGGTAGAGGGTTCTTGCCTGTGTAGGTGTGCACAGCCTTAGCACGCACTATTCAACCTTTCTCGAGATAATTGACCTGAAAGTTGGGCGCCGCCCCAAGCGGCGCGCCTCATGTATGCTGCGCGCGCGCGATTTGACAGCGGCATCGGTAACGCAACGGTAAAGCGTGCGCTTCACGACCTGTTATGGGTTGTTGGTTCAAATCCTGGCCAGAGAAACTTCTTTTCAAAACTCTGCAAAATGTTTTTTTTTTCGTTCCTTATTAATAATTACAATTAAAAATGCATTTTTATTTAGTTTTTCAATTCCAAAACTTATTTCGGAGTGATGTGAATAAATAGGCTCCAAATACGAAGTGACCCACCGTCAGTTGATAGGAAGGGCCAATGATAATCGACCACGCCATGGCGTGATCGCACTGACAAAAATACCTGGTCGCCCTTTCGGCTGGTGCATTTGCGCGTGGCTCGTTTATTTCTCTTTCGATTACCGCTCGAGGTACGTGTTTCCCGAGTCTGCGAAAGTAAATATTTCTGGTAAACTGTCGAGGACAGTTCTCATTGTGCAATGAGTGAAAAACTGACGATATTCTAAAGTATAGTAAACAGTAGTTTACAACACCCTGTAGTTATTTGCAACACCCTGTACATGAGGCGCACCAATTCGGGCGCCCAACTTTCAGGTCAATTATCTCGCGGCTGTTCCTCATTGCTATGTAAAGTCTATTTTGAGTAACATGCGTTTACAATGGTTGTGTCGATTCAGAATCTTGCCAAATGTGAAGTGCGCTCCATCATATGTTTTTCCCAAGGACAAGGTAAGCGCCCAGCGGAGATTCACAAAGCACTTGTTCCCGTTTATGGAAACATAACGAAGTATGTAACGAAGCGGTCTCGTGAATTCTCTGGAGGCAGGACCGATGTTCATGACATACACAGGAGCTGTAGGCCGCCTGTGGTCTCTGATGAACTTCTGCACTTGTTTCTTAACCTGAAGAAGCATGTTGCTGAGCAACGCTTCCACGACGATGAAAAGATCAAGCACGAGCTTGAGGTTCCAGTACCAGGCGCCATATTACTATAAATATGGGATACAAAAGCTACTACCTAGACTTAACAAGTGTTTAAACAATGGCGCAATTACGCCGAAGAAAACCCCTGGGTCACTAAATAAGTTGTAGTGGAGATATTTTGTCAAACACCGCTGTTTACGAACAATCGTTTTACGGCCAACTATTTTTGTTTCGGTTTACGCACCAATATATCGGTTCACGTACTGGCGACGTCACTAACTCGCCATTCTATTCATAGTGTCACTTTGCATTACATGTATTCGTTGTAGCGAGCCAATGTATGTCACGCACAGCCAAGAGGGAGGAGTGACTTAAATTAAGTAAGCGTAGGTAAAATTAAAATTACTGACGGACCAAAGGACAGATAACCCCAAGGAAGGGAAGAAAAATAATACTACTCCAGCCGAAAATCCCCAAAGAAACCTAAAAATAATAATAGCTTAAAAAAAAATATTTAAAAAAAAGGAACTTTCCCTAAGATAAAATCCCAGATAACCTAAAAAGTAAAGCTTAAAAGCTGGGTAAAGGGAAAAAAAAAAAAACTTAGCACAAAGGTTACCAAGAAAAATTGTATACTTTAATTACAATCACAAAATTGAATCACTAAACAAAAACATACAAAAAAATAAATAGGATACATAAATGAAAGTCCAGCACAAATCGCAAAATTTCTTGGTAATAAAAAAAAGTTGATAGAAGATCGGGAGAGAAGATGAGATTCACGGCAAAACGAAGGCACACATAGAACGAGATTTTGACCGCGACGCCAGCAGCCATAACAGGACGAGCCCTGGCGGCAGACGGTCCAAGAATAATGAGTCCGGAAACAGCAGTCAGACGAAAGACTTGAAGGAAAAAAAATCGGAGAAACTGATGAAAGGCCGAGGCACCTGAAATGAAATAAAGGAAAACCAAACAGAAAAGGAGAAGGCAAGCGAAGGGAAGGGTAAATCTAAAAGAACTACACACTAATAATAGGAGTGAAAAGTAAAGCGGGTTAAATAAATGTTAGTAAGAAATATAGGGTAAGCTTAACCTAAACCAAACATGTGGTAAGGTGCCTCGGGAGGAACACGAAGAAGGGAAAAATGTCCAAGACATCACGTCAAGTAGCGGGGAAGGAAGCCACGGCGCACGATGACGGCAGAGGACGATGAACAAGCCGCACATCCTAGAAGAGGGCTGAGAAAACGATAGCCAACGTCGGAGCTAAGAAGAAACAGTAGGTTCTCATTGTAATCTGAAGGATAAGTAAAGTCCACAACACGGACATACACGGTCCGAAGAAAAACCATTCATAATACACAAATATAAATAGGGCCTAATCTTTTAGCGCCCGACTGAAGAATA
>JAHWFO010002124.1:2049548-2066229 GCA_023313115.1 Rhysida immarginata
CACGTGATAAAAGCTGCCCGATCATCAAACGGGGGCTTCTCTGCAACACACATTTCCCGCCAGACTTGGGCGGCGCCACTTACGTCTACGCGAGCCTTTCCTTCTTATCCTTATACGTTCTTTGCTCCAAACACACCAAGGCAGAAAGAAAAAAACACGCGCGCAACAATACCAACAAAACGAGGCACGAAGGCACGCACACGAAGTAAGAACGCTAAAAAATAAATGAACAAAAATACAATCATTGTTACAAAAACACATGAACAAAAAAATAGGCTTAACAAAAGGGAAAAATCACAAATAAAAAAAAAAAAATATTACGCACTAAATAAATAATTAAAAAAAATGTTACTCAGAAAAGGCACGTAACATCGTGTGAATATCGCTCGTCATTTAGGTTTTTATATCGTCAATGTTATTTTTAAATTACTACTGTACTGCGCCCATATTAAATTAATGGAAAATATCTCTGTTTCTGATCGCTGGAACGGATTAATTGTATTTGAACATTGACTTGAATGGGGAAAGTTGTCTTGGTTAACGTACAACTCGGTTCGTCAATAGAGTCATGGAACGGATTAAGTTCGTGAACCAAGGTTCCACTGTAGACATTTTTTGAAAGAATACTAGCCATTGTAACCTTACTTTCCGGATTGCCTCGTATTATAAAATTCACGGTAGAAGCCTGGGTGATTCTCTTGTCTATCTATAAGATAAAACAATCCAACCTAACATTAACTAACCACAAAATTCTGCTAGTCTCTAACTCAAATTCATTAGTGCAGCTCGTAAAGCTACGGTACAAAGTAATAGAATATCGTCCTCCTAAATTGGCATCATTACTTCTTGCAATCTCCAACTCATCCTAAACCAATTCCGAATTAAAATCCTCTGGTGCCCAGGTCACCAAGACAATAGAGGAAACATTATAGCAGACTCTCTCGCAAACTTAAGACGGATTTAACGACACGTATCAGCTCTTGACTTGCCGGAGTCCTCTCGCAACTGGAAACCTCCTCTGACAAACAACGGTGGGGAAGTTGGAAAATTCAATGGCAAAACAACCCTTAGAGATGTCGATTTATAACGCACAAGATCAAATTTCCTACAAAGCCATCATTGTTTTCAAAAGTGACTCCAGCAGAAAGTCACTAAACTCAAAGTCAGAATGGGACACTTCCCCAACAAAACTTTACTCCGGAGACTCAACATAACCCGAGAAACTCGCTGTGTTAGTGGTGCCATTAAAGATAAACCACATTGTGTTCTTCTACCCCATCTACGAAACCCAGTGATATATCATCAAGTCATATTTCCAGTACAATTGCAATCGATGCTATTTCTTGAAGACATCGAAACATCACATGCGTACTTCTATCTTACTCATTAAAAAATTCCTCCATAAAAGCGGCCTTTACTACCAGTGGCGTAGAAAGGGAAGGGGGCAAGAGGGAGCGTTTTTTAACCAATTTTAGGCCTGCACCCTAGTAAAGCTTTAGATAAAATGAGGGTTAGAGCTCGTTTTAAAAACAGAGAATATTTTTTGTTTTGTTAGTTTACTTGTTTAAAAAAAAAGAGGAATATACAATGAAAAGTTATTGAATGCTTTTTTGTGAAATATTTCTGATTTAATTCTGAGGATAATCAAAAAACGTTTTGTTTTTTTTTAAATTTCAAAAAAACTTAAACTTACTGAACACAGAATATCATTTTATTTTCAAACTTGAAAGGAAAAAATTAAAAAAATCCTTTTTGTGCTTCTTCACTTAAAAATTCTTCCAGAGTTTTTCCGTCTCTCTCTTTGTTGTCTAAAAAGTCCAATTGTTGAAACAAACTTTGGCAGTCATTTTTGTGCAACAATTTTTTATCGTCACTGTTTCCTCCCTCAGAAACAATGAAATTGGCCAACTATGACGTCACAAACTGCTCCACGCAAACAAAACGCCACAAAGATATAGGAAAAATGGAATTAATTTAAAAAAGTTGTGGAAAAAAAAAACGAAACTGGAATGAAAACTCCCCTAGCTTCCAGTTTCTACACGGCCAGAAGAATCCACAAAAAAGGCGGTTTCGAGGTATCTCTTATCGGCCTCGGTGGCTCAGCAGGTTGCGTGATCGCCTCTGATGCCCGAGTACGCGGGTTCGATCCCGGCCGAGGACGACGAGGATTTTTCAGGGGTAAATCCTGAGATGACGCACTTCCTTCGGAAGGGAAGTAAAGCCGTTGGTCCCGTGTAGTCGTTTACCGGCTGCACGTTAAAGAACCCTTGCGAGGCAAAATTTGCGGCCCCTATAACGCCGTCCTGAAATGACCATAGCAGTTGAAAAGGACGTTAATACCAAACAAACCAAACCAAACCAAACCGAGGTATCTCTTACAGGGGTCGAGTCTATAAAGGAGACAGACAGACAGAACTTGGATTTTCTTAATAGTGGATGGATGGATGTCGTAAATTTTGTTGTATAATTTGTATTATGGAAAATGATTTTTGGTATATGATAATACTAACTTATTATTTACAAAGTTTAATAAAATATGAGTCTCACCCTATGGTTTGAGAAGCACAAAGATAACCATCAGATCTTTCCTAGTCAGGGCAGTCACTCAATTTAAAAATTTTCTAACAACTGTTCGCAGTTTTGGAGAGTGGGTAAGAAGAAGATTTCCTCCAACATATCTGAATTGATCCAGTTAAATTAAATCTGGATCCCATTGTTATTTATTATCATTTATTATTTGATTTTTATATAAGTATTATTTAATTATTCACTTATTCAGTTGTTAATAGGTATTTATTCACTTTCTAATAGTGTCTTGCCAGTCACGTCTATGTATTACCATAGGTCTCTTTTTATTTTGATTCTATTTCTCTTCATTTTTTTGTTTTGTTTCTCCTATTTCCTTGCCTTCTATTTTTATCCAATCCCCACCCTTCTCGCCGTCGTTCCTTCTGAAGATAAGGAGGTTTTCCTCTTGGCTTCCTAATTCCGCTTCCCAAACTCACAGATGTTCATATCTCCACACGGAGGAACAGTTGAATGAGCTCGAAAAAGATAGTAGTTTAGTGTGTGCAAAAATAATATGACACTCACAAATTTTCTTATATTATTATTATACACTGAAGATGAAAGTTTAATTACATCTTTTTTATCAATTACACTTGTTGAAAGACAAATACAAATATGAAAAATTGAAAATAAGAAAAACTTTATTTTACTCCGTGTAAAAAAAAATTAGAACGCTTTCGCAAGCTTTACTTAGAAATAAGTTCTTGCACCTTGTCATTGAGGTACTTAAGCGTTGCAAACTTTTACATGAATGTTATTTCATGCACGTTGCACTGAAATCTTCAGATCGGAGATAAATGCATGTTGTCGACTATTTGCGTATACTTCTTTCACCAAGTCTCCCCAAATATTTTCAATTGGGTTTAAAGCGGGGCTAAATGATGGCAATTCAATAAGTTTAACATTTTGGTCTTAAAGAACTCTAGCGTTGACTTGGATTTGGGAAAACTACCCCCCATCTTGTTGAAAAGTCCATCTACGCCCAGCTATTTGGTCCCCATACTTTTCCAAAAGAGGCCAAATGTTTTCTTGATATGTTGCAGAAAGACAAGATCTGTTTTTCCATTAAAAGCAAACGCTGCCCTTATCTCAAGATAACGCCAACAGAGACTCGTTGAGAATATACACTATTTTCACTTCTGATGTCGTGCCAATAGTATCGCTAACCATCAGGTCCATCTTAATTTAATTTATTTTCTTCCGAAAATACTATAATTTTCTTCCATTCATTGTCCCACGTTTGGTGTTTTCGAGAAAACTCAAATCGAGGAGCCTTGTGTTGCTGTGTCATCATTGGTTGTTTTCCATACAATTCCATAACGAATAAAATTAATAAGTGTGATTACTCTCGTAGTAACCAGTTCTAAAATCAGGCGAGTGGCGGATGTGCGCAATAACAGCGTAGCGAATTCTGCTTACTGCAAATGGCAATTTCACGTTTCGTGTTAAGTTTCTGTCGTATATTTTATTGTTTCACTATTTATAAGAGATGAGCGTGTTATAAATGTAATTTGTATATAATTTGTTGAGTTTAAAACGGTATTTTTTACTCGTAGTTTAAAAAATTCACTCGTGCAGATAAGCCGACTTCATTCCTTCGGCGGTTAGCAAATGTCTCACTGTCGCGGTCGCTGTTCTTGAAGATCACCAGGACCAGGCCCGTTTAGTGTTGGAACAGATTCGAGTTTCAATGAATTTCGTTTTAATTGACAATGAATTTAAAACTGCAGGACCATAGAAAAAGCATGACGTTTCGAAATGAACGGGAGCACACTATGCTGTTCGTATTTGCATACGCGGGCAAAAGGTAATCCACTGCTTCTTAATCGATTCTGATTGTAGAAATCTATGAAACGTAAAGTTTCTATTGGATTTCTTATTTACACACCCAACCAGAGAACAATTAAAGGCAATCTGATAGAAAAAAAAGGCAAGCATACTCTTGCGTTATGTAGAATGGAAAGAGGTTCGCGCAGGAAATGATTTCTTGTTCGACTGAGTCTCCTGAGGGGATGAAAGGGCCAATTTTCAATCTTCCAAGGCATTTTTATTAATAGAATATTAGGATAAATGGAAACATTTTGAATGATATTATATATTTTATTACCCTGGATGCAAAAAAATGGTCGAATTTTTCCGTGGAATTTACCTTTAAAGAAATCGTGTTTGAAAATTAATTTTTAAAGCTACTGTTAACGTTTATCTTTTTCCTTGCAAGCGAGTGCTAAAATCCTGCAACTCCTTGGTCGAAAACGCACGTAGTGATATCTTGCGGATGCGCCAGAAAACTATGCAACTAATCACGGTTCAGTTTTAAAAGAAGCAGACAATTTTCTGTAACTGTTCTTTGATTTTCCGGACAGACATGCTTTCTTTTAAAGCTAGACGAATGATAGTCCGTCGTTGGCGTTTAAAACGGTTTTGCTGTCGCAGATTTTCTTCCAGAATGACATTTTGCATTTCGGTCGTTTTTATGATGTAGATATTTTGAAATTGTGCTTCTAGAGCGATGCAACTTTTTAGCAATCTGCGCTAATGACAATCCACATTAGGCAAAAGCTTCAATCGGCCTTTCTCAACAGCTGTCAAATCTTTTCCTCGTCCCATCTTAACTGAACGCACACCTTCTTTATGGCAGTCAAAATACGAATGAATGCAAAGGAGACGATGGATTCCACTATTTCCACAAAGAATTTATTCATCATAACATAGATGTACATTTCGGCTACAACGTAGCCATCTTCAGTATGAATCGATTTTACAGAGTAAGGTTTTAGGTATTTATACTAGAGTTAAGCCAATGAGTAGGAGTATAGGAAAAAATTGGAAATGGTACCATTACAGGACGTGCTATTGTGCCTAGTCTGGCTATCTCACGTTCGAACTTGTTCGTGCTCTGTCCCGTATTAATGGACTGTGAAAACAGAGTGTGAAAAAGTTAATTCGTTTTCAAGTTATTGTAATAAATAATAAACTCACAACGAATAAAAAATTCTTTTGATTTAGAGACCGATCTCCCCTTTCAATAATCGTCAATCAAGTGCATCCTGCACGCGCACCATCTCATTCACGTTTAGAGCACGCGCAGAGCCGAACCGATGCGTTCAGCACGCGTTTTCCTCAATGCAAGGATAATTCGTCTCTTCCAGCAATTCAATACACGCACTCTCTCTATTGTTACGCAATGCATTGTTGGAATTGTGTCTACAGACGGACACATAAGCACTTTTCTACGAAAATGTGCTAAAATCGATATGATAACTAATGATGTGAATGCGTCAGCCAAAATTAAAAGGTTTTTAATTATAATTCGTCATTTTCGCAACTATCCTAGTAATTTTAGTAATATAGCATATTTAATGTCCACCTGATGTATCAGAAGACAAAACGTAAGCCCTAAAGTATTTCTTAATTATAATTTTGACTAACAAACTGAAACGAACGAGTTGTTCGTCAAAACGAACTCCAAGTGCTTGGAACAAACGAAGCAAAACCATTCCGCAGGCCTTTACAAAAATAAGCAGCAGCAAATTATCAATAATTGCTAATATAAATGATTAAGAATAATTGCAGTAATTTGCAGGAGTGATCATGGAGAAAATAATCAACAAACAATCAATTTGCTCTAAAAATCTGTAGACGAGCTGTTTGACAGCGTACCTATATAAATCTTGTTTACGTTCTTAATATAATTAATTAAGCCCCGTAATTAAAGCATACATCAATTAAAAGCATGGCCTTCATTTTTGTAACATTATTTTGTTTTTTTGTTTTTTGAAATGTATGTAAAAACGCACACACCCAAATACATGCGCACGCACCCATCAATTAGATGATTGCGTGTTATTATTGGATAATAAATTCGATGCGTGTCTTACTGTATTGCGCGGAGGGTTCGCAAGCTCCGCATTATGAATTGATCGTGCACGCCTCATAAATCATCTCGTGATCTCTTAATCGCCACCGAACATTTTAATCGAGTGGTTAAAAATTGTATAAAGCGCTTAAGTCTCTTAACCATAGTGCACCAACTGAAACGATGTAATTGGAGTTTTGTGAATTTATCGCCTGTGATATCTATAAACATGACTACGATACTTATTTTAAAAGCTATTCAGGCTTAAATTTGTAATTTAAAAACTTTAAAACATGAAAGCGGCTTAAGAGCTTTCTGAATTATGAACGTTAATTTTTCTCCCCCCACCAAAAATGCCAGCCATCCCACTCGCAGCTTAAAAACAATCTGTTCTGGCTGCCAGGACAAATGAGTTGAATCGGCACCAATGTCTAAATTTTTTACGTTGAATTTGCTGCCCTTTGTTGTGAGATTTATAAAGAAGAAGAACGTCAATTCCCTTCGGCCGTGGATGAGAGGGGTAGGGTGAGACTGACTTTGTGACCCTGCGAACGTTAAATCACTTCGCTCTTCTTTTGCAGCCGCTTTTGAATTAGCGTTGGCGGTCATTAAGAAAACGGAGTGAAGGGGTTTCGGAAAATTGCCTAATGGGAAGGAAATAGCCTAACCTTCGACCCCTTTCCTCAACTAACTCCGAGGCGTAACGAATCGTCAATCATCGTCAGGAACGAAGCATCCGCATTTACGCAAATGAAGGAGGCAAACACGGGGAAATCTTTTGCATGCGTCCTTAACTAAATACCAACCTTATAAACCTCAAACATTTTACTTCTGTTCGTTTTGTTTTTTTTTTCTCTCCTTTGAATTTAATTTTTCCTTATACAAAATTCAATTTCTTCATTACTCATCAAAGCTGACACTTTTAAAAATACATTTAAAATTTGCGGAAGTCATTCAAAATAACCTCGTTTTCAAGCCCAATTATAACACTGAAATTTTTTTAAATTCCTCTTAAAAATTTGGAAAAAGGATTGACGTTTTTTTCCCTTATAGAAATACGAGGTCTGTTCAAAAAATACGTAGACTGACGTCATAAAACAAAATATACTTTATTCAGAAGTTACACATCTGGGTCCCCTTCAAAGTACTCTCCTCCCCGACGCACACACTTATCCCAACGGTGTTTCCACTTTTGGAAACAGTCCTGGAACGCTTCTTTTGTGATGTCCTTCAGCGCCTTCGTCGCATTTGCCTTTATGTCGGGAATCGTCTCAAATCTCCTTCCTTTCAAAGGTCTTTTGAGTTTGGGAAACAAGAAGAAGTCACAAGGAGCGAGGTCAGGTGAGTAGGGTGGGTGAGGAAGAACAGTGATCGAGTGTTTGGCCAAAAACTCTCGAGTTCTGAGGGCTGAATGGGCTGGAGCGTTGTCGTGATGAAACAACCAGTCACCACTCGTCCACATTTCTGGCCTTTTCCGCCGGATAGCATCCCGCAGACTCAAATTTCCCACAAAATTTCACAGCAACTCTTTGCTCGTTCAAGTCACTCATTCTAAAAATCCGCCAAACGAAAAAAAACACACTTCACAAACAACCGCGTAGCTAATCAACCAATACTGATATTTGCAATCAAAAAACTGCCTTGTAATCAGCGGATCTGTCAGAAGATGGCGACACCAAGCGATTTTGATTGGGACCAACAGGGCCCGCGCAATTCAAACAGTCTACGTATTTTTTGAACAGACCTCGTAGTTATATCAACTGCTTACAACTAGATTGTTCTAACGCCACTTTTTGTGAAAATTGAGATTTTTTTCAAACATCGTTCTAACTCCTGTTTACCATGCATAAAAGCAATGAAAAGAATAAACCACACAAATCAACGAATCCATATTGTTCTAACCTTAAGTCCAAGTGATAATTCAAACCTTAATTTCACTTCACTGAAACGTTCTCTGAAATGGAGTTAGAACAACGTGGTTCTACGCAGTCGATATGTCCTTATTTCTAAAAACTGTTTATATTGTAGCTTGTTTAAGATTTCTGGAAAAAGTAAATTTTGAGCATAAGTTTGCAGATGTCGGTTCCGTTTAGCTAAGTTAAATATATAAAATGATTGCCAATTTTCTTGGAATAGAAAAAATAAACATCTCTTGTCTGTCTTCGAAACATCTTGGAAGCATTGCTTGGCAACGATTGTGGACCCCCGCCTTAAAGGTAATTAACCGTTAAAGACACGAGAGCACAACCCACGATCTACCAACGATTGCATCAAATCATACATGGAAGAAAACAGCTAAGTATAGGTTGCTCTTTTTCCACGTATGAATTGATATCACTGACGGATCGTGGGTTGTGCCTCCTGTCTTTAACGGCTAATTACCTTTAAGGCAGTGTTCCACAATCCGTTGCTAAGCAATGCTTTTAAGATCTTCTGAAGACTAACAAAAGATATTTACTTTTTAAAAGTTTTCTTTTCACAAGTCCGGGACTAACAAGCATTCGAGCCCACAACGAGATTCAAGTCTAAATTTTATTGTAGACTCGAGAACTGGAAAAATTACATTTCAGACCTGTTATATGCTCATTTCAGAAGAACTTGTTAACAAACGTGTCAAACGAAATTTATGTCTGGGAGTGGTTATTGATTCACACTCTTATGAACTATCCAAACGATTTCGATACCAATTGCTACACGCTGGCAGAATGACCATTCTTTTTCAGCATGATTGATATTCCGACTGCTTAGAACCAAGTTGTTCTTAATCCATTTCAGAAAACTTTTCAGTAGAGTGAAATTAAGGTTGAATCATCACCTGGTGTCACGTGCTGTTTGAGCGCAATCAAAAGTATTACGAATACCGCCCAATTACTGCTAAATATACCCAAAGGAAACAGCCGTGTCAGGGAGGAAAGGAGGGATAAACAAGAATTTAATATTAAACAACTTTAATACACTTGCTAAGTATATTAAATGATACATTTTTGTTTACAATTAATCGAATTGCTTGTAGCCAACCGGGGATGGGCGTCCACTGGGCAAACTGCTGGTCCAATCTGCTTTACTCGTGGGTGTCCGACGCGTTGTTGTAATAGCCACCATCAATCCGGAAAATGGCGACCTTAAAAGGTTTGTCGACGAGAGGGGCCGACCTAGGGCAGGAATAAATTTCAGAGATTAATATGAGGCCAATACTCTGACCAACCCCAACCATCAATCATATCACTAAAGTTTATATCCTATCCTTAACGTCTAAACTTATCCCAACTAATTGCATACCCCGCAATGGAGTTTCCCAAGCCAAGCGCGGCCCACCGCTCGAGATCTCGTTAAGCGATCGCGCACTTGCAAGGACTGGATGGTCCACGGGGGCTAGAGAGATTCCCTCTCGGAGATAAGAATAAGAATTAGAATTAGCACTCGAAGCCTCGGGGGTCGTTATGACGTTTGGCGAACTCGACACTGTAGTTGTTACAGCGAAATAAACCTCGCTGTAACAAAACACGTGTCTTCAGGAGGAGAAGGCTTCCCGAGAATCAACGCGGCCAAAGCGGAGCGGGAGATTCGATTGTGGAGAAGTGGAGAGGCGACAGGGGACGAGACAGTAGAAAAGGAGAGCGAGCGCCGGAGTCAGGGGACTCTTGGAAAAATCTCGGACCGAAGGACAAACAGCGGAGACGACAGGTGTTCGAGCGGCGTAAGATTAATGCGAGCTGTGCAGGCATTAACGTTCCGGAGCATGGAGACGGTCATTGGATTTCTACCGAAGTGTCGTCGACTGTACGTCGGGGAAAGCAACCCGTGCGGGCGCCGAAGGTAGGCTCGTCCGCCGGTGAGAGGTGCGAGGTGTCGTGCAACGCAGCGAACGTCGCCGTTATTCCTCGAACGAAATTGTCGCCCGTCAACCTATTGTATCTGACTAGGTTCGAGCTAGAAATGTGGCACGAGAGCCGGATTTATGAAGACAACGCAACCGTCATTTGTTGTGAGCGAGTTCGCCTTCTCGGAGTTCTCCCCCGGGGATTGACAGCGTACGTGCGAGATGTGGCGTCGGCAGAGTGGTGGCTCGTTCTTAGTGTCGTCCAGTGCGTTGGCCCGGATTCATTCTGCATTTAAGAGTGAGTACTGGTTTATCGTTATTTTGTAAAGAAATTTTATCATGTAAAGGATCTATGCGGGCCGTCTAAAAATCAGAAAAGGCCTAACGTTGAAGAGGTCGTTTGGCCGTAAAATTTTATTGTGAGTGTCGCCGTTTATCCGTTTTGAATCCGGTGTCTAAACCGTTTATTTTCAAGAGTGTGTGTGTTCCTGAAATTGTGTCATTTTATTTTTGTTGCTACGATTGTTACTGGTGTCTTTGGATTGCGAAGGAGGTTTTGACGCGTTATGTTTTTAATGCCTTCAGTTATAATTAATATCTATTGTTAAAATATTGTTTTCCTCCATTTACAGGCATTCCATAAATTTAGTAGCGTTCTGTGACTTTGTGACTGACCCACATATTAAGACTGAATTCTATATTTGCAATCTGTGCTTTACTTACGTGACAATTTTTGACTGAATAAACTTTTATCGTTGGCTAAAGCTAAGCGTAAGCTTAGTCCTGTATTCATCAAAAGTTACTACTTTGATTGTTTTTTTGTCTTGAACTTGAAGTCAATTTAATGAAATATAACATTACTTTAAGTTTAGTTTAAATGAGGCTATATGAAGGCAATGTATTTTTAAGAGAGTGATTCTCTGATTTTTTTTTGGGCTTTGCAAAATTTGCCTCAGGTGTGTATTTTTTTTTTGTATGCCAATTTCTTTATTGAAATGTAAGACAACGCTTATTTTCAATTAGAACAAGTTAGGAATAATTGTTTGTCAATTTTTGTGCTCATTTACCGAACTGTGTATTTGAATTGCATCTTTAATTTTATTTGACATTTGTCTTTTTACATTGCTGTTTTTCTTTGTTATATTTAATTAATATTTTGTTCTTTGCCCTAAAGAGTTTGGTGAATTAAATTCATTTAGCACGTACTTACAACGTAGTGTTTTTCTTACTTAGTGTCTCGTTTCTGCATTTAAGCTTAGCTTTTATTCCACTGCGCTAATTGGCACGTGACAGTAGTGCTCTTCTGCACTCCGTACTCGCGATGAGGAGTCAATTCAGTCCTCGGTTCCTCCGGTGCAAAGTCCTTCGTCGTGAGTAATAAATTCGAGATCTCCTCGTCAACAGTATCGACGCTTGCTGTCTCCAATTTTATAGAGTCGCTGTCGCACTGAACCAAAGCTCGTTTCCTGGATCCTTGCTTTCCATTCAGCTCGCGGGTATTCACTGCACTTTGATATGCGTTATCTCGCGTTGCTGAAAAAGGTTCCTTCTCGGGCAATGTTCCTCGCGTGCATTTATCAATAGCAACCTTTTCAGTTTCACTACTGTCCTGGCAAACACAATTCGCTAACGGTTCATTGTCCTTTGCGCTATACGGTTGTTCATTAATAGACAGCTTACTCCCACCTGTGAAAGTGTTCCGACGATATCTCTGCAAATTTGTCGAAGGGTGCCCAGCTGCGCTTCCTCTCCTTCGACGGCGTGGATACTCCTCAGGCGTGGTCTTCGGAATTATTCGCGGCAGCTCCTGTCGGCTCAGTTTTCTCTTGGCCGTGCCTCATTCGACTCGCCGCTCTAACGCACCCATTCTTTTTCTCCACTTTCCTCCGACCTTCTCGGTTTCCTTCCAATTTCCCTCTGTCAACTTTTTCTCTTTCAAAAAAGACCGTTTTTTTTCCTCCTCTCTGATTGGTCTCTCTCTCCTCTCTCGTCACTCCCACGCGATGACGTGATTTCTCTCTCCTCCGGAATCTCCTATTATCTGGAGGAGGCTGGAGCTGATCTCTCTCTCTTTTTTTGTTTACGCCTCTCCGTCTTTTCTTACTAATTTTTTCTGACATATCGCCCTATTTCTTTTGAGAAATCTGGCGATATGACACCTGGACTTAAGGTTAGAACAATATGGAATCACTGATTTACGATGGCACCCATTAAGTAAATACACACCCTCCTCTTCGGTAGTCATTTTTTTTATTGCACAGAAATATTTGCTACACCTGCATTTTGTTGCCGCGTCTTTTGCTTTCTGCAGAGCTTTAATCCTGTTAGACTTATAATCTTTGATCCAATCGGTACACAAACATTGGAAAAGTTCTGAACGGGAAGTAGGTTTTCGTGAATGTTTTCTCACGGCACGATCAAGCATACTCCAGACGTGTTTGATGGGATTCAAATCGGGTGACTGACTGGCCCACGGTAGTTTCTGGACGAGAGAAATCTTCAATGTTTTTCGGGCTTTCTAATTTCCTGATCATAATTTCAACTCTCGCGTAATGGTAGTGAGCACACTGTTGAATGGTCTTCCTCTTCTCAGAATCAGTGGGAAGCCTTCGGTATTTGTAACAATACATAGAATTCCTGTCGTTCGGGCTTTTCTGAGAATTGATAGTTATTAGAACTTAACATTTTCTAAAAATGAGCAATAACTGGAAATAATGGATAGTTAGCAGACTATTGAGAAACAGTGGAAAGGCGGCAGAGGAAGTAGTCCCTTCGCTCGGCGCTGTATCGGTTTCGCCAGCTGCAACTGATCAAATGGTAAGTGAGCCAATGATCATCGAAGTTTCCAGGCGGCCGTCGACGATCCAAACGTGTCAACAGAAGAAACGGCAACTACTAGACCACAAGTGATAAATGCCCAAGTTTTGCCTCAAGATATCGACAGCGGAATGCGAATTGTTGGAATAAACAGATTAACAAGTAGTGAATAACCCCAGCCAGATTGTTGGAATTGCAGAGCACACAAACACAAACGATCATGTACATCTACTGACACTCAAGAAGAGAAAAAGCAAGCCTTATGGAATAAATTCAGTGCCCATCGAATAACTGACGAAGAGAAGTCGGCCACGCAACGAAAGGTGTTTTCGAAATCGTGCTATTCTTGACGAAGTAGCCAACAACCGGGTTGATTAGGTTGCATTAGCGCTTGCGGGGTTGGAGCAGGTGCATTAAATAGAAACTCAAAAAGACAGAAACTATTCACTATATGCAAAGCTCGGGCATCACCGGGTACCCAAGCTAGTTTTTTATTAAATCTAAATCATACAGCGATTAAAAGCCTGACCGGAACAAATACCAAAACGCGACTCTAGCACCATGTTGGTGACAAATCGGCGTACAGTTCCTTCCAGTCTCCTGTTGACATCGGTAACAATAATTTCAACTTTACTTGCCTTTGTTTTCTCTGCCGGGATATTATACCGTTCGTTCAAACCCGGCGCGAGGCTAACGAGAGACAGGCCAGGGTATTCGAAAGTCACCTGACCATCGGGGTCCGAACAACAATGCAACCTTCAATGTTTTCAACAAACAAAAAAACACTGATTATTAAAATCCAAGATGGAGACAACAGTATGCTTCGACATATGACATCAGTGGAAATATTTTTGTTTTGGTTTTGAAGCAATAGATTCCGAAGGCGAGGATCAAGATGGATGCCGGCGAAAACATCGAAGAAATTACGATACTTGTTTGTGGAGCTATTGTTTCCGTGGTCCAGGTCGTGCTATCTATCATTACTAGATCAATCACGTTGTTTGAATGTGGACGCTTACTGTCTATTGTCAATTACATGATATCTGGTGGAGGCAACCTTGTTCATGGCCAATTTGATTACTACCTTGTTAATGGTAGTAATCAAGTTGGCTATGCCTTCTTCCTAGTGATGAGCTAAATCGTCATTCCACGTTCACAGGTATAATTGATTACTACTTTCTGATATCAATGATTATTACCTGGAAGGTGATAGCACGACTTGCTTCTTCCTGCGACCTACAGTTGTTAACAATAATCGTTACCGAACTTGGCAGCGAAGTAGGATGCTCTGATGGGTATAAGCAAGCAAGAATCTATTAGAGAGTATATATTCTATAAGGACGATTTGATGAAATAAAATGCATAGTATATAACTACGTTTTTGTAAACTTTTATTATCATTACTAGTTCACCCCCTTTAACTGGGTTACATGTTTACTTGTCAATTTACCCACCGTCCGCCCGCTAAGAAATTCGTACTCCAACAAGTTAGTGTATTCAAATATTGAAAATTAATTACTTTAATTCTTGGAAAAATTATGACCCCTTTATTTATTATTGAGATCATACCAAAATTTTTATTTTTGCAATTACAACTAAATTTTAACTTATTTATGAATGTGTAGTGTGCTGTAGGTTTTAAAAAAGTTTCTAGTAAGTTTTTAGCGCAAGAATAGATGATAAAATATTTGCATATATTTGCCCTCATTACAAAAGAAACTAAAGACTAATATACAAATTGTGATTTCTAGCACCTCAGGAGTATTTCATTGACACTCCAGAAAAGCAAAACAACCATAATAAGAGGAAAATCTGTGGTATTTTCTGGTATATAAAAAAAACATTGTATGACAAAGTCAAGATATGCCAAATGGAGAAGACAAAGTTGAAATATATGTTAATTGTACTGAACTTCAAATATTATAATTTTATGGGAAAAAATCATTATGATTACGAAAAGGCAGAATTTTCATGTTTTGTTACTTTTTTTTAAGTGTTCTTGAGACTTTTATTTTGATGTCAAATAATTTTTTTCTTCTTATTAATATCATTTTAAAAATAAATAGACTATGAAATTAGACTTAACTTTCATTTAGATTAGAGATAGAGAGCCCATTGATATATTAGCAGAAAAACTTTTTTGTCTAAATTTTAAGAAAAAATCAATATAATGAGGGTTATAAAAGTGTTAGTCAAATCGACTAATGATTAGCCTTTGTGCTCGTCAAATATGATTAGCCTTCCAGGGTTAATGTTGAAAACCTCCCAAGAAATGAATATGAGAAGTATAGAGCTACGAAACGTTAAAGAAATTCATAATGTCTATACCACATGAAATGCAATGTTGTTTGCAATTTTTTAAGTGTTGCCTTGCGCACTGCATCATCTGCCTCAGTTCCTCATCTAATATACTAATTCTCTTATCCCTCGGTCCGTCCGTCCGAGGCCAACAAAGAAAGTTTCAACAATCCGTCCGAAGCCAGGGATTGTTGTGGCAAGACAATACTCCGTCATTGTTATTTAATTAAATAAATAAATTGAAAAAAAAATAATAATTCTCTTGGTCTGTTCCTATTCAAAGCCAGGGATTGTTGTGTGGTAATTCTTTTGAACGGGAATGGGTAGCCAGTTGAAATTTTCACAGGGTACGTGTTATTATGGCGGATGGCGGACTATCTAACTTAATTACTTACTTTTCAAACCCGCTTATCCGTTAGGGTCGCGGGGGCAGCAGCCCTATGGAGGATCTCCAGCGATCGCGATCTTCCGCCATCAGGCGCATGTCCTCCCTGGTAATATCCAAGCGACTCGAACCCAGATTCTCCATGTAGTCTAGCCACCTGGTTCTAGGCCGACCCCTTGGTCTCTTACCCACCGGCTTGGAAAATAACAACTGCCTAGGAAGACCAGTTTGCGGCATCCGCATCACGTGGCCATACCAGCGCAACTGAGATCTCTCAATGCGGAGAAGTAGCGGCTCAACACCTAAAGATTCCCTTATTGTGCTGCTGTACACTCTATCTAGTAGGGTAACACCTGCCACACCTCTCAGAAATCTCATTTTGTACCCGCGATCGCACTCTTTCGGTCATTACCCAAGCCTCATGACCATAGGTGAGAATGAGGACAAAGATAGATTTGAAGACGGAGAGCTTGGCTTTGTTACCCAGCTCGCGTTTCGTTACCACGGATCGCCACAGTTCACGTCTGACACAGCTTGCTGCACCGATCCGAGCATCCGTGAATGCAATCCCGAGATACTTGAATTTCTCCACCTGTCTCAATGAGGCTCCCCTAACATGGAGAGCGCACTGAGCAGGCTGTCTTGAAAGGACCAGAACCTCGGTTTTAGCCACACTGATCTTCATCCCAGCTTCTTCACATTTGGCTGCAAACCGGTCTAGTGCATGCTGAAGGTTCGTGCGAGAAGACCCAAGGAGGACAAGGTCGTCAGCAAAGAGGGTCGCCCACACAAACACGCTCATCGCCTCGGCTGCCCCTGTCTATCCAGTCCATAATGATAATAAACAAGAGGGGCGACAGTACGCACCCTTGGCGGAGTCCAATACCCAAGGTGAACGGTCTTGACTTAATGCCATTTATCCGGACACACATCTCAG